>CM029563.1:32389241-32828156 GCA_017309665.1 Coelopa frigida | reverse complement strand
CAGCAATACAAAAATATATAATTTTAAACATCTATATTGAAAACTCAATTTCATGATTTTTGAAATTTTCTGTGTATTTTCTACTTTCCTTTCACTCTCTTTCTCTCAGATCATGATGTGTTTGCCGCTCATAAATTGGTGTCATCGATGAATGAACTCCAAGAGTCATGCAGTGCCGACCACCCACCATTTTCCTCAGAATCCACCATCGCTGCACCGTCTGCAGGCATGCAAAATGAATGGCACGCCACAGCGAGACTCCGCACACGCCACCAAAACCTTCCGTCACAACGTCCGGCAGTCACCGCAGTCCACCCACCCCTCCGGAGACGCCCCCCCTCGCCATACCCACAACTCGTACTTCAACCCCATCGATTCTCTCACAAACCAACCTTCTCTCCATTCCATTGCATTCCTCAACAAGCCCTCCAAACCACAGCCATCGCAACTCAACCCCACTCTTCGATCCTAGCCTTGCCACAAGCATCGCGCTCTCCCTCTCCATCGGCTCCTCGACCCGCTTCTCCTCCCCTCCATTTAACTCTCCATTCGCTCCTCGAGATGCCGCTCGGACCAGACTGAAGACATATTTATATGCAGCAGCAATGATCTGTGCAACCGTCGGTCGGAATGCAGAGCTCTTTGGAGCTGGAGTTGGAGACTGGGGAAGGGTGAGAGAGAGAGCGCAGGAGGAGTCGTCGGTGGTTGCGGTGGAGCCAGAGCCAGGTTCGGTTGGCCCAGGCAATTGCGGTGGTGGCCTCTCGCCGGCAATCGGAGGAGTCGAGCGGACGGACGGATGGACGATAGTTGATGTCTGGTGGCCGGTGTCGGCTGGCGGTTGGTCTTGCCGACGCTGCACTATGAATTCAATAGATGGCGCTGATTGTTTCCGTTTTCCATTTCGCCGCTCCATCCTGGTGTGCATTTTTCATTTCTTGTTGAAGCAATTTCCGGAGCTGCTCCTCAACTCCCCAACCGCATCACTGTATTAAAAGAAGGCGACGAAGAAAAATAGCGCAATAGGGAATGAAAAGCAACCGATTTCTGGGTCTCTGGAGGTCTGTCTTTTGGGGGCGTTCGAGAGAAACACATACGAGGAAGGCACATTTGAACGTAAATCAAGGAATAGCGTCTGGAGAGGAAATGAAAAGAAATTTGAAATTTTGAAAAATCTCAAATCGAATGGAACAAAATTAATCAGGTCGAATCCAATTGAAAGGAATCGGTTTGGATCCAAATGAAATGGAAGGAATTGGGTTGAATCCCAATGAAATTGGAGTAATTGAAGTGTAGTCGACGTTCCATGGAAAGCATCACTGAATGAAAGACACTCGATTGATTATCGCTGTGGTTGCAATTACGAAATTCATTCACTCCCTAGTATAAAAATATAACTCACATACATTCAGAGAGGTTTGTTGGTGATGAAACGGTGAGCGAGAGAAAATAAAACTTTTGTACACTTTGCCTCAATTTACTGTCTATTTCTGCAGCTATAAATCGGTGGAAATATGTTGTGTCCGTTGCCATCCGACTGAGGCTCATGAATTACAATCCAACGGAGACCGGTAGAGAGAGACAACAGAAAGAGAGAGTAAGAGAAAGAAGGAAGGGCGACTGCAACGAGGACCCACATCTAGAGAAAGAGACTCCAGAGAGAAAGAATGTTGTTTAGTCAAAGTGAAAAAGTGCATAGCGAAGAAAAAGGAAAGGAAATCCCGAAAGAGAGAAATTCTTCTCTTGGATGTCTTAGATGTAAAATGATTGAGGATACAGTTGTGAACATTAAACAAAGTGTGTCGTGGTGAACAAAATTATTGGGCATATTTTCCAAAACCTCATTTTCGTAATGTAGATAAAGAAAAAAGCGAAAAAAAAAACCTTTTGATTAACCCTAGAAGTTCATACATATTTTTGTAAAGGTCATACTTCGTCGAATCGACGACGTTGCTGTTTAAATGGATAAAAAATATGAGAATATGATGAAATATGAAAATGTTAGTTGATTTCAATTACTTACTATATTTTTCACACCTTATTATATAATAATAAATGAAGTTTTTATAGAACCTCCTTATTTGAATTACTTTACAAAAATCGTAAAAGTTACAAAAATTTTGTATGAACATCGTTGTTTCGACGACACGCTTTAAAACAAAAACCAATTTATGTATACGATGTATATCAAGCTAACTAAACTATCTAATACCTAGAGCATGATACCGTCCATCGATATACGAAGAAAAAATAAATATAAATAAACAGAACGGCAAAATAGAAGCAAGGGTTGTCGATTCAACGAAGAATGACTTTTTAGGGTTAAGCCAAGAAGTATCGTTTCTTCTAAGACGACAACAGTTACGATGGGGATGAGCGAGTAGATTACGTTTGGGATGACGATTATGAAAACGATGGCATTGGGTACAACGATAACGACGACGACGACGAGGATGACGTTGAATTCGACATCTGCAGTTTTCCACTTTTGGATCGCTTCGTGCTGCAGCATCATAATTCCCTGGTCTGCAGATACAATAACGTCAACATTTGTAGAATTTGTTAGAATTAAATTCAATTCGAATGCGAGAAATGTCTACATAATGTTGATTTATTCATGTATTTCATGGTGCTATGCTCCGCTTTCTCGCTTCATCTCTCTTTCTCTTTCGTACTCTCTCTGTTTCCCCCTAGTATGACTATTGGAATGTCTGCAGAAATGACTTCAATTTATTTGTAGAAATAAAAGAAAGAGGGCGCACCGACTGAAAAGAGAAAGAAATAGTGAGTAAGAGAGAGAGAGAGAGATGGAGGGTATGTCGGAGGAGAGATTGAATGAAACAGTTTTCGGTCAAGTTGTCTGCATCGCATAAATAATCGTAAACGGCAGAATGATTATTAAATTGTCTGTCTTCGAAGACATAATCTTCTCATTAGATCAAGTTGTTCGAGATGAAAATGAATTGCATTCTGTGGATTCTATGGAGAATTTCCAGAGCAGAGATTTTTGTACTATTAATGGAATTTATGAATTCAACTACGAGGGACTTCTCCTTCGGATTAAATCAAGGAGCTGTTTTTCTCTGTCCCCTATGCCTTTCTTTCTCTCTCTATCTTCCTTTACTTCTCTTCTGAGAGACTCGTTTTTTCGACTTGGATAATAACCAACATTTTCGCCAGTTTCTTCCCTTAGAGCATTCGCCTCATAACGAGTTCTTCTCAAACAAATTTTGCGAAACATAAAATGTCAACGAATTCTGCAACAATAACAACAGAGCAAGGACCTCATAAACAAGAACTGAAATTAAAGAACTAATTTTGGCTTTAAAAAATTAAAAAATAAAAAAAAAAAAATTAAAAAAATAATATATACATAAATAGAAAATTGCAAAAATAATTTCATTATAAATGGAGGATTGTATTTTATATAAAACTATTATATTACAGTGCAAAGACACGAAATGCATGAAGTGGCCTTCAAAATTTTATTGAGAAATATACTAAAAAGTTCCTTGAACCGAGTTTTTGAGAAAACCACATATCAAGCAATTAATTAAATCCCTTCCGAAGCTTTTAACGGCTTTCATTGTGGACCGCAGACCCGAACTTCGTCACAGCTAGTTCTCTCTCTCTCCCACACACACACACTTACTGAGATTCCCACATAGACGCTCTCATTCGAATTACCACAAGTTGCTGAAGGACTCGGAGGTGGAGCGAGGCAGGGACGATGGTCTTTTGTCAAATGCCTTGTAGTTGTAGTAAATTTGTTGAGGTTGAGTTAATAAATTCACAACAAATACAATCGCAACCGCAGAACCAACAACCGTAGCACGAAGAAGAAGAAGAAGGAGAAACTCAGGGCATAAAGAAGAAGCACCAAGGAGCAAAGCGATAGAAGAACAAGAGAAGGGCGTGGATAGTGGTAGCGGTTTCCTTTGTTAATCTAATTACACATGCGTGTGGGTGTCATTCGATGAGTTTGGGTGTGTGTTTATATCTAGTGGTTTCTGCCTTTCGCCAGAGCTTACAGAGGTCCTTAAATGTAAGTGTAGAAGTGAATGAGCGTATGTGTGCATGTGAATGTGTTGATGTGTGTTAGAAAAGCTGTCTTCGAAATTCATTTGCATAATCAAGTGAACAAATTTTTAGTAGATCACCTCTAAAAATGCCACCAGTTCTGAAGTGCTCACCCTCGTTATGCTCGTTGTTGTTAATGAAGGTTGATATAGTTGAGTAGTTGTTGTTTTCTCAAGAATGGGTCTTGGCCGTATTAAGTGCGAAAAGAAAAGATAAATATCTGTGGATCGTGACATTCATGACAACATTTTGAGTCGTTCCCCTCTGTCATCCACTTCCTTCTTTACGTTCTGTTAAATCTTCTCTTTTTCTATACGTATTAATGTTGGCCTTTCCATAACTATGCTCTTTTTTTACGGCCCTGAACATTCTCTCACATATACACATATGAAAACAGATTCACACACTCTCACTCTTGTACCAGATATTCTAATTAAAAACTCATTAAAAGCGATGATTCTTTACTATGGAAAAGTTTGTTATTTTGTTGTAGGTATATGTGCTCTGTCTATGTTCACTTCCTACTTTTCTTGCCTGTCATTTCCATTTCTTTTCATCGGAATCACTTTTGGTTGAAACGTAAATTGAAGTCATCAAACGCTTAAAGAAATTCCATCGGGAGCTTTTCCAAAATAACAAAAAGATAAGTATGTTTTTATTACTTTCCTCTTCACATCTCTTATTGTCGCTAATTTTCGGCTCTAATTATTACAGTCATCAAATGTCACTCTCTTTTTGCATGGGTTGAGTTTGACTGAGGAATACCCCATGAAACACCAAACAAAGAGTTCCGAAGATATTCTTCGCAAAGGCTTCGAAACGAAGCGTGGACCTCTCAGCATGAGTTTTCTTCAGCATGGGCTCCATCTCCTTCTCTTTTATAATCTCCACCTCATTCACCATCTCCCCTTCACCCGGTTCTTCATCATCATCGTCCTCGCCAACCCATCAAACAATGGATAATCTAGAGTTTTTGTAGACGCAGCCACTGGCACACACACACCCACTTCCTCTGTAACTCATACTTTAACTCTCTCTCTCGTACATATTTTCTCACATAGTCTTACTCTCACATGCACTCTGCACTCGTTTACACACACTGTTGCAAAAGCTAATATCACAAACGCCAGCAGTTGAAAAGTGAGATGACGTTTCTGCCGAGGAAGTGAGCAAGATGGGAACCGAAAGAATAATAACAAAGCAAGAAAGAAGACGAGAACAAGAGGAAGCAAATAAAGAAGAATAAGAACGAGGTGGACGGGAGATACTCGAATTTTATATTCGCTTCTCATTCGTCGCCCCTTTGAGGATTTTGCCAACAGCTTTCTTTTGTTGATGCTCTCCAAGGATGCCCTACTCGACAATGCGAGTCAGAAGTCAAGTGGGAGGAAAATGCACCACCATTTAGTTAGTCAGTCAGTCAGTCTGTGGCATCCTTTCCTTACTTTCTCCAGTTCTCGCATTGTCATCGTTCATGGAGCATTTTTCGAGTGGCTTCTTGAGTTCTCCACCTACGCCCTCTCATAATATTCCCTCGCTCACTCAATTCATCACCATATGGAAGACTTTTGGACGCATAGGAACACAAAGGATTTTTTTCAGTATTAAATTCCTCGCCGCCTCCTCAGTGGCGGTAATATTTCATAGTGATGGAGTTATCCCGATCCAAGGTAATATTGGGAGCCTGAATTCTCTCAAGCCCCGTCATCGTTTCATTCTACAAAAGTCTTGAGTGACTGACGGACGCAGTGACAAAGCTTTGAACCTCGTTGAAAGACTTATCACAGTGCAGTTTCATTAAAATCCTAATTCAAGCGGCTGTAATGTAGCGTGAAATAGTGCAACAACAACAGCAATAAATAGAATAACAAAGACAACATAAAATCAACAAATAACAACAATGACAACTACTTCATGCAGAAGAATTCGAGATGCCATCTCGGAGAACTTCCGACGATAACGAAAACGACAACGATGACGGCGACGATGATGATGATGACGAAGACAATAATGATAACGGCCATAGCCAAACAACTGATGATGTTGTCGATGTGGATGATTATGATGATGATGATTGCAACTCCTAATGATGCTCCGTACAGGATGCTGCTGAGTACAAAAGGAAGTAATTTAATTCAACTCATGTACAACAAGAGATAATTACACTTCAACTGAACTGAGTTGATTTCGGAAGGAGTAGTTGACTGCATTTTTTTGTTGTGCGACACTGAGTTCTTCCAGTTGACAACCAGTATCAACATTTAGCTTTACAGAGGATTGTATGTGAAAAATCACTCAAACTGATACCCTAAAATACTATATGATTTCCGTTAGAATAACCATTATAATCCACCACCATAATCCGAAAGATATCACATCATATAATAGACCTAATTTCAGCTAGCCTTCTTTATTTCGTCCCTTAAACCTTTGATCTTTCAACTTTTACCACCAGAGTCCACTTGGTTTTCTTTACGCTTCCACTTTCTTTTCGAATTCTCTCCTCTGGAAAATGCGTTTGCATTTAATTGCAATTCGTCTTTTCGTCTCTATTCGTACTCAGCCCATTACTTATGTTCTTCTCTTATTTCTTTCTCTTCCTTTATATTTTTTTTCTTCCTTTCTCCCCATTCTATTCTTATTTGCGAGTTATTCGTGTTTTTGCTTCGTTTTTCAATGCAATTTCTAACTTGTAGGCAACAGTAAATACAATAATAACCACAAATACAATGCCTACAATTCTATAAACAACAAAAAAAACACCGGCGGAAGCGAACGAAGGCAGGACGAAATGTCTGGACTTTTCGGTCTTTGTATGTATATTTTTATGTGCATTTACAGCAACAACTACCATAACAGCAACAACCAAATGATGAGAAAGAGACGCAAAAGCAGCATCCTGAACAACAGCAGCAGCAATAAAAGAAACAACAACACATCAATTGCAAACAATAAGTTTTTCCCTCAAGTTTCCAAGAACTGAAAACTCAATGAAAGAAGTTTAATTTTCCCGTTGACAGATGGACTCCGTCCGTCCGCACGAGTTTCTTCCTTTCTTATTATTTCTTTCTCAATGTCTCTCTGTCCATTTGTCCAGTTTGTTGGACCGAAACTTAGATTTCGGAAGCATGAACAAATGTAAATCAATTTTAATTGGTTGTATCGTGATAGTTCAGGATATATAAACATTTAAAGAGAGAGAGAGAAAATAAAAGGAAGAGACAACTATTTGTCCAGAATCCTATAAATAGAAGCATGCGTTTAATTGAATATTGTGAGAATATATATTTAATTATGGGTTCAATGGTCTTCTTATTTCTTTCGACCTATTATATCCGTAGAATCCAAGCAACACCTATACGTGTTACCGGGAGAAATGGGAGAAACATCTCTCTGGCTTATAGAGGCTCAATTAGATTCGTCATCCTTGGCTTCTTTTCTTTTCCTCTCCACTTTACCACTAATACCTTCCCTTTACACTCACCCATATCTTCTATCTGTCGCATATACTTTTATGGATTGACAATATCCTTAGGTAATTTCATCGAACATAAGGCTTCCCCTCTCTTCATCTTGTTTTTCATCTTTTAGGAAGGTGTTGTGTTCACTGACCTGTGTATGTTAGTAAAGTAGTGTGAGTATCTGGGGTGCCATTCATTTCTCGATATTGCGACGAATCTGAGAAAATATTAAAATTGTAAAGTTGAAATAATATAAAAAATTAAATAAATAGGAAATAATGAAATATAATTTTAAAAATAATTGTCATAACATAATTCTAAATTCGAATTCTTTGATATTATATTCGAGGAATAATTTTCGGGGATAGTTGTTCCTGCAGAAGTTTTTAACTATGGAAAATATACAGAGACTTTCAAATTAAGTTCCGTAAAAACTTTTCACCAACCACCAGCCGTCAGAAGCTCAGGAAGAAAAAAATTTTATAATTATATAACTCATAAATTTAAGAAACAGCGAGCAAAGGGGGAGAGAGGAAATAAGTATGATAAAATGAGAGAGTCGGTTTCAATTTATTAGCTGAAAATCCATTTGATTTCCAAATAAGCGAAGGAGACGAAATGAGGTGTTGCTTGGGTAACCGCATTGTCAGAGTCGTAGAATTTGTTGTTGTATTCTTTGAGTAGGGTTCCCTTTGAAGAGTAAACAATAAACCTGCAACAAAGATCAGGATGGCAGATAGGACGAGACTCAATTTAAATCGAGTTGATTTGATTTGAATTGTACGAGGAATTGCGAGGAAAACAAGGGATTTGCAAATTCGAGGAAAACGGGTTGAAAAACAAATCGAACGAAATCTCTTCAAGATCGTAGAAGCCTTTCGGAGGAAGTCAAATGAGTTCTTCGAGTGAATTGATTTTGAAGTGAAATCTGAATTGACGCGGTGCTTTAAGAGTCGGATACATTTTTCTCCAGAGAGTGAACGGGGTTTTCATGGGAATCGATGGATGATTTAAAAATTGTTTAAAATATTCCTAAATATGGAATTTTCTACAAGAAAATTTTAAAATTTTGTATACATTTTTTAAAAGATTTATAAAAAAAAAATTAGTGTTACTGGATTCGATGCATTCAAAGAGTAAAAAAATAAACAATAAAGTCCAAAAAGAAAGGCAAACCTAAAAGAATAAGGTAAAAATGAACTTTGAACAAGATTTTCTTAATCTTCAGTTCGACCAACTGTATTCGACATGGGAATCCATGGAACGAAGGATTCATGAGAACCCAACGGGGCAGCTGCAACAAGGACAAAAAGGTTTTGCATGTGAAATGGAATAGTCCTCTGGGTGCAATAAAGTTTCTCTCGCTCTCTCGAACTCCATCCCCCGACTATTCTTCTTATTTGTCTTTTTCTGCCTTCTGAGTATTCCTTTAATATTACGAATTCTCTCGTTTCGTCATCTCAATCTCCTCCCGCAGGTGCCATTGCTACAACTCCCTTTGGTTCTTATTCTTCTTTAACACCCTCAGTCCTTGAACGGCGTATTCACGGGAATTCTCTTTACCTTTAACGAATTAGCGACGTCAAAGATTTCGTTCAAATTAAATTAAATTATTCTTCGGGAGAACACATTTTTACTTCTCTGAACTGCGAATGCAGAAAAGATTACCTTTGACCCCATTATTCTTCTTCTTCCACCATCCACGCGCACTACAATTGTCTGAAATAATTTAATGAAGTGATAATTGCAAACTTTTCTTTCCACGTCGCACATCAGTGAGGAAGGGACAGGTGGAAGAAGTGGGTGTGATTTATTTAACTTTGACTTTAAATTTGTTTCAACAGAAGGAGCTGAAGAAGGGAAAAGAAGAAAAATAAGATTATTCTAGGGAACGTGAAGGAGACATAAGTGTGAGAGTATAACTGTGATAGTTGAGACAAAATTCAAAATTTTAAGAAATTATCTTTGGTATAGTTCAACATTAAAAGTTTTATTGCGAAGATTCTCCTGTTGCAGCTCTTTAAATAAAATAGATCCCGACTTTAACGGTATTCCATAAGAGCAAGGGCAGCATTTAACTTTAAAGTTCATCAAATTAAGATAATGTTTCTACCATAGTCTTTGAAGAGAACGAGCCTGAAGAATGAGAAACAGTTTATGCTGTAAATCAGATTGTTGGTAGGTTATTTGGACCATCTGCTCCATTCATCTCTATGCTTGTATATTTTATTAGGTTCGTCATAAAACCATCGTGCAGAACCCACTGAATGTTGTGTTTTATTGGCGCCCTCTCTCTCTCATGCTCTCACTTTCTCTTCTTTACTTCGTGGAACATTGTACAATAAAATGCCAGAAGTACTTTAAGTAGCTCGCAGGTGTAGGACAGGAAATTATTCCCAGTTGTTATTGAAATAGTCGGGTTTTTGTATTTGTTGTAGCATTTTATTTGTAGTTGTTATCTTGCTATTCTTCTTCGCTGAATAAGGAAAATGTATGCCATCTAATTTGAATTCAAGTTTATGCTTTAAAACTCCCTTTTTTCTACATTTTCCTCTATGTGTCCTTCTACCGAGGCTTTTAGCGAATGTATACAAGAGAAATGAGAAGTGCTTCTCTCAGATTTCAACTACAAGGAAAAATATGAAGAGCTAATCAAAAGAAAATATATATAATTTTCATTTTTTTATTATCTTCTATATCCCTCTTATATCTTTTACCTTCTCCTGAATCGTCGATTCGGAGACCATAAATTTGCATTTGTATTTCGGAACCGGAAGTTCGCACGCGTTCATCTATGTCTCAGTTCCACCTTTACATAACCATTACACACACATACATACGTCCCCACCACTCTATCAGACACTCATACATATACAGGGAGCAAGAGTGGAGAGAGGAAAGAAGCGAGAGGGCGGGAGGCGAACGCACTCTCACTGAGATATGAGCGGAACAAAGCAATAAAAATGCATTTTTATGAGCAGCATCGAACATAAATCTCTATTGAAAGCTCGTTTGCATGAGCAGAGCGAGAACAAGAGAGAGGGAGAGAGGGATGAAGATGATGAAGCATGGAAGGCGATAGAGTGGAATGGAGAGGAGAAAGAGAGAGAGCGGATGGTTCTTGGTGTGCAGGAGTCGATGTCATGTTACCTGAGCAGTGAAGCTGAACAACAAGAATAACAACTACTACATGCACTACTACAACCACTAACCATGTAACCTTCTCTTTCACTCCCTCGCTCTCCCTTACTTTGTTTCTTTTTCGCCCTTTCCCCATTATATTATCTGACTCCCTTCTATCCATCCAGCAAAAATTCAAAAAATACCATTCACTGGTACCCATTGCTTCATCCAAAGGACTACGAATTCGGTCGAAAGGTAGACAGAGAAGGAAGAACTTGAACGGAGAAGGACAGAGAGAGCGTGAGAGAAACAGTGATATCTGAACAGAGAAAGAATAGTGGAAACGTGGGCGAAGTAAAAGAAGCAAATGTAGAGATATAAGTTGTAAAATGCATGAGGAGAACATCGAATGGATGCAAATTTCTCCCGATCGACGTGTGTCCCTGTCTCACTGTCTATCTGTCTCGCTCCTCACCTCGATGTTGAGTTTGGGGACTACAATAGAGTCGTTCTAGGAGCTTCTATTGATTTTTTCCCGCGATGCGATCCACGAAGGGAAGGTTAGCAAATGCATGTTTCAGCGACTGGGACGACATGATTAATGGCATTCGATGGCGAGGGCACCGCGTAATATGAATACCATTAGCAGGAACGACATCGAGGTACGCTCAAGGTACACTAAAGAAGAATGTAAGGATTCAGAAAAGAACGAAGTTCACATAAATAATGCAACGCAGTTGAAAGATAGAGTCTTAAATGAAGATTGGAGCTCTAATAACCATGCATATAAAAGGAGCGAACAGGTTTATGACTAAAATTAATAAAGGAATGCGATTAAAATGAAAGAAGGTGAATGAAGGAAAACCTTGTTAATTTAGTTAATTAGTTCCTTCAAATTAAGACTTTTGTGTTCAAGTCTACAGTAGTTCATCATCATCATTCAAGTATCACAGGGAGATGTCGGTGATGCTTCCCATGGTGTGATTAGTCCTAATCTTCCGTGTCGTAGTTGTTTCCGGATGCATTACCGGAAATGCTAAGATTTATATGCATGTGTTTTTTGCTACAAATGATAAATGATCACACTTGCTGCAAGCTCATGTAAAAACAACACCCAACAACCACCAAATGCAAATGACATCCACCGTCCATCAGGCTCTGATACTCTCATACATACACATATAAATATGTATAAATGTAGATGAGTCGTGATTGATGATATTTTTCCGGAAAAAAACAATAGCTACTACTAATTCGACGAGTCCAAATGGAGAAGATAACCGAGAGCAACTGATGAAGATAGATAGAGAGGGAAACTCTTTCTCTAAGAGAAAACTAAAAATTATGAATTTTTCTCAGGTTAATGGAGGGACTTCAAAAGGGAAAATAAAAACGCAATTTCCGCACAGCGAACGATGTAGATATAACGTCTGAGAAAGAGAGAAAGGAGGAGGAAGAGAGGAAGTAGGATCCATTCACGTAACATCAATTGGGACGAGTGTCCTTTGTTAAGCTTGTTAGGGTTCAAAATGGTCAACACGAACCAGGAAAACAAGTGCAAAAATAAAACAGGACCAATAACAACATGGACAATAACAATAAAGCAACAAGAAACATAAAGGGGAAAGGCTAACAAGGCTGTAAAATGCATCGAAGCGAAGTCTGCGGCGCGGAGTCTCCAGGGATGAATTAGATATAGTGCTGTCCACAGATATGGTGAGGTGGACTAAGAGGGAGGATTTAGAGAGAGTGGGAAATGCGGAAGCCGGAAGCCACATCAGGTGCAGCAGGATTCGATGAAACGAGGTTGACGTCGGGCAAAGAAGGGAAGAGAGAGGAAGAGCGATCGAAGTCATGAAAGGTGGGACGAGGGTGAAAGAATCGTGACAACGAGTGGCTTCTGTTGCTATTGCAGTTGCAATGTTAACATAAACTTATTGACCCAATAGAGTAGAAAGAACAACCTTCCTGGGACACAGACCAGAAGAGGAGACCTGACTCTGAGGACATCCGTGGCGGAAGTGGTATTGGAAGAAGCGGAAGTGGCGGAAGTCAAGTACCCATATTGAATCCCAGGTTCTCTACTTGGGTGGAAAGCATTCGGAAGTGATTTCGAATATGAGCATTATATGAAAATATTTGACATATTGTATTAAACTATGTATACAGGAGAGTTGATCATTATATTCACTCTCACATACAAACATACAAAAATCAGCCCACATTGCACAATTGCAGCTAGTAAAATGACAGTATTATGGTACACGAAGCAGTTCAAACGCCAACTGAACGAAGCCAGCAAGATGACAATAACAGCATCAGAAAAAAGAGAAAATAAAAAATGGGAAGCGAAAGCAGGACATAGAAAAGAAAAATAAAAATAATGAGAGCAGCGAAGAATGAAACGATGAACATGTACCAAATGATTGAAAGGGAACATTGTGATGGCTGGAAAGAGGAGACATTGAGGCAACGGAAATGGGAAGAAAGTAAGCGAATGAGGATGATGATGTTTTGTTGAATTAAATATTGCAGGTAAACAATTGTCCACTAAACAAGAATATGCTTAACAATTATTTTGCATCCTTCTGTGGATTCGTGTAAATTCAACTTCTTACATATATATTTAAATCTGAGTCACTTACATGCATATTCACTGATAGTTAGAACCCATCAGTCTTTGCCAACACAGACAGCACAGTCGTCATGCAAATGTCGACACAGTATCAAGACAATGGAATAAAATGATGACGACGACAACGAGGAATGATATGAATGAATGAGGGTAACGGCGTCCGGAACCCGAGCGTAACGGAATGAGGACGAGGTTCCTACAGTTATTAGAATGACAGAAATAGAACCCGATGAAAATAGAACGAATGATCCGCCGATTCGAAGTCAGACAGGATCCAAGAGATGGGAGAGAAAATCTGAGTAGATTTTAATGAGAAAAGTGTATGATATGTAAAATATTTGGTGCTTTTAGACAGTTTAGTCTTCTTGAGAAAAATTATATTTTTAGATAGACAGAACACCATATCAAAAGAAAAACCTGGTCAGTATGAAAATGAAAATACCACCCAAAGTAAACCCTGTTCACAACAAAGAGAACCCAGCAAACATATTCCGCAAACCTTCTTCCTTACTCAATCACTTCAGCATTGAACTGTGAATTTCACGACTGTGCTTTTAGTATCGAAAGTGTCCGTGTGCGTGTGTTGAGGGTGTCCGGGTGCGTTTCTTGGGGTACCTCGTGTGAGGTTCTAAAGAGAAATTCCAATTTTATGTCATGATTGAACTCAAAAGAGGTTGACGACGCAGATTAAGTTCTGATAGTTTGAAGCTGACCATCGTCGGTCAGGTCGGGGAAACTAGGATGGAGAAAATAATCCGTGGTGGAAATCCCAAATGCCACCTTTTGGAATGAGCAGCGGTTGAGAGAGGATGGCGATAGGATTTTCGAATTTATTAGAGAAATAATGGTGATAGAAATGGAACACTCAACTTTATATTATTTTGAAGCTTAGAAGGTAATTCGGTTATTTTTAGGGATTTCTTTGAGACCCGAAACTTATCGAAATTTGTGCATCTACTACCCAAATTATTTATCTATCGAGCAGTATTTTTTATCATCGTTTCCCACTCAATCTTAAACTCTTTTATTCCTCTGCTTCGAAAATCTCTTCTTCAAAGTCATTCCCTTTAGCTACTGGTGGAATGTTCTAAATGAAACTCGCTAAGATGGGGAAGAAGTACTCCATCTTAAAATACCGCTTTCTACCCAACATAAACTCCTCACTATCAACCCATTGGCCTCCCTTACTATCAACCCCCTGCCCCCCTTTAATCACATCTGTTCGAGTTGTGGAAGTGCAGTAAAAATTCTCGGAATTCCAAATGAGATTTACGTATTTTACAGTCGTACGTTTCTGTAGATGCAGTAAACCTTCTTCGACCCTCTCGTCACATCCAACAGGATCCGTTATTCGCTTTTGATCAAACGAAAAATGAAGGTCAGATGTGGTGTAGAAGGGAAACAGAAGGAATATTAGAATAATACAACAAGAACAAGTAGGAGAAGTAGAACGTTTAAGAAAATCCCAGAAGCAATCGAATTTTTGTTTTCATTATTTTGATTTTAACCTTTATTCTTTGAGTTTAATTCTTTTACTATCGTGAAACGTTTTTCAAATTAAACTTCAGACTTGAATAATTCTTAGACTATTAATAAAATTAAGGTAAGGCAGAACATGAAATTTTATATTTATTATGCAATTATTCAAGGAATTCAATAATATTCACAAAAGTTTTAGAATAAATTATTATTCGAAATAAATAGATGGAAAATATTATTTTATCTTTTGGTATTTTTCTATTTGCTTATTTCACAAATACTATATTTTGAGACCTCGTGGGTCTTCCCCAACCCCATTTGGCATAATCCTATTATTCAATAAGCCTCTTTACGGCCAGCTCGCCCGATGACGCTTGACGGTGTTTATTTTGGTTGTTGTTTTTCACAGGGTTTTGTTATTAGTCTGGTTGTTTTTGGACTGGATGTGATGTGTTTGAAAATGTCCGCCCATGACGAGCTTGAGCTCCTGTCACACCCACCTCATGTTGAGCTATCGCGAATGAAGAAGGATTTCCTCCACCTACTGGTTAACCTCCTACTCCTTGTCCGTATCCTTCACGCCAATTCAACCCCTTTCTTTCAGTTCCTCTCTTTATTTTCGCCCCTCTCTACCGCTCCTTCCTTTCTTTTCTTCACCGCCCCCATTATTTCGCTCGGTTCATTTGCATTTTGTCATTCATCACCGCTGACTCTTGCCGCGGGCAGGAACCAACAAGGATCAAGGATTCAGACGCCGCGCCATTTCGAGTCGAGTCGAGATGAAGCGAGTCAACCCGACCGAACCCAACCCAATCCGACTCGAGTCGACCCGCCTCGACCCCAGGAGCTGTCAGCACAATGAAGAAGGTGGCTCTGGCTCATTATTTTTCTGCCAGGATCCGCGGCGCTCGGAGCAGGATCCGGGTTCCGTCTTCCGACCCGCCTCCCTGGCTGCACTCGGGATTCTGATGCCACACGCTGTTTATCAATTCGCGTTCATTCGCCCTCGCCCCCCTCTCTGTCTATCCTTCTGCCTCTAACTAGCTGTGTCTCCTTCTCTCTCTTTCCCTCCCCCTCTCTTTGTCGTTCATTCTCCCAACTGACTAGTTCGCTTTCTCTCTTTTATACCTTATTCTTTGCGATGTTCTTCTATTTCTTTTCTATCTCTCTTCTTCACTCATAATTTTTGTTTTTCTTTTTGCTAAGGACTCGCTTATTTATTGCACATGTTGGAATGGCGGGCTATTGCAGTAGGGAAATAATAAACACAACAAACCCGGCAACAAAAACAATAACAAAAAACAACAAGAAGAATAAGATCCACTACATCAACAGTGAAAACAAAAACTCTTCTGACAGAATAGTCAAGTCGAGCTGCTTCAGCTTCAGTTGGGAATAAAATTAAAAATGTATTTAAACATTTATATAATTTCAAGCTAATACCCAAGAGAAATAGAGGAGGAAGAAGAAATAATGGTAAGAAATAGAACAAAATTTAAAAATTACGAAGAAAAAACAAAAAAGGAGAGAAATTCTATGAAAACAATGAAGGATAAATAGTGAAAAATGCGCAGGAGAAGGCAATAAAGATGCTCTTTAAGAAGATAATCATAACGCATGTCTAAATGTGAGTTCAAATAGAGGACGAGGAGCGTTTCCTTTTCTTTCTCCGAGTTCTTTGACTCTCGGAAACCGAAAACACCTGATGGGCTCCGCTTGAAATATGCAGGCAATTATAAAAGCAACCATACGCAGACACATTTCAATTCTGTTCGTTGGTCGGAGACACACGTCCATCGTATTTTCTCCATCTCAGATTAAAACACGCCGCACTTGGTCCTTGGACCCGTGACTGACGCGAAGGACTTATTAAATTCTCAATTTAAAACTGCCTCGGGGCGCATTAAAGTAAAGCGAAGCACTCGTTTTTCTTCTTTCTGACACTCCTGACACACTGGCTTCGTTTCTCAGCGAAAGCAAGTAATTTGCAATTTCCGGCTGCCTCTGAGAGGATGTTCAATTATTTCTTGACAGGATCCACACACGCCGAACGAACGACGAAGCTACATTATCTCTCTCACTCGATCTCTTTATCTCCCTCACTCTCTCGCAATACCATCCCCATCAAACCCAGTGGTTTAAAAGGCCCTTCCTCTTTCTCTTAAGTCCTCAGAACCCGACGGGGGCGCGAAACGCAAAAACCTGACAAAACAATGGCTCTCCTTCTGACCCTCTGCCACACCCCCTCTAGCTGAACGCTCATTTCCAGCGGGCAACAAATTTACCAAAATAAAATCTCAGCGCGCACACAGGACTCTCTCGAGTGCAGCCGTATGCGTCGGACGAGAATATATTTCCGCGTTCCTTTCTTTCCGCGAACAAATTTGCATATTTACAGTCGCCGCCCGCCATTCAAGTGCAAATTGCTCGCTACTACTTTTTCGCGCGGCCCCGGCCACGCCTCCTTCCTTTCGCCCGCCGGTGTTGCCGACGACAACCAACAGGGCGACAACGTCCACGACCCGCCGTTCAATTGTTACAAATTGCAGCGCATGACAAAAGACGCCGTTGGCAACGCGTCTCGCGCACGTGGCTCGTCCCCATCCACGTCCTCGCCTCCTTTTCCGCCGCCCCCGGGACTTGTGCGAAGTCCTTGTTCCCAAATTAATTATCTTCCACGTGTCGTGCGAGATTTATTTTTCAGTTACTTTATTTTCGCCTAATAGAAATTTTTGGAAATTTCTAAAAAAAATGTTATTAGAAATTCCTAAAAATTAAACTTTTAATTTGTTCTTCATGGCTTTGATTTTCTTCTACTAAGATGTCTGATTCGCTGGAAACATTGTCTCCGTATTTGAGGCTAAAATGACGTTGTCGCCCAGTTTCGGTTCAAAAGTGCAGCACTTGACTCCGGCGCTTCCACCACGTCATCCGATGTGGCTCACGATTTCTCCTCCTGTTCAACTTCCCTATCCACCACTTGAATCGGGAACAATGAAAAAATGTGTTCCCCCGACCACCATCAAGTTGAGTTTTGAAATAG
Source organism: Coelopa frigida (assembly GCA_017309665.1). Lineage (NCBI taxonomy): Eukaryota > Metazoa > Arthropoda > Insecta > Diptera > Coelopidae > Coelopa > Coelopa frigida. The sequence continues at coordinate 32,810,338 of CM029563.1, read as the reverse complement.
GGAAAGAGAAAGAAAAAGATAGGAAAAAACTGAGTTTTACAAAAGGATTCGAAAAGCGGTTACTAACAATGACTATATGAAGAGGGAAAGAGAGAGAGAGAGAGGGAAAGAGAGAGCGAGAAAGAGAAAACAGAGAACAGGGAGAGAAACACTAGAGGCGGCAATTTTTCCAACAACTTTATGTTCAGTTTTTCAGTTTTTTACAACAAATGATACAAACAAAAATAATAATAATACGAACAATAAAAACAGTAGGGAAGACATTCCAAATAACAACAGGAACAAGCCCAACACGACAAAGGCAGTAACAAGAATGACAACATTGAGAACAATGCCAACAACATTGAGAACAATGGCAACAACATTGAAAATAACAACCAGGCCAATGGAACCTCCTCCTCCTGGTTCAAAACGACAACGAGGCATAACTTTGTCTTTTAACTGAAAAAATAATCCCAAGCAGAGCACGAAAAAATGCAACACTGCAGAAATGACCCGTGAGAGATGCGGGGGGAAAGGTGGAAAAATCCTTCATGGTTAAGGTAGGTCGGTATGGTGCCATACAGGGTGTCAGGGTGTATTATTTTTATTATTTGAATTTATTATGTAACTGATTTTATCATATTTTATTATTAAGGAAATCTCAGATTTATTATTTTTATAATTTATTATTAAGTCTAACTTATTTTACTCTAACTAACTCTAGTCTAACTTTTCTTATATACATTTAAGTCTTTTCAGTACAGTTTCTATCCTCAGGACTAGATCGAAAATCCTGCCATACTTGTCGTTGGAAACCGCCCCCCCGGCAAAAGCTCGTCGTCGTTGACTCCGACTCACACTACAGCAGAGATTCTAATTTATTTCGAAAACAATTATTGGTCAGTGACCGCAGAGAGCGCCCAATTGTGACTGAGATGTGGTCTCGCATGACGTTTGGTCAGCCGCGGGAGAACAGAGCTGCCTCCCTTCCATTGTACATTGTTACCAACCAGCGCGAATCGTGTTTCTGGTGAGCGATGCGCGAACTTGAAACCCTGGTGTGAAATTCAGGAACCAGTCGAGGGAGGCTGGAGGATTTATGACTTTATTTATGATCGTTATTATGCTCGATGGCAGTTTTCTACGGCACCATGGCAATAATGGAAATACGAAACAATTATGATAGCAACCACAGGACGGAGAACAACAAATATAAACTATGGACAGATTTTATTTCCTCTGGGAAAACACTTTGCTCATAACATGAGATAGAAGTAGAGAGAGAGAGAGTGGGGAAAAAATGAGAGATAGGAATAGATACGATATGATTTAAATAAAAAAATAGATGGAGAAAAGTTGAATAAAACTCCTGACAAATATAAAAGAAAAGTGGAATAGAATAAAGAGGATTGAGATAATAATAAATAAAAAGTATTCACATCTGATGGTGTCCTGTTCAAAGTATCAGCCAAATCAAGGACAAAGGTCATTAAACCACACAAGCTAATCGAGAGTAAGAAATAGAACGAAGTAATAGGATGGAAAAAACAGTGAAGTGAAGACAAAACAAAAAACAAAGGAAGAATGAATCTGTAGATCGAAAACGTTTTTCGCAATTACTTAACCTATTTTAGACTATATTTCCTTGGAATTTATTTCCTCTCACATACTTATAGCACTTTCAGCAATCTGACGGAGTCTCCACGAGTCTGAAAAAATAATTACGTGCAAATATGGAATTTTCGTGAAGATCCTTCTGTTATACGCTGTTGTTGGTATTCGTTGTAACTCCTTGTTTGTGTTGGTTTGTATGCGTATAGGAGTGTGTTATGCTCACATTACATCTTAATTAACCATTATTTGCAAAAGCTTTTAGCATAAAAATAATGACATTTAAAACGGTCACAGTATCCTTTATTATTTCCATATTTCCATATATTTTTTCATATTTTTTCGAAAATACATCCTTGCCGTGAGAACAGTTGCAGTCACCATCGTGGCCATTACCACTGCATTCCGCATTAATTATTATTTATGTTAATTCATTTAATTAAATGCCACGAAGCTGGGCCAGGAGTTGCGGTCGTCAGGGCGTCGTGTAATGCGATATTAATCGTGCGAACGTATGATTACGATTTAATCATCGGGGTACTGAAAAGACAGATGCTTCGAGCATATCTATAGAGGACTTCAGAGTCGAGGGCATATTCAATTTTAATACAAGTGTGGATGGTAACAGGCGAAATACAAGGAGATTTCTTATTAAAAGTCTCTGAGATTTTGCAGAGAGATTAGATGAGATTAGAACGAACGTTCGAATGTAGAGAATGTCCTCAATGATCTTTATAGTTGTAATTGACATGCAAATCTGTGGGTGACCATTATGATTCCTACTTATCTTGGAACCGTGATGACCTCTAGAGTTCAGACTTCTATTTCTTCTTCTATAAAAGATACTTAGTCATATATTCCAATTCTGGATCTGAGGTTTTTAAATTGGAAAAAACTCAACACTACTTCGAAACATCGTATAAGCAAGATTTTTTAAATATATCACTTGCTGCTTCAATTGCTTCTACTTTAAATTGGTGTTCTTTCCCGCTCATCTCTCGCCCTCGTGCTGTGAACAAGACGTGATTGAAATTTTTCAACACCTCCAAAGCGCTCCGCCGCCCTGACAATCGTCCATTGACCATGGCCCATTAATGTTCGGTGAAAGTCAAAAACTTTTCTCGAAATGGATTCCTTCAACTTTCGACCTCAAGCATTCGGCAGCCGAGAAAACTTTGTGACCATTACAAAGATTTTTCCTTCTCTCACTCGCTCTCCTCGTTGTTGTGAGCAGGATGGAGCGACTCGTGTGAACTCATCCTCGGTCCTGGAAAACTTTCGTCCATTAGCATCGTTTTCCAGAGGACGACAAAGATAAGAGTGAGAGGACGAGAGAGCAACGACGAAGATGACCGAAACTCAGGGGATGAGTGGAATGGAAAAATAAGGTTAAGCGAATTCATAGCGGATTCTCGAACGCATTAGCATATCCCAGCGAGAGCTCCGCACTCACATGGGGCACATGAGGGATGACGAGCGAAATGTGAAGGACATGCGGTCATTCATACCACTGACCATCGATCCTTTTCGGTAGAGGGAAGCGTGGGTGGAACGCGTTTTTGAACTTCAGACCTTGAGAATTCAGAAAATTTCAATTCATACTACGAAGACTCCAGGAGAATGGTTTTTTTCAGTATTTGTGTCTATCCATTCAATATCCATATCTTTCACTCAACTCCCTTCGATTGAGGTCATCAGAGTCACAGCATGAGGGCTGCCCACCTATTGGAATTCGCCAAATCACCATTCAGCCGCTCTTCATCCACCCCCTCCCTCCCGGCAGAGATATCATGAAGCCACAGGCGAATGCAATTAATTAGCGACCTCTTGCGACTCGGCGATTGTGGTGAGCACAATCGAAAGGAAATCAACCGCCATCACAAAGTAGTCAACAACAGTTAGAACAATAATAAACAACAACAAGGTCGAGCATGAGCATCAATATCATCGCAATGATGAGGATGTGGTGAAAACTATGCATGAGATCATTCGAAATACTAGTCGAAGCAATCGCCAAAGTGAATTGAGACACTTGTGTTCGACGAGTCCTGTCGCAGGAATAAAAGCGCTGTCGTGTTATCCGATTCAACGTGACGCGATGAGTGGTCCATGGAGCGGGGGGAGTGATCCACAATTGCGTTCGAAAATTAAACGCAACGCGAACGTGCGACACTCACTCACATCACATCGATTCATCACGTCGCGGCACCGCACGAACGGCCGGCATCACGCGAGGTCCTGCAGGATGTCAGGATGACACGTGTGGACAGTGGAACGTGGTCGCGACTCCAGGGCCTCAATTAATTAAATCGGTTGCAAAGGCAAGGGAAAGAGAGAGGGAGAGTGACAATGAGTAGTGAAACAGGTGAACGAGAATAACAGGGATCAAAAGGAGATGTAAAGGGGATAAAACGAGATGTAAAAGAGATAAAAGGGATGAAAAAAGAAATGTGAAATAGGGAATAGAGAGAAAGAAGAGGTAGAACTGAAAGCGATTGAGTCAAAGAGAAAGTGATCGATTCAGAGGAAATAAAAGAAAACAAGAATATAATAGCTTGATCCTCAAAGGCTTTGAGCAATTAGCAAAGTAGAAAATAATATAAAAAACAGACGTTAGACCTAATGCAATCGAATCTATCATGTTAGGAAGAACGGGAAACGATTCGTTTTCATGTTCAAAGAGGAGGAGCAGCAATGATCGAGTGCAATAGATGAAAATGGAGAGACTAGTGGAATGGATTTAGTCGAAGCTCGCTCAAGCAACGGATTAAGCGAAAATACATTGCCGAGCTATCAGCAAGAGACACCAATGAGAGTGACCTAAACAGGTGTGGAAAAGAGAGAGAGAGAGTAAAGAGAAATTAAGTGGCCAATCATGTAAACTATTTTTACCCCACTTTAAACTCTTTTCGAATTCATTTCCTTCTCATTCCTTCTGCTTCGAAGTGAAACAAACAAACAAAATTAATTGGAATAAAAAAATGGTGAAGATAATTAAATTGCATCAAAATTAATAAATTGCGTCAATGTAATTAAAGCACTAATAGATGGCAATTTCCGTTACCTTTTCATAAATTATTCCATTCACTTCACTCAACTAATTTTTCAACCGTTCGCAATACTCGAGGGAGATCTTTGAAAAATAATCACATCCTATTCCACAAAGGGCGAGGAGGAAGACGAGGAAATGTGTTAAAGGCGGAAATTGACATTATAATTTACGCAGCACCTTTTCCAACATCGAGCTCTCGTTTGGCAATTTCCTATTTTTATTATCCACTGTCGCCTTGAACAGTTTCCCAGAAGACGGAAAGAAGGACATCATTAAAGCCATTAGGGACAACGCCCTGACTTCATCAAGGACTCCGACTCGAACCCCGGTCAGTGATCTCCGCCCCGACCCTGGTCCGTGCAGGGACTTCCTTAAGGAATCCCATCTGCCTCCTTCTTTCCTTTGCCAGGATCTGCGGCGTACGTGCCGCAAACATGCATCCGTCTGAGAGTCCCGAAATGGAAGATAAATTATTCGATCCCTTCCGCAATAAAATAGATTCTCGACTTTGAAACATGGAAATTGGAAGCGATGGAAACGGAACCTCTTCGCTCTTTTCTCCACTCGCTATCTCTCTCTCTTTCATTTCACCTCTCTTTTGCTCGTTTATCGTGTTGGCGGCATTCGATGCACGTCTCGGCTTCACGCAAGGATGCGTTTCGAGCGAGGATCCGGTCGCGAAAGGAGATGACGAACCAAAGAAGACGACGAATTAGAAGAATAAGATGAACAAGAAGAATAATAAGAAGAAGCAGGAGGATCAGTCAAAGGGAAAAGTGAACTCCTAGAGTACAACAAACCTGAGAAGACGGACGATGACAAAACCAATGTAAAGAAATCAAAAAAGAAGAACACAAAATGAAACCTTGGTTGGCGTAGTTACTATTATTCTTGTTGTAGTTGTTGATGTTGTAAACGAGCTTCTTTTTTTTTGTGATTGCAGTTGTTTTTCTGATTCCTGTTCTAAGTTTTGTCGTGAGAGTTTTTGTAAACTGTTTGATTCATGAAATCGTGTCTGCCTCCTTGTCACCATCGTCTTCAGCACCGCCACCACTTCAGTCCACCAAAAACAACAGCAGAGAACTTCGTGCTGACATTTTTCGCTCACCAACTTTTTTCTCGCCATCGGCCCTTTTCTCTCTCCTCATCGCTACACTATCTTCTGTCGAAGCTTTGCTTTGATCTCACAATCTGCTGTCCATTCGACAGAAAATCTTCTGTCTTGTCGTCTGACATTCGTATTTGTAGAAGAAAATATAAAAAATAAAATTCTCTAACTTCCTTCTTCTTTTCATCTCCTTCTGGCGATAAATTCATAAAAAATGCACGTGATTTGAAAAACCAAGAAGTATTTGGGTAGAAATTAGAAAATTCAAAAATCGAAAACATTTTCATACTTCAAGAAAAACATAAAACCGTTGAATTTCAAACAAACGCGTATAATAGATAGTTGGACAATTAGATAAGATAAATGTATAATATTAATATATGAGGAATTTATGGTCTTAAAAAGCCATATGAAATCCTTCGCCTTACATATAATGCTGAACTAAAAGGGTCTATTGTTTACAGAATAGACTTTATCTTCCCATAATGAAAATTGTCGATACCGATCTTTCTCATGTTTCTCCACCTCATTTTCTTTTCAATAATGCTTCTGTCAGACCGGAAAAAGGTTCGTGTGAACTTGCCTCTTAAATTGATAGCTTCAGGTCAGGCACGTCAATCAGAGCGTTTTTATATCCTTCACGCTCTTTGCACCATCTTTCCAAAAACAAAGCTTTTAGACCCAACTGAGAGACGAAGACTATCTCGCTAGTTATTTTTTCAAGTTTCTAACACGTATTTTATGCCATCTTGCTCTGATAACTTCTCGATAACGGCTAACTTGCGAGGCAATGGGGGTCCGTCGACGGCCCATACCGGGCATCCTTGGATCACCAGGGCTCCAACAGACGCCCACCAAGTCTCCAACACGTCCGTCTCAACCATCCTCTGCCATCTCTCATGAACCAACCCCAACATCTCAGCCGTCGGTGTGAAACCCGAATACGTGAAACGACGCAAATGAAAAATACTAGAATAATAAGAGAACAGAGGACCAAGCGAGGGGTGGAACGAAAACGCCTTCAATAAGCATCCGAAAAACCATGGGCCTCATTGCGTCTCAGTTCAGCGGAGCAGAAACTCCTCATGCTCCATGATCTCCTCTTGCTCCAGGATGTCCTCCTGCTTCCTATGGAGTCCCGCCGAGAGTTCCACGAAATAAGCGGGTAGAGGGGTGCGACGGACCGGGTCGACGCTGGCGGGCGATGGAGGAGGAGTCGACCTTTGGGCCAAGACCTGAGGGGTTCAAGACATAGGGCGAAGGTTGAATTTGCCGACGAGCCAAAGTTTAAATGAGAAATATTTATTTTTTAAGTGCTTGCTACTGTTGTTCTTGTTGAGGTCCTTATTGTTGTGATATTGATATGATTGATGCTAAAAATTGCTGTTGTTGTTATTGTTGTGGTATTCATAATTTGAAGAACACTTCAAAGGTCTTTACGGTAGGCTGGCGAAAGAATTTCGAGTGAAGGTCATCGAATCTAAGTGACGATTTATAATTCAAGAACCCGGTTCGAAGGCGGTGGAAGAAGGTGATAAAAGAGAGAATGGAGAGAGTGAGAGAAAGAAGAGAAAATTGATACATCCTTTTTAACTTTCGCACAGAGAACATTATTTAGAAAACCATTTAAAGTGATTTTCAAAAAATTATAAAAACCTAATATTTTCTCCCTCTGCGAATCCGTAATGATTGCCCGCACATAATCCACCGCTCAATCATTGGCATTCAAATAAAAGTCACATTCGCAATCCACGCCCCTTTTCCCCTTCCGCCCCTCTCTCGTCAGTCGCCGACGTCACGCTGTTGGAGACCGAACGACCGGCGAACGCTTCGACCACGTACCTGCAGCATTTGATGCGTTCGCGACTCTCGCAGTCCTCGCACGTAATCATAACCCAGAAATTTATAAGCTTCATAAAAAAACGTTACAAAAAAGAAACAGAAAAAGTAGTGAAAAAGTCCGTATGAAAAAACTACATGGGATGATCATAACGCGCCACGCCCCCCGCATCGAGGAATCAAACGGCATCGTGTTGAAGCGAAGGACGTCGACGAAGCGAAACGGGTCGCAGGGATCCTTACTCGTATCATCTCGATTCGCAACATCGTCCTTATCGTCGCCGTCATCGTTTCCTTCGTTCATCGTGGCTGACTGCCAGTGTTGTCAACATTAGCGGGAAGCAGAAGTTTGGCAAATAAAAGCAATTCAACCCACACACATCTGCCTGACGTCGCATCCGGCTGCCTTCCACATATGATTGTTACTGTGGTGTGTGTGCGAGTGTGTGGCGGCTTTTCTATGCCAGGATTTGACGCATTTCATGGATTTTGGGCTTTTATGAAATTGGCAAAAATTAAATGAGAAAGAAAAATAGAATCGGAAAAGTTTTCGCAACGATTTTCTGATTCCAGGACTCCTGTGGTCGTGAGTGCAAGTTCCTGCTTATATATAGTCGGATCAAGGGCGAGCTTATCTCAGCAGGCATTGCTTCACATTGGAAGGATATTGACGACAGTTATCCTGTCGTTATGCGTATGGGTATGCGATGATGTTCTCACACTGATTGGGTAGCTGTGTAGGAATGTTCACAGTTCTCTCCTTCCGATTCAAACTCGAGTCGTATGAGTAACATTTTATATTTGTTTCTGCATTTAACTCAAAATATTTTTAAAGCATAGAACAAAAAAAAATTAGAGTGAATTTCGTTAACATTATCCTCTAGCAACATGTCGTCCTGTTGATCTAGGCGAAAACTACTCAACAGGATGTCATAACAAATTAACAGTGACTACAAAAGGTTATTAACAGTGGCTGTTAAAAGTGAAGTGTACTAAATGTCTGCTAAGATCCAACCGCTTGTAACATCCTTGTCCTTCTTTCGACCACTAATAACAGAACATGCAAAAGCAGAACATTGGGCCACAGCAATAACAATTGGTCCAACAACAACTACATGGTGAAACCATTACTAGGTCAATCACTTTTACAATGCCTAGGACGAGAAATTTCTCTCTTGCTCTCATTCACATTTGTTACATTTTGCAATTACTCTCTCTCTCTCCCACCATCTAAAAAAATAAAATCCCAATTGTATTCTCACATGCGCAGCCGACCTCTCTCTGTATTTGCCACTGAATCTCTCTTTGCCTTTCGCTCTATCAGTCGAGTGTTCGTTCTCTCGGTCATTTCGTGCCTGTATCGCAGTCTCTCTTTCGGCCACACACACTCAGCCTCTCACATGCCGAAGTCTGTATTTATAGCAAGGCGAAAGGACATTCGCATCCAGGGTTCCCACTATACTATGATCGTAATAGATTTTCTTTATAAAAATGTATTAAATCGACCTCACGTTTACAATCCCATCTACTGCGATTTTTAGAACGTATTTCGACTATACTTTGTTCGTTTTAACCGTATAATTCCGATTCCAAAATATTTAGTATTTGTTTATCACATCATTTTTGAAATTGTCTTCAAACATTCGGCATGGTGGCATCCTTCAGCCTCGGTTCCCACGAGCTTCATCCTACACAGACGACTACAGCAACAACAGCAGCCGAATCAGGAGCGACGACAACAGAAGCCGATTCAGGGAGCAGCCCGGTAGTAACTGGAAAAAGACATCGGAGACAAGAGGACAGAGCAGGAAGAGAGAGGAAGCGAATATACAGCCGAGAGAGAAACGTTGAAAAAGAAAGAGAACAGAGAGAAACATTGGTGGATGCTGCGCCTGTAATGAGGAGAATGATGGGTGGAAAAACAGAGTGCAGATGGAGAGAGGAGCTCGTGGATGCTTTTGGCTTCAAGCGGCGACAAGATTCTAAAATACGTTTAGTACTTATTAGAACGCGCCCTGTAACGGACGGTGGCACGGACACGCGCTGCGTTCAGTTGAATCGCACATCGGTTGCACAAAGCAGCAACAGCATCATAATCACCAACGCATCATCAGTAGCAGCAACACCCATAACGGGAGCTCGAGAAGCGCGACAAGAAGTTCGTTTAATCAAAAGCGGTTGGGAAAATTTCTAGAAAAATTCCAGGAATTCGCCGAAACGTCGTACACGCGGCCTACGCCCCTTTGAAATTTGCTCGTTCTTGGCAGCGGCGTTCGTCCTTTCGACCCATCTTCGACTGAGCTCCTTTGCTGCTCCTTCCTTACGTTCGCCTTCCTTCGTCATCGTTTCGCATCGGGATCCTTGGCGACTTTGAACATTCGTTCTTCCCTTCTCCACCCGGTTTACGGATAGGTTCGTTTCGGTTCGCTCTTTGGAAGCTTCGTGGTCGTCCATTCGTGTGTGTTTTGAGGATATCTAAATAGATTCCGCATAAACAAAAGAAATAGTGGAAAAAGGATACAAATAATTTTTTAACTGAAGATCTAAATGTGAAAATCTCAAAATAAATTTATATAACAAAAATAATGATTACAAGAAATTATCCCAATATAATTGAAAAATTACAGGAACAAAATTATAATAAAAATCTATATTACTATATTTTTATCTCTTCATAAATAACTTCACACAGAGAAGTATGATAATAAAAGATAGAAATAGAGATATACGAGAAGAAGAAACAAGTCAAAGTGTATGAGTGATAATGATATGAAAATTATATTCATTGAGGAAAATAATTTCTTCGAAAAATTTTTGATATATTTGTTTATTTTTTTGGAAAAGTTAAGCATGTATATTATTTTATTTTTGTTTAGTTTACGAAATAATAATGCTTATGTTTGAATAACATTTTCAATTTCAATTAAAAATTGGTTTCATTTGATCGCTGTGTAGTTTGTGTGAATGAAAGTGAGCAAGAAAGAAAAATTACAGTAGAATAATGAGAAAATTGTAATAAATATGCAATAATGCAATAATATATAAAACAAAATTTATATAATATATATGAATAATAAATACAAACATAATAAGAAGCATTAATAAATCAAAATAAAGTGAACAAAGGGTTAAAAATAAAAAATACAATATGTCAAATACAAAAAATAATTATAATATGGCTGCAATAAATACAGTAAGCTAAAAAAAAATAATTAAACATAATTTATTATATTTATTTAGATTCGAATGGAGGAAGTAAAGAAATTTACTGAAATATCACCATGCATGTATAAAATCAAAAAACCGAACACATTTTAACAGATATACAAAAAACAATCAAAATAGTGGACAAATAAAAAGTATTTGCAGAAAATAAAAATATCAAAAATATAAATAATAAAAACGCGAAAGAGATTTTACAACTGTATACAAACGGAAGTCATCAGAGAGTCAGACACATTCACACACTGAAACATACATGGAAGAGAACGTATGCATTCACATGAACACAAGGATGTCAACAACTGCTGCTGTGCAAGATCAACAACAAGGCCAACAACAGATATACGAGAAACAACTGTAAAAACTACAACAACAACAACAAAGAGAGCAATTACTACTACAACAACAACGAGTTCAGGAAGAACGAGTATCGCTCGAAGGACAAGGACAACAACAATGGCTGCAATTGTGACGAGGCCACGGAATCCCAGAGGCCCAGGTCGCCAGCGACCGACACGAGTCCGGCGGGTCTCGAATAATTAACGAGATACCGAGTGAGCGAGAAAGAGCAAGAGTGAGAGACAAGGAGAGATAGAGTGATAAAAGCCTGCATATCAGAGCATTCGTCGGCACAAGAGCACTATAAAAATAACAACAATATGGTAACAACAAAGAGAATAACAACAATATGGTAACAACAAAGAGAATAACAACAATCTGACAACAACAAGAGAACAATAAGAATAACAATAACAGGTAATACAAAAATAACAAAGATGCGTACTATATAAATACAAGTACAATAGCAAGAGTTACAATAGCAAAAGAGAAACTCTCGACTTCCAGATCGTCGGAATTGTTGTTGTGCCATCAACCCGTCGCAGGTGGTGGTGACGGGTCACGTGCTCTGCCACATTGTGCGTATGTATGTGTGTGCATCCAACTGGACGGACGCATTCGACCGACCAGAGGCGACCGAGCGAAGGTCGAGAAAGTTGCAAAGACAAGAACTCAAGTGAGAGCGAAGGCAGGGGGAAAGAAAACGAGATGCAAATAAAAGTCACTTGAGTGAACTCGCCATAGTCAGCCCAGGTTCCAAATGTACATATTTCACTAAATGTTTGCATGTGTGCAAGTCAGTGTCAAGTTGGAAATTAATTTAACAGAAAATAAAAATTAACAAATTGAAAAATCTATGAACAACTCTAGAATCTATGATCAATTGAAAAATGTACTATAAAAAATCTGTTACATGTATGTCAGATATACTATTATACATCAGAATTTAATATCAATAAAAATAAATAAAATATATGAATAAAAGTTATACCTCAGTGAGTCTGAAAATTATAAAAGAGAATCAAAATTTTTAAATGAATTATGTAGTAAAAAATAAATCGTGAAAAAATAAAAAAATATAATAATCATCACGAAAAATTATCCCATTATGAAAATAAATTAAGTGTTAATATAGAATTGATTGCCAGAAAAATAAAATAAATATAAAAATAAACACTAATAAGAGGCAAAAAAAACTTCATCAGCAACAACAGCAATAAAATCACCATCACAAGAAGAAGAGTAAACTTCAGTAGCAGAAACAAAAAAAAAACAGAAAAGGAAAATGCATTTTAAAATGTTTTCCACGACGACGAGAATTTCCACCTTTTTCTGGGTGACGCACGTCGCACTCTGGATAAGTCTCGCCACCGTCACCGAAGCCCAGTCCTCGTACACGGAGAAAATCCCCCTAGGTGAGTGAGATGCACGTGCCGATGATGAAAAATAAACGATAAAGCCCTTCAAGGATTTTGGTTGAGCTTCCCGCAATCAGTGGCCACTGAGTCACGGTCTCACCTTTGTCTCTTCATCTACCCATTTTTGCCATCTCCTCGACTTAACTCCCTCGTCCTTTTTTCACATCATTTTTTGCCCATCGCTATTCACGACCGCAGATTCCTGCGTTTTCCCCAATTTTCTCTCTTTTCTTTGCCCTTTCCCCGGATTCCTTTCGTTTCCGAGGCCGGAATTTCATTGCACTCAGAAGCCCCATCCACAGACACACCTACTGTCGAAAACCTCCGGCACACAAACACTTGCACACTATCACTTGTACACGTTAACCCAAACAGCCAGACGAAGGAACTCTCGAGGTTTTTATTGAGCGAACGTGGGCTCGGCTGCGATTGTGTTCCTTTGTTTTTATTTTTTTATAATGTTTTTTCTTATATTTTATTAGTTACATTGTTGTTGTGGTTGTTGGTTTCTTTTCGTTGTTGGAGCAACAGAGGAAGATGTGATGCAATTGTAAGTGTGTGAGTTTGTATGTGTGTGCGAGCAGTCTTGTTATGGTTTGTTGCTCTCCCTCAGGCATATTTTTTATGAAAGTTTTTATCAATTTTTTATTTCGTATTTGTAGTAAGTTTTCCCAAGAATGAACTTGAGATTTCTCTTTCTTACTCTTCCCCCCAGTTGCCCCCTTGCATTTATTTTATTTATTTCTTTGAAGTTGCATCTGTCCTGGATCCCTATGTCTGTCTGATTGTTATTTGAGTGAATTTTTTCATTCATCTGTCCTTCACATTTCAGCGATAAGTCTTTTTGTCTCTCTTTCTTTTATAAACTCGTCCCATCCTCTTCCTCAATTTGATTTATCTTTTCTCAACTCTCCTTCGTTCCTTTTTCTATCCTTCAGCCTTCCAACGTCAGCCATCAGGCTCTTCTGTTATTATTTGTCTCCTCTGCATTCTTCTTGGATTCTTATTCTCATGGTTCTCTCTTGATATATCTCTGTCGGTACCTGTCGCCATCAATTGACCTTCCTTCCTTCCTTGCTTTCATTTCTCATTCATTTCTCACACTCTGACAGATTCAGTAATTCACTCACACACACTCGCGCCATGTTCACTTCAAGTGTTGCAATAATTTATGAACTTTCCCGTTTCCAGTGCTCTCTTCGTTTTCCTCTCTTTTCTCTTGCGATGCTTTATTTTGTTGTCATTATGGCTGCTCCTGTGGTTTTGTTACCGTTTATTGCAAGGCCCTTGATTGGTGTTGTTGTGGTAATTGTAATTAAAATTGTTGTTGTTAAAATATTTTTATTATTCCAGACACTTGTTGTTATTTATAGCCATCATTGTTGTTGTTCTTTATAGTCACCATCGTTGTAGCTGGTATTTAGACTCGTTGCCTTTGTTTACACTGCAGCGATAAATTCCAACTAATTCTTTATAAGGTTTAATTGAAATCATCTCTCCATTACTCCATCATCATTTCTCTTCATCACTTTTTGAATTTCCCTTTCTACCTTTCTCTCGATGTCACGAATTATGTAAATTGAATTTTTGGTTTTCGTTATTATTGTTGCCATAGTTGGCGAACTTAAGAGCTTGACAGTGAATTATCATAACTAATGGCGGTGAGCCGTTTTGTTCACCTTTTTTTTATTACCATTGCCTTTGCCTTTAAGTTGATGTTGTTATTGTTTAACGATATTATCATTGTTATCGTTGTTATTTTGTTTTTGCTATTTCTGCAGCCCCTTAATGAATAGGTGACACTGAACTGTAGTGCTATTAATTACCACGCTATTCTTTAAAATTTGCTAACAATTTCCAGGTCAGCCCCGCATATACATATGTAGTTTTCAACTCTTACAAAAACCCTAAAACATATAAAAAAATATTAATTTTTTCACATTTTTTGCTTATACCTTTTTTACCTTTTAATGTTTATTTATTTCGTGAATTTGTTGTTGAATTACATGATATCTGAAAGTTTCTGAAGCTAAAATTTCGGTATACCGTGCTTGTGGTTGAGAGACGAACAAAAATTTATTTTTTTTAATTTCCGCTTCCATTGGTTCAACCTCAGAGCCGAATGTGGAAACCAAATGTTTTGGCCCGAACCTCAACCCAAGCCCGCATTTCAACAAAAAAGTTTTCTTTCCCCCATCTCTTCATGATTGTCCTTCCGTTATGTCCGTTGTCCATGCGTCTGTGTGTGTGGAAAAATGCACAAACAAAGTGAAATTAACTTTTACCGCATTTTCCTCCCTATGTCCCATTTCACATTCCTTGCTCTATTTCCCTCCCTTTCTCCTTTCCGATTCGACCTAGTTTCTGTCTTTGTCTTTTCGCGGTTTCGCTTCTTCCCATTCTGATGCGGAGCTCTTGTCAACAAGCTTTCGTTCTCAACATCGCCGTCGCTGCCACAGCCATAGAGCAAAAGAGCTCTGCTGGTGGCTTTGAATTCAACCGAAATTTAAAAGTTCTCCCGCAAAAGAGAGAGGCAAAACACAGGGAGAGCAGACAAACCTTAAAGTTCGGTTAAAACGAAATTTAAAATCATATAAAATCCCGAAAAAGAGTGAAAATCACGAGGGCGTGTGGTTAGAAGAGTGAAAAGAGGAAATGTAAATAAAATGTTGCCAAGTTGTTGGCTCGAGTTGTGCAGCACCAAAAGCACCACATCGGGTGAAGGACGAAGAGCAAACAATGCGAAACAAATTGCAGCAATTAAAAAGTTTTCCGCCCTCATCCACATCGATTGTGGCGTCGGAGCGTTGTTGGTTTAAAGAATCACGAAATGAAACCATTTCATCACATGACTCGGGTACCACCAAGGCATTAATCGGCATTATGAACATAATCTGCTAAGTATTTTTCGGTCCGCACTCTGTTTTCCGCTCAACTTTTGTGTGGATTATCGATCAATAATTAGTCTCATAAATTGTCTGAATTTTTTAATTATTGACTTCCACAAGTTAAAAATTAAATTACTTCCTTTCTTCCACAGGCGCCATCTTCGAGCAGGGCACCGACGAGGTCCAGTCGGCCTTCAAGTACGCGATGCTCAACCACAACCTGAACGTGTCCTCTCGCCGCTTCGAGCTGCAGGCCTACGTGGACGTCATAAACACGGCGGACGCCTTCAAATTGTCGCGCCTAAGTGAGTTCTCGTTCACTCTCACTCCCGTCCACCCTCTGTAATTTCCTCTCTCAACCCACAATAAATACCCATTTGACCCATATTTTCCCTTCGTTCTCTCTCCCTCTACTGTGCTAACTTTTTGTATTCTAACTTTTTCCATTCCATTTCGCTCTCTCTTGTTCAATTGCAGTTTGCAATCAATTTTCGCGCGGCGTTTACTCGATGCTGGGCGCGGTCTCGCCGGACTCCTTCGATACGCTGCACTCGTACAGCAACACTTTCCAAATGCCCTTCGTGACGCCTTGGTTTCCAGAGAAGGTAAGTGAAAGCCGCGGGACAAAGGCAGAGGGGCTGGCGGTAATTGAATTAAAAGCACTTTAATTGAGTGAAGGTAACGAGGCCGAAGCGCAATTCGATTCTCGCATTCGCATTCGAAGCGGAAACGGAACTTCGACGAGGAGAGTCAGAGAGAGTCGAACTAAAACAATTCGAGGAGAAAACTATTTGCGGGTGCAGGGGAAACGATTCGCAATTGGGCGGAAGTAATTGGATTTGGCAGTTGATACTTTCAGCAAGAGTTCCCATAGAAATGGAAAATGATCATTGATTACTTATCTACTGAACTCATCCGACCCGGTGATTTCACTATTTGAACTCTGGCACTTTAAGCTGTTGAAATTATTTGGTTTTAACAAGTGTACATGAAAATGTCCTCATATTTCAACGAATGTCACTCATACGACGGACCTTCAAATAATGACGAAGATAATTAAGTTATCTGAAAGAGATTTTTATGGCAAGAGTATTATTTTTAAGATAACAACAAATGATTCCTTCTTTGATAGTTATCTGGAACAATTCAATAACTCTATAAATGATTCTCCATGTTATTATCGCACATTTGTTCGAAAACTAGCAGACTTGCAAAAAGGCCTGCTACATTTCACATGTCTGACTTTCTTATATTTATGTATGATAATTAAATCGAAAGCCAATAAAAGTTCTATAAGTGTAAAAGTGAAAGTGATACAAATGTGATAGAAATAACTAGAATATAGAATACAAATTAGTATGAAATAACAAAAGATAATAAAATGATAAACACAAAATTTAACACAGCATCAGCCAATGAATGAAATTATTAAAGAAAAACTCGAAGAAAGAAGTACATAAAATAATAATGTGGTTTTGTCTTGAAGTAGCTCTTATTATTGTTGATGTGTTTCCACAAATGCGCTCTCGAGCTCTGGTTATTCCAGTCATAATAAATCATTTGCCATAAATCTTGATTCCACCGCCGCATTATTTACTGTACCATTTACTCACACTTTCTCTGTCGCTCATTCTCATTCGTTTTATTTTCCTTTTCTCTCTTATTCTCTCGTTTTAGGTGCTCACACCATCCTCCGGGTTCCTGGACTTCGCCATCAGCATGCGCCCGGATTATCATCAGGCGATTATTGACACAATTCACTTCTATGGCTGGCGGAAAATAATCTATCTCTACGATTCGCATGACGGTGAGTTGCGCTTCTTTCTCTTTCTACCCATTTAGATGACCTGCGTTGCTCCCTTTTGTCCTTTGGCCCTATCGATTGATGGCGAATCTCGTCGGCTTGAGTTATTGTTATGACTTAACAGAAATGTCAAAGTAAATAGCGTTCAATAAAAGCGCTTTCCGCTCTCACCTCGGTCAGTGTTGGTTCCTTCGCCTTCATCTTCGTTTTCGCCTTCATCTTCGTGTTCACATTCATCTTCGCCGACAATGAATAAACAAACTTAACGATACGATGAGTTCATCTGTCACTAAACGATATTGATTGACGAGATGTCACAGCAACAGTACCGGTAACGAGCTGAGGTTGTTGGCCTAGATGAACCTTAAGCCTTATTTAGGTGAAACCAAGTTGTCTTTTTATGCTAAAAATCTTCACATCTCTTTTTAGGCTTTTAAATCACTCCTTACTCTCGCTTAAATATTTTATGGTCCTTAAATTGACTACAGATAACGAAAATCTCAGGTTCTTCAGCCCAATTCTGATCGTAAAAAAGTCACATGGGAGTAATACGAAGGTATGATCAAATTTTATGATGATTTTGAGAACCTTTGATGTCCCCGAGGATTCTGAACGTTTTCGTAGCTATCAAGAGAGTTAAAGCGTGGTATGACAGAGTTTTATGAGGTTTCCAAAAAGCTTTTTCTGGCAGGAAAGTGAAAATAGCGATTTCGGTTTTAGGAGTTTTTTACGCACTTGATTGATATTCCATATTCCACACATCAAAGAATCCTTTGCACGTGAATGTCTCAAAGCGCGAAGCATTCATCTCTTCCTCATGGTAGTCAGTCATTTTGTTAGTTATAGAATATTTTTAGAATTAGAATTTTTATTTTTTTACAAAATTTTTTAAATAAAGTTTTTTATTTAGAGTTAAAATTTTACTATTAACAAATTTGAATGAATTTTTTTTTATTTATTTACAAGTTAGAATTAAATTTTGTATTTATAAAAATTTTGAATTACAATTTGTTCTCATTCAAAAATTGGTATTACAATTTAAATTTATTTTTTATATATTTTAAATACTTAAATTTGAAAATGCGAAATCCTCCTAGTTTTCTTTAGAATTTCTAGCAAATTCATACGATTAATCAGATATACATATCTCTCATTCTCCCTCTCTCATTCCCTCTACAGCTCTGGTGTTCACCAAAGCATTTTTTAGATTCCGGTCATACTCTGCTCTTCCGTCGGACATCCCGTAAGCCATCCTTCTCCATATGATGATGGCCGCTGGGTTGGAAGGTTCTGGCGAGAGCCACAAGAGGACCTCGAACTATTTCTATGCTGGCCGAGACTGCGGCTGTTCTCTTTTTCTACCATCCTCCTCCTCCATCTCTCTCTACGCACACTCTGCCTAGTTCGTCCTTGGATTCTCACCATCGCATGCGGCGTGCGAATAAAACTTCTTTGTCGGCCGTCACGCATATGGGTTTCTATTCTGTATTTTAATTTCATGTCCGTGGTATTTTTTCTCTCTTTCTCTTATCCCTCTTCTTTTCCCTCTTTGACTCTGTCTCACCCTCTTCTCTCTCTCTCTCTCTCTCTCTTTCTCTTTGCCTCGCTTCCCTCTAACATGTTATCGGCGTTGTTCCTTTGGCTTCTGTATTCATTGAATTTGTTCACTTTTTGTTCTTGTTCGTTCCAATTCCTGGCATTTGTAGTTGTTGCATTTGTTTTTGTAATTTCCATGTCAACTGACAGTCGAGGAAAGAAGAAGGTCGCGGATAGGGGAACGAGTTGAGAAAGGGGCAGGGTGGCAAGTTTTACATACAATGTGTGCCATGCAGATGCTTGGCATGAAGCAATAAAAAATGCAATACAACAACAAATACTGTGACAGCAACAATAACGGCGACAGGCAAAATAAAAACTACAACTAAAATAAAAAATAAAACTACAACACTAAAATAACATGCACTGAAAGAACAAGCACTGAACCAACAACAACAACTTCCATCACTACAACAAACAAAGAGAAAATGTACGAAGTCGATAGTACAAGTGTTTGTGAAACTGTGTCAGTAGTACTGTAGAAACACCCACTGTGTCATGGTGTTGGTTCATCTGTCAATGCATGATAGAGTGAGTGAGTGAGAGTCTCTTTCTCGCTCTTATTAACATTCAGGGTCATTCAAAGATTATTTTTCTTTTTCGCTCCATTGGTCCAAATGTAATCAGAGAAAAGAACAATATTTCTTTTAAATTAATTCAACTATTTTAGTTATTTAAGAAGATGATTCCTTACATATAGTTGTCACATAAACATACAACAAGGAAAAACATAAAAAGAACTCAAACAGGGTGAGAGGGACAGAGAAGTGAGTGACAAAGACTTCCATCAAAGTGAAGGTGAAAGTGAAAGAAACAAATAGGTAGACAGATATATAAACAGACAGACAGGCCGACATAAACACAGACAAACGTGACACCATGAAAGCCGCGAAGCACAAGCGGATACGGAAGTGAGCGCAAAAAGTAAACACGGAGTTGAAATGAATTGTAAATAATTGCGTGGAAAACGATATCCGTCATCGATACACGTTCAACGGATAAAGTGATACTAACACCAGGCCATGTGATAACAATACAATCAACAGTCAATAAGAAAATAAGCTCTTTCGTTACCGTTCGCCTCCCTTTCATCGTGTCTTTCTGTTTAACTTTTCCAACACCTACGACTTCCCGGTATTTTTTCTCATTGAATTTTGTTTGTTTGTTGTTCTTGTGGGATCCTCTAGAAAATAAAAAGGATTATCTCGAATCCCCCACCTTCACCACCGCCTTCACTAGCTTCTTCATCACCTACTTCTCCATCTCCTTTTCCTACATTACATTCTTTTCCATCTCCTTCTCTCTTTCGCTCTCGCCTCCCTCCATCAACGCTCTGCATCTGACTCCAGTCGTGCGTGTTAAACGGTTTTAATAACATCGTCGCCTGTCGAACACGCCACGTGCGGAGGCGGCGGCGAAGGGATCGAGGTCCATTGTGCACGCAATCAGAAACGAACAATCACACATATACAGAAACACACACATATTCACGCGTATTGAATCGAACTGAACGGGTACAAAGGCGGGAGAAATTATGACTGAATTTTTTCGAGATTCGCGTGAGCTTCGGGAGGAGTTCAAAAGGGTGGAGATGGGGTGGTGAGGGGTGTTGGAGGGGCGGGGGTGTAAAGAGTAGGTCATGTTTGAATTGAAGCCAATTTCCTGTTGTGTTCCTTGCACTGTTTGTTGTTGTCCTTTCCCAGTTGTTGCATTGCTTTGTTGTGATGCTGTTGCTGCTGTTTTTCTGTTGCTGTTGACTCCTTGTTGTTGTGGTTGTTATTGACTCTTTGATGTTGTTGTTGGCTCCTTGTTTTTATTGAGACCTTGTTGTTGTTGATTCTTTGTTGTTGTTCTGATGATTTATTGCCGCCGTCAATGTTTGTTCCGAGTGCAGCGGAAAAATTTCGTAATAACGGAAATTTTTTCGCTTCTCACTTTTTCTCTTCGATTTTTCAGTAATATATTCTCTCACTCTCTCCATCTCTCTATTTTCTCTCTCTCTCTCTCAACCAATTTCTGTTTTTATGAAGATGAATTTTTAAAATTTTTCCATGAAGTTTCTCACTGATTTTTTCTCAAATTTGTATCAAACCAAAATCGCAGAAAAGACTCAAGGTTGCAGTGTTTTTTCTGTTCATATGGTTTGCACCGATTCCTCGCCATACCCCTTCCTACCCCTGTAACACGCCTTCATACAATCCATTAAACTTCAGCAAATATATGTGAACGGAATTGTTGTAGTGGGAGAGAAATAGAGAAGAAAGCGATTCAACGAGTAAAACAAAATCCATATGAAGTCATCAGTGTGCGTGTATATTTTCGATTAAATTGCTCGCCAACAACAACAAGTAACGTGCCACACCCCCTGCCGTTACCGCAGAGAACAACAATTTGTCAGAAATGCCACACACTCCGGAAAATCGATCGAATCGAATTGAAGAATGAAACGAGGAAGAGAAAAAAAAAGAAGAAAATGACTGAGAGCGAGAGAGAGAGATAAAAGAGTGAGTGAAGATGGAGTAAGTGAGAAAAGAATAGCATAGAAGATGCGAATGAAAGGGAGAGGAAAATCAAAAATACTAAATCGAAGAAAAAAATATATATATGTTTTTGTTATGGTTATGGTCATATAGGGATTTATTGTGCGATAATCTGTATTAACAAATTAGAAAAAATATATGCTGCTGAATTATTAGAAATATTTTGAATTACATTTTATAGAATTTATTTATTTTCGTCAATATCTATACATAATATGTAGATATTATCTATTTCCTCCTATGTGCGAAGAAGAATCCCGGCAGCGAATTCCCAATGCATTGCCATCAACATAATATTCTTTGGTATTTTTGATACCGACTCGAATGGTAGCAATAATTTGGGAGGCGAATTCGCAATCACACGAGATGTTCGCATAAAAAGAAGGAAAATATGCAAATTTCATCCTCCCATCGCACCCTCCAGTCAACATCACCTCCTACTTTCTGAACCTCGCTCTCCGTTTGCTCGACCGTAATGCTCCCATATAATCGATTCAATGCCTGATCTGAATATCTCTGTACGTGTGTTGATTTACGGGAGTATGGGAGAGACAGAAAAAAATATTCAAATTATTTTCCATCCCACATCAATTTGGAGAAACTTCAATTTACGACGTTGTCAACAATTTTTTCCTCAAATTGCATGAGGAACAGTTTTTCATTAAATGTGTGAAGTGATGCATACAATTGGAATTCATGGTTTGCCTACATCCCGCCTGCCCCAGCGATGAACTTAACAATTTGAAGAACTATTTAGAGTTGCCTTTAAGTCTTTATATTTTTACCTTAACAAAATCCCTCTTCAGCTTGTGATATAATTTTTATTTGAAAGCTGTAAACAGTATAGGATATTCATCGTTGGAATTCAAGGAAATTCTGAATTTGAAACTGTAAAAAATGTTCACAAAATAAATTTGAAAGTTTTTTTTAAATAACTCTGGCAACCTGTTTCAATTGATTCGAGAAGCTTCTCCAGTTCTTGCTTATTCAAACAATTTCTACTTTTTTCTTTCATCCTCTCCTCCTTCTTTCCAATCAGTTCTCGTTACGACTTTCACCATGGTTCAGTTTAGGCAAAAACTTTTCTCTTTTTCAAATCAACTTCTTTCGGTCTCCTCCTGTTGACCTTCTGTTGAGATTTCTACCGCCTCTTCCTCTCTCCCTTTCATTCTCATTCTCCAACTTTCTTTTTCTCTTTTTTAATCGCTGGATGTCTAGCACGTGGTTTGTTTTTTTGCTTCTTTTTCGCGGACGTTTTTACTGTAGGATTTTTTACTTTGCCACCGATTTGACTGAACTTGTTATGAACATAAGAATTTTCGGCTATTCCTCCATCGACTTGCGAAATTAGATGAAGAATTTATGGCTCTAATAATCGCTGATTTTTTGTAGTTGGGCGTGGCTGCCCCAATTTCGGTCGAAGCTTCTCGGCGATTACCAGAAGTTTACACAACACTTAGGTCGTTCATCGTTGTTGTTGTTGATGGTACCCTCTCATCTCTTTATTGTTGTTGCTGTTTGTGGTCTTGTAGAAAATTTATTTCTTTCATATTTCCATCGACCTTCAACGATTCTCCTTAAATCGATATTCTTTCCGATTTGAAAAGAAGAAAGTGAAGAAAGAAAACTTCCAAGTTGGTAGGTTGTTATTGCTATTGTTGTTGTTGTATGAAGGTTCTTGACCTTTAGATAACTTGAAAGGCAAGTTCATCATGATTTTGTTCTTTTTTGTTGTTTTTCTTCTTTAATATTCGTGCTCTTATGGGTATTAGTGTAGCTGTTATTGTTGTTTTTGTTTCCTTTTTGTTGTTGTTAGTATTGCTAATGCTGTGAATTTGATTCATTGACATAGTAGGAAATGTGTTTCTGATAAGAAGCGACCAAAACGAAGCCATTTCCATCGCCATCAGCACACACACAAGGACATATGTAGGCAATCATGAGACATCCTCGACAACAGCAAAAACATCAACGGTCAGAGTCAAAAACACTTATTCTTTTTTAGTAAATATTTCTTCGATGTTTTGGAAAACTATGTGTGTGTATGCTGATGGCGTTGGTGCTGTAACTTGTAATTTTGGTTGTTACAGTAAGTTTTTTATCGCTTTTATATACTGTAATTTCAATGGAGTTGGACTCTTGTTGTTGTACAGGATTCTGAACGTGTATTTTCACATTGAAATGTTTAATGTAATGTTTAACTGGATTTTAAATGTTCGTTATGAACCTTAGTAAATATAGATATAATACATTATAACTTATAATATAAATTAAAATAAATAAAGTAGAAAAAATAAGAAAAAACTAATGAAATAAATAAAAATAATAATATTAAATCAAGACACATTACAACATTAAATCATTTCAAAAAAACAAAAACACGATTTCTCCAACTGACTTGTTCCTTTGATCTAGCCACAAACTTTAGTCAGAATTTTATTTTCTCTTTCACTTTCTATCTTCCAATCTCAATCTGTCCTCTGGCTTTTCTGAACACCCCTGACTTGCTTTGAACTCCTCTGTCACCCTGCTGATCCATCTGACTTCCTCGGAGATTCTCTTTCAAACACATTCCAATTGTCAACAAATCACTCTAACTATCTTCCTCTATCTCTGTCGCGTCGTTTTAGGCCTCCTGCGCCTGCAGCAAATCTATCAGGGCCTCCGACCCGGCAACGAGTCCTTCCAAGTGGAGACGGTCAAACGGATTGCGAACGTCACGATGGCCATCGACTTCCTGCACACGCTCGAGGACTTGGGACGTTTCACCAATAAATACATCGTCCTCGATTGCCCGACGGAAATGGCCAAGGAGATTCTCATCACGCATGTACGGGACGTGAGGCTGGGCCGTCGGACCTATCACTACTTGCTCAGTGGTTTGGTGAGTAAAACTACAATTTGAACTGCTAGTGGAAGAATCACAAAAACATCGACAATCGCATCTCTATTAAATTCTACTAAACCACTTCCTCCACCTTCATCCTTGTCGAGACTTCCGCTCTGAACACTTGTCGGTTTTTTCTCTCTTTCACTCACTACCCATTTCTCCCTCACTCTCACTGTCCTACAGGTTATGGACGACCGTTGGGAGAGCGAAGTGATCGAGTTCGGGGCCATCAATATAACCGGATTCCGGATTGTCGACACTAATCGCCGTCTGGTACGTGAGTTCTACGAGAGCTGGAAGCGTTTGGATCCGGGAACATCCGTCGGCGCCGGAAGGGAATCCATTTCGGTAATTTCCAAATATTAAAATATAAATGCATGCAATTACGCAGACAAATTCTACAAAGGACAGACGATGTACTTTATATATATGGGCACGTAGTTCCGTATAGATTCGCATTCTTACGGGCCGAGTTTGTTCCTTAATATGATTTTAGTAAGAGGAACGAACACGCGTCAGTCAAAGGAACATGCAGACATCAAAGAAATACAGAAATTGGCACAGACAGAACGACAGATAGATAGACATATCTCACGAAACGACAGAGAACAAGAAAGATAAACAGATAACATAACCTTCACCATGTGTCATCGGTTTCCAGACAAAAACATGCGACATGAACATGGTGGAATATATATACAAATTTTATATATTTTTTTCTGTACTTTTTCGGTGTTTTTGTTTATCTACATTTATTTGTTTGTGTTAACTTTTAACGTATTGAACCATAGATGCTGAACTTTTCTGGAGACATACATATTCTTCTCATATATATTTCTCTCATCCCAATTTTCCACGTTGTCTCTTTTCTATGACTCAACCCCGCCAACGTTTATCAACTCACAATCAACTCTTCGTCAACAAAACAAATTTTCACAACAAATTTCCAAACTTAATCAAACTCAAATTTCCAAACAAACGAACGAACAACAATCTAACAACAACAACGCCAACGTCAGGCCCAAGCTGCCCTCATGTACGACGCGGTGTTCGTCCTCGTGGAAGCCTTCAACAAGATCCTTCGCAAGAAGCCCGACCAGTTCCGCAACAACAACCAGCGCCGAGGCCAGGCGGTGATGGCGGCGGCCTCGACCTCGCCGAACGGCACGATGATGTCGCCGGGTGGAGGGGGCGGAGGAGGTGTGGGTGGCAGCGGCAGTGGTGGAGGAGGCGGCGGAAGCGCGTCGCGTGCCCTCGACTGCAACACATCGAAGGGCTGGGTGAACCCATGGGAACACGGAGATAAAATCTCGCGCTACTTGCGCAAGGTGAGTGTTGCAAGGGATTGATGAGGAGAGGATGAAACAGGAGGGATGGAGGTCTCCAAGAGAAATCTTCAAGGACATTCTCCTCCTTGACAGAAAAAGGGTTTCAGTCAGAGAAGTTATTCGCTGAGTTGTCAAAGGCAAATTAAAATCCTCCTCAAACTCATTTCGTTCTTCTCTTTCTGCATCCTCTCTCTGTCTCTCAGGTGGAGATCGAGGGCCTCACCGGCGACATCAGGTTCAACGACGACGGCCGCCGCCAGAACTACACGCTCCACATCGTCGAGATGACCGTCAATAGCGCCATGGTGAAGGTTGCCGAGTGGAGCGACGAGGGCGGCCTTCAACCGCTCACAGCGAAATACGTCCGCCTCCGCCCTCACGTCGAGATCGAGAAGAACCGAACGTACGTCGTGACCACGCTGCTAGAGGAGCCCTACATCATGCTCAAGCGGCCCACGATGGGCGAACAACTCGAGGGCAACGATCGGTTCGAGGGCTACTGCAAGGATCTCGCCGACCTGCTGGCCAGGAAGCTGGGCATCAATTGTTAGTAGATCTTCTCTGATATAATTTTTATTTATTATTGAGATCATTTTCTGCCTACTGATTCCCATTATTGTAAAATTACGTAACCTCGGATTCATTTTTCTATTTTGTTTATCGATCTTTGATATCCTCCTTCTCTCCTTATCTTATTCATGTGCTTTTCTTGCTCCTCGCAGACGAAATGCGTCTGGTCAAAGACGGTGGCTACGGAGCCGAGAATCCGAACGTCCGTGGAGGCTGGGATGGAATGGTCGGTGAGCTAGTGCGGAGGGTAAGTGATCAATATTTTTCGTCATCCTATTTCTTTTCTTCATTCCTCATCCTTTCTTCATCCCTTTTCCATATACTCCAGATATGTATTTGATCAATTAATTTATCCCCACTTTATTGTTTTAATTTCATTACAGGAAGCTGATATAGCGATTGCGCCCATGACGATCACCGCCGAACGGGAGCGTGTCATCGACTTCAGCAAACCCTTCATGTCTCTCGGCATCTCGATCATGATCAAGAAACCGGTGAAGCAGACGCCGGGCGTATTTAGCTTCATGAATCCGTTGTCCGAGGAAATCTGGGTGAGTGTGATTTCGATTTCTCTCTATGTCTCAATTTTTTCACTCTCTCTTTAAATTATTATTATTTATTTTCTTTTTTCTTTTTTTCTTCTATCGTTATTTTTTTATTTCGTCCTTATTTTTTCATCTTCGTCTTCCTCCTCCAATTATTTTGCAAATATTTTCTGAATTTTTCCAGCTTAGTCTTAGCATACTCTACTTTGAACCCTTCCACACAATCTGAGGGATTCTTTCTAACGAACATATTGAATTAATCGAACATATTGATGAAATTAATCTTATTGCTGGAAAATTTAGAAATTTTCATCCCTTTTAAATTGTCATTTTCCGAGAAAATCCTTCAGTGGGAAGTAAATAGCTCCCTCCATTGTAAAATATAATAAAAATAACATATTTGAGAAGGATCCTCCATAAAAAAGAAAAAGGCCTCAATTTTCATCCATTCACTTGTGTTCATTTTTTTTTTCATTTATGCTCTCATCTTATATTTACGGAGAATGTCAGGATGAAATTTTGAATGCAAATCGCTGCGAGGCTAATGAACAGCCGGATTATTATTCGGATAATAATTTCCAATTTGCGGTATTTCTCATCGCTGCATGTATGAGATGTGACAAAGAGCGCCAAGGGCACGTGACAATTAATTTGTGTCTATTTGAAATCGTTAAAAGCTGCTTCCAGGACCCACGAGAGCTCAGCATCATCAAGGACGAAAGAAAAGAATCATGAACTCGAGGAATAAAGGAGGGAAGAAATTACAAAAGATTCGTTATACAAAACAGTTAGGTGGAAAGGTAGCGTGGGATCGGGAATCCACACGAGGCAGCTGAGGGAGAAAGGGAGGAACATTTGCACAAGTCCCGCCAATAAAACGAAAAATGCTGCCTGATACGCAATTTGACATGTGAACAAATTTCGAATGCAAATTACCTACAACAACATCACACACATGCCCTCAATGACATACACTGATACACTCGCAGATTTCATACACCGACACTAGCATCGTTTCACACTCCACACGTTGGGCCGGATTCACGCAAAAGTTAACAAGCTTATAAAGGACACACAGCAACAACGAAGGAGGTTGAATTACAGGAAAAGAGAGGAAGGGAAGATGGAAAATTATCATACATTAAAAGAGAAATTTTTCCATGCATTCACAATGGCGACTGTGTTCCTGGAGGAGGAGGATGCTTCAGGTGAAGAGGGATAGAGGAAAACGGCAACAACGTCTTGGCTTTTGGGCTTCCTCCATCTGCTTTGCCCTCTGCCTTCTGCTTTGTCCTCTGCCTTCTGCTTTGTGCTCTTCCTTCTTCATTGTGATAAATCCCCAATTATTCTCGCAGACAGCGATCTCTTCACACACAAACACACACGCACACATGAATCATACGCACACACTTCCAAACGACAACCGGCCTAAAAGTCAACCGGAAAACGGAAACCGCCGACGTCTCACCGAGTCTCGAGCGCTGTCTACGTCCTCCCTTGTTCACAAGAAAATCGCACCTGCTTCGACTTCCTCCATCTTCCACAAAACCCGCCCCTTGGGAGCCACCCTTCCACGCCTTTGTTTGGCTCCGTTTCGTGCTTCGTGTTGTGTTGAGGCGCCGCGTGGTTCCCTGTCTTGTTGCTGTCTCATTCACTTTCTCCATGTATTCTCTGTGCCTTTCTCTCTTCTCCTTCTATTCGCTCTGCTTGTTTCCTCTCTCTCCCACTTCCTGGGTCTCTGGTTATGGTTTCTCACACTGGTGTGTGTGTGTTTGTATGATCTACTGTATTTTCTCTGTCTGCAGCCTGTCTGTAGACAGCTAATGTGGGTGTGGTTGTGGGCGTTGTTGCTGTTGTCGCTATTCTCTTACCGAGCAGGCGTTTCACTTACGGCGAAATGTTGCCACCCTTTTTATTCCCACTACATTTTCATGATTCCTTATTGAAAATAAATATGATAACAAAAACCTTATCGCTCTTTGTCTTCCTATCTCAATCTACATTCTATTATTCACAACTCTCTCTTATTATTTTTTGCTATTTAAATTGTTTTTCTTCATTCCTTCCTTTAATTTTTGCTTATTTCTCCCGTTGAATTCTTTTCTATCTCTTCGTATTTTAACTATATATTACATATTGTATCTCACTTCTATCTTTCTCTCTCTCTTTCAGGTGAGCGTCATCTTCAGTTACATCGGCGTGAGCATCGTCCTCTTCTTCGTGTCCCGCTTCTCGCCATACGAATGGCGCATCGTTCAATACCAGCCAGGTAAGTGGGGTCGAACCCCTGCAGGGCTCGAGGGACATCCAGCCATCTGGTTGAGAACAGGGCGGTGGGGTTGGATTTTGAGAAGAGTCTGCTCGGGCGATCGATTGATAATCATCACATCCGTGGGGCGTGAGTGGATTCGAAAGGCTTTGAATTGTGCTTAATTTACGAGAAAAGGATGGTGAAAAGAAATCGAACACAACAAGTATACAAGTAACAGGGAATCGATTAAAAGTTAACGAAAATTTATATAAAGTATATTGGAAAATCATTTTTATCATCATTAGATTACAGATTTACCGATCTAATATTCTCCTACCTGATATTTGTGCTTTTCACTAAAACTTACATACAACAATCAAGGAGATAAAAGGTAAAAGCTTTACCCAAAGGAGTATATCTAGATTGTTTTGGCATAGCTCCTTTAACTTTGTATGGGAGTGGGCGTTTTTCTTTTACACAACGGTTTTTCCTGGCCCCTAAAACTTTTAGGTATTCCCAGAAGTCTGACACGGACATCACATCGTACACGCGTATAATTTAATTTTTCGTTGCTCAAATTTGTATTCCATTCGTGGCGCGAAAGGTTCTCGAGAAACATCGTGAAATGGGAAAAAAGAAAAGCTGGATGGAATGAAATTTGAAGCCGCGATGGGGAGACGGAAAACACACACACATGTGCATAGGGCGAGATGGAGAATCACAAACCACGGCGCTGCAACACGATATGAATGTCATTTGCGTTTTGTTTCTTTTGCTCCTGCTTTCGTTGCTTCGATGCTTATTTCTCATGTTTCTTTTTGTTGTCTAACTCTTTCTCTCTAGATGCACATCCACATTCACATCACGATCAGATGTCCAATCAACAGCCGCCGGGAATCATCGGAGGCGTCCCGACCGGCCCCATGCCAGGTGCTCCCGGTGCCACGCCCACCGCCTCACACGCCCCCCTGCCGGGCAGCATGGACAGCACGTCGACGGCGGCCGTCAACGAGTTCAGCATCTTGAACTCGTTCTGGTTCTCGCTGGCCGCGTTCATGCAGCAGGGCTGCGACATCTCGCCACGTTCCATCTCCGGCCGGATCGTGGGCGCCGTCTGGTGGTTCTTCACCCTCATCCTGATCTCCTCGTACACGGCCAATTTGGCCGCCTTCCTGACGGTCGAGCGCATGGTGACGCCCATCAACTCGCCCGAGGACCTGGCCACACAGACCGAGGTCCAGTACGGAACGCTGCTGCACGGCTCGACGTGGGACTTCTTTCGGGTGAGTGCCAACGACATTGCGACCGAATCCTTAGATGACTTTATCGTCTGTCTGTCGGTCCGCCTATCTGTCAATGCAATCAATGACTGCCAAGTGTCAGCCACGTACGCCACAGAATCGCACGAAAAGCTCGGTATGAGTGTGTCGACGTTTGAGTGATGGACCTGCACTCAATATCGACACCTCCAGCGGCCACGCCTTGCCCCTTAGAGGCGAAAAATGAGTGGGATGCGATGACTATTTGTTAGGTAGATTCGAGATCGATTGGAGGTTTCAATATAATTTTTGGTCAAATATCAAATAAGCATGACTTATAGAGACTATTGCCATGTAGTATGAAAAACTAGGCTGAAATTTGGTATGCAGAATATTTAAAAAATAATTGTAGATTGTTAAAAACTTATTTAAATCTTGATTCAATTATTCAATTTTAAATTAAATTTTTTAACAGAGGTTAATGGCAGGAAATGAATGGAGTTTATAATTAAATTAAGAATTCAGATAAAAAAGAAAGAACAGTATAAAAAAAATTCCTCACACATATCCGCATATTGATCGGAAAAAAGTTTAACAGCCTCATTCTCCTTTCTGGAGCGAGAAATTCCTTCGCTCGTAGTTCTGCATTTTTCAAAGAAGCCTCGACAGACAAAGTCCTGCAGGCTCTTAATTATTTGATTTCACACTTACACATGTTCGTTGAACTCTAGAGAGAAACTCTTTCACTAGGTGGCGAGGCGAAAAGTAATCTGGAGGGATTTATATTGCTCTTTTGAGTCAATTTAACGCTTATATCAAATTAATTTGACTGCGTCTCCTCCTTGATCCGAACATTCAACCATGGAGATTCTTTTTATAGTTGTAGTTTTTCTCAATTATGTTGTTGTTGTTGGAAAAAGTATCAGAACCGTCTATAGATGGCGCCTACTTCCGTTTCCTCGCCCTTCCTTCTTATGCCACTTCGACTCTTGCCCGAGGTCGGAATTCTTTTACAAATTCATTTCATTTAAATTACGATTTTCTGCTCTCAACCAATGGCAGAGAGCAACAACGACCATTTAAACAACAACAAATGGAGGCATACTTGTGTCTGATTTTTGCCTTCGACTCCAACGAGAACCCCCCAACTCTGGTCCTTACATTTCTCAACCCATGACTTCATCCCATTACAATGACTGCCCTCTCAAATCCTGCTCCCTATCACTCCTTCTCCACAGCATCCCCGTACTAATGTGGTTTATTTCTCTCTTTCTCTCACCCTCTCTTTCGTACACATTATGTTACTCTGTGGTCTTCCTTGGTCTTCTGGCGGCAGCGGTCCCAAATCGGCTTACATAACAAAATGTGGGAATACATGAACTCACGCAAGCATGTGTTCGTCAACACATACGACGAGGGCATCCGGCGGGTGCGGACGTCGAAGGGCAAATACGCCCTTCTGGTGGAGTCGCCCAAGAACGAATACGTGAACGCTCGCGAGCCCTGTGATACGATGAAGGTCGGTCGGAATCTGGACACCAAGGGATTCGGCATTGCGACGCCGATCGGATCGTCTCTCAAGTGAGTTCCAGCGACCTCGACAGGAGGTCGGCCCGAGGGTTAACGAGGTGGAGGAGGCGTTTGAGTAAAATTTAATTCTTTGACTGCTTTATAAAGTGGCTCCTCCATCTCCACCCCCATTCACTGACTGAAACATTCCCAAGTTATGCTATCGAATTGTTCAATACTAAATACGATTCTCCCTCTCTTCATTACCGATTTGTATTGTATTCATTAGGGATCCGATTAATTTGGCCGTCCTGTCGCTGAAGGAGAACGGCGAGCTGATAAAACTCCGCAACAAATGGTGGTACGACAAGACCGAGTGCAACCTCAACAAGGACAGCCAGGAGACGTCGCACAACGAACTCTCGTTGAGCAACGTCGCCGGCATTTTCTACATATTGATCGGGGGACTTCTGGTCGCCGTCTTCGTGGCCATTATTGAGTTCTGCTTCAAGAGCAAATCCACTTCGGCGGCCGGCAACGGGTCGATGCTCTCCTCATCATCGGCGTCGTCGATGGCAAATCGAAGGAATTCCCTCTCGGATGCCATGCATTCGAAGACGAAGTTCACCATCCAAACGAGCAGAGAATACGATAATGGACACGTTGGGGTGAGTTAAACTATATCATATAATATTTTACACTCTAAACACCCTGTACAGTTCTGACATGAACTTCTAAACATGACTTTCATGTCATCATGCTATTATTAGTTATTTTTTAAACCATTTAAAATCTAAAAATATTATTAATATTGCTTTTTCGTTTTATCACTCTTCCCCGCAGCATTATCACTACTCGAAGTGAAGGAAAGGTAGAGATCAAGACTCAGCCACCACGTCGCCGGCCCCCTGGTCTATCGTCTCGCGGCCAAGAACCCAACGAACTACGGACGCATGCTACGAATCACGACGGCCATCTTCCTCCTGCTCTCCTCGATCATCGTCCACGCCCGCCTCTTCGCCATACACAAGGTGCTTTGCGAAGAGGCCCGTCGTCCCCTGGTGAGTTTGGTTTTATTTCGTTATCATAACCCTAAGGGTACTTTGGTATTCAGATTGTCTTTCTGTTTGTAAAGTATTCAAATTCAATTGTGAATATTAATTGACTTATGACCATCATATAAATAAAGTTACTTATTAATTTTGATTTGTCTCTCTTTTTCCCTCGTCATCGGCAGGCAAGGGTGGCGGGCGCTGATCGGCCTGGTGCCTGGTGAAATGTTGGACAACACGAAGGCCCAGACCATCCACCAGTGGTCGGCGGTTGCCACTGTCCTGGCCCACTTCGCGCTCTCCACTTTGCGATATGAGGCCGAACGGCATCAGTTGGACGATTTCACTTCCGGGTCAGCGTCGCAAACGCTCGACGCCCTGATGGCGGTGGTGGTGGCGACACCAATGGCGCTGGGGCTGCCCCCGACGACCATGGCGACGGTTACCTCTCACCGCTGCGTGTCTTCCACATTGAGAGGGGGAAGAAGAGACTGTTTAGATTTAATTGAATTGTAAATACTAATTTGTAATATTAAACTACATCTATAATTACTTATTAGTCTAATGGAACAGCCACACTAGCACAGTAAAACAATCAAAAGAGTAGTTGTCAAAATAAAATAAAACTAAATAATTAAATACATATTCCTTAAGAGAAGAAATGCGTTAAATTTATGAATATGTAATGAATAATGTAATAAAATATAAATAGTTATATAAGCTGCAATGCCAACTACACACAATATAATAGACTACAAAAGGAAAGTGAAATAAAATAAAAATCAATAACAAGGAAATTAAAATGACTTTGACAATATACATACAACCAGACAACACAGTAAAATGCATACCACACAATTAAACTATCAATTTTTTTTTTTATAATTACTAATATTTGGTATACAATAAGAAATATGTCTATGATTTTTCACTCTTTATTTCTTTGTAAAATTAATTTGCAGCAATTGCAGAACAGATCTGAAACTATTCAATTGATATGTTTGTAAATACAATTGTTCTTTAGTAAATAAAATTCAAATAATTTCGATTTTATGGTTATTATTCATTGGCATTTGCGTCTAAATTTTAGACTCTAAAATGAATAGAAATATCTCGAGATGGGGCGGAAGGAAGAAGGAGCATAAAATTTGATATTGGAGAATTTCAAAATTTTCGTTTGGTTTCGATTTCATTTTGATTGAAATCGGTTTTCGTATTTTATTTGCATTTTTCATAATTTTGTGATATTTGGTGTTTTGAGGTTCAGAGTCATTTCGATGGAGCAAAGCTGCAGAGAGCAGTGAAACGAATTTCTGCCAATTCTGTGTTTGTAACATTCACCAGCAGTTGACTTTTGCACACCAACATCTGGAAATTCCAGAGATTTCGGACCCAAAACCCTCACTCACATTGATCCCATAGATAATGAGGCCGTTGTCAAAGAGCTTATCCATCATTTAACACTTGTCAACGATGGTGGTGACGCCTTCGATGCGTAACGCGAAGAGACGGCTGTGCCTTTGTGTCGCCGGCAGCCCACATTGAACCGCCCACATGGCAACGCCTACAGGGCGACGCCAAACAGAACGGAGGCGGCGAGCCAAGACAAATGATTCGCCTGGCTTCGTGATTTTCGGCAGATCCCTTTTGCATCATTTTGCAATGTTCCGCCTCAGTGCAGACGAATACGTCACATGCATCCCTCTTTATCTCTCATTCACTGTCTTTGTGTCAGTGTTTGTTATTGTAAGGTGTGTGCGTAGCTCCATTATCTTTATTTCACGCTTCATTTTGCGCCATCTGCGAGCGATGCTCTGCACGCATCATCA
Organism: Coelopa frigida; assembly: GCA_017309665.1. Taxonomy (NCBI): domain Eukaryota; kingdom Metazoa; phylum Arthropoda; class Insecta; order Diptera; family Coelopidae; genus Coelopa; species Coelopa frigida. The sequence continues at coordinate 32,775,706 of CM029563.1, read as the reverse complement.
ACTCGCAGCTGTCGCGTTGACTTCACGCACCTCCTCCACTTCCACTTCCACCTCCTCATTCTCCCCATCCTTCCACTCATTCTATGGCTCCTCTTCCTTTCACATCGTTGTTTTCATCGATTCATTTGTGGAACAAAGCACCGGAGATCGAGATTTTCCTCCCGTTTCCATTTTATTTACATTATTCCATCATGTAATTCTTCAAAAATAACAAACAGCAGATTTCAATTAAAACCATGAATCCTGATGCTTTACTTTCTCTTCCCTACTTCACCGCAGTTCAACCCCCTCTTTTTCTCCATTTCTCTACTCGTCACTCACCTCCCTCTCCCCTATTATTCTTGTTTGTCTTTTCATTTCTCCTCCATTGAGCTCACGCATCGATTTCCTCATATTTTTATCGCTCTTCATTCTTTTTCGACGTTTGGTTGTTTGGCTGCGGATTATCAGTGCTGTTGTTATTATACAATCATGTTGTTGTTATAGTCAATTTTTTATTGTTATTGCACATTATGTTGTTCGTGTCTGAAAAGTTTTCCCAGCAGCTGTTCACAATTAAGAGATTGTGTGCATTTTTGTTGGTGAATTAAATCCAATTACGTTCTGAGCGAGCGATGAAAGGTTTCGTTGCTCAGCCGATGATGACAACAACTGATAACAACAACAATAATGAGATTGCCGCGAGCAAAAGAATCCGTGATAAAAAGGAACTAAGGGGTGGAGAGGAAGCAATGGCGGTTGATATTTATTTATGGCTGCCTCCGCGGGGGAGTCAGTGTCGTTATTTTTATTAAATGACCATTATATCAGATAATGCCACACCAAAAATATTATAACCATTGATAGTAATAACAACAACTACATGTATTGAGTTTTCGTCTGGCAGTCGGTTGGTCGGCATTTAATTAAATTTTCCGAAATTCGAACATCGCCTGTCTCCTCCTGTCCTCTCAATCGTTCATTCATTCATTCTCTCTCTCTCTCTCTCTCTGCAATATCACATTAATAAATTGTTAATTTCATAGGCAAAACGACACACATGCATTGGTCCTATGAAAGAGAAAAGAGAGAGAGAGAGAGGGAGAGAAAGAAAGAGAGAGAAACAAACGAAGAGTGGGAAAGTGTAAAAACGAGAGACAGATATATAGAGATGGATCCTGGCCAGCTCTGGTCACTGTTGCAATTTACATCCTCACACATTTTTAATTGGACGCCCATCGTTAGGCCCCGTCCTTTGTACGCGGTCATCCCTGGTCGGCGAGGGCGATATTTTATTTAATTGGTAACACATTCATCCGCACACAAAATCCGTATACAAAAGTACACAAACATACTGACTCATGCCATACATTTTTTTGTACGAAGTTGAAGACGACGTTATAAAGGATATTCGCAAAGAATATGGGTTGAAAAGGAGATGATGATAGAAACTGAAATTGATGGAGGGGAGTGAATAATCACAGTGGTGAGCACAAACCATAGCTTTGGCCATGTTCAAATGCCAATAATAATTAATAAAGATAGGAACAAATACTGAAAGAGAATACATTACCATTACCAGCAACATCTACAAAACAAGAATAAGATAGTAAGTGCATTAAAAGGGTTCGAGTTTCATTGATATGTATAGTACAGTTATTTTCCATTCGTTTCTCCGTCCATCAACCATTTCATTTATTTATTTTCTCCTTTTGTTTATAACACAACCCACGTCCTTCCCCATCAATTTCTCTTTCATTATAATTATTTCTTTTTAATTATAAATTTTTCCCTGCGGGAAACCGAAATGAGACCATGCATATTTTTATATAATAAAACAGGAAAGTGTCACAATTTCTCTCTCTTATGCACTTTTACCTTTTCTCTCTCACTCCATTTTGCTTTCACTCGGTTTGTGATAATGATGATGAGTTGGTGTTGATTTCATTTCTGTATCAATTAAAGCCACACGACAGGTGATTAAATCTCTGTCGAAGTCGTTGGAATCCCGTGAGGCGTCTGTAGAGAGTCCAAAGGATTGTGTCGGAAGTTGGAATTTCAATTAAACCACCTTTTCAAAAAGATCCGCATTCTCTTGAAAGCCCATTCTCGAAATATCCCACTTGGGATTGTCACGTGGCAAAGCTGTAATGAGCGGTTGAGATTTTAAGGAAGGACGGGAGAAGAATGCAGGCACTTAAAGACGCAACGTAATGTAAGGTGACGTGGTGCTTGGGAATTGTGAATGAGCCAGGTTCGGTCCCAGCCCAGTTTAAGGTTTTAAAGCAGATATTAGATTACTCAAAAAGTTGGTACAGTAAAATAGTGTTAGGGGTATTGGTGTTGGAGGTACAGGAGCCAGCACTAATGCAGACATAACAACAGCGTAGAGAATGAACGACTAAGACAAAGCTAAGACATATTCTTCTAAGGCTACAACAATAATAGGATTTTACTAAAACACTCAATACAACAAAAATGTTTGCAGGAACATGAATAATAACAGCAAAAATAATTGAGAAGATGCAAGAAAAAATAGAAGCATATGGAAGAATTGAATACATTGAATGTTATACATGTTGTTTGCATGAGTGAATCCAAAAGCAATTAAAGCAAAAACTGAAACAACATAAACATAAAAAGAAAATAATAAAGAACTGAGTTTATTTCGAATAAGAAACGCCAACGGGGGTTCCATAAAAATTCTCTAACTATCTCTTACGAATACGAGGCAACATTATTTTGCCTCTGGGTCTAATTACAACTTCTGCAATGAAATTCTAAGGGAAATTGTTGAAAGTTGTAAATTTTCTATTTTTTCCCTCACCCGCGAGTGTGAGATTTTTATGCAAATCTATGCAAGGAGTTTCACGCTGCGTTGGAAGATTGAGGATGGATTTACGCGTCTTGCGAAACGAGTTGGGTGGGAATGTAGTAGAGAGAGAGGTTGTGACTGATTTAGGGTGTGAACTTTCCGCCAATTTAGGCTGTGGTCGTGGACCGGAGTCGGTATCAAAGTGGAGCCGTTTGTTGGAGATTGTCATCCAGAGGAATGATAAAATGAAAAAAGTGGGAGAGAGAGAAAACAGTGAACGATGATGAAGAGTCACGGACGGTTAGGTCCACTGAGAGCTTTTAAGTCTTTTCGAGACACTTGTGACGACAAGTCAAACATTTTGATTGTCTCCTGGAGAGGTGGAAATAAAACGAAAAGAGGAAAAGGGAACACAAAAATAAGAGAGATAACTTCGAATTGGAATATTTGACAGGAAATTGCTTCGCTTTTTCCACAAATCCGGGTACATTTTTTTCCACACTATAGTAGTTGATATTGATCCTCCTTTTGTTATTTTGGTTGCTATGGCTGTTGTTGAAATTGTCGGTGTTGTGTTGCCGATAAAAGTTGATGCAAATCTGTTGCATACGTTAGGGGCCACTCAAGGCCGTTTATTGCCCGGCTAACAGCTGAAACTGTGTAACAAAAACTCTGCCAACAGCTCTGTCATTATTGTATCGAGCTGCCTTATTTTTTGACCAGCACTCGTTTATTCATTCGTGCACTTCGACCAGTCGACCATCAGTCGACCGAAAATGAACGTAAATGGTTGGTAACTACTGCATTTCCATGACTAGTGGTCTGGATGTGGTCAAAGGGAAATCGACATCTGAGAATGGATGTATAACAAAGATGAGAGTTAACTAGATGTTTATAAATGGCAAGCAAGTCAGAAGAAGTAATAATAATAACATTCCAGGTCGACGGAAATGAAGAGAAAAGTTGCAGTTATAATCGGTACATTTTTAATAAGAATTTTGAATAAAATGCATAGTAGCTGATAAAATTTTTTGAAAAGTGCTTATAAAAATTGACTGGCAAGGACAAATACAACAATATTTTCTTTCTGCAGCCACCTCGCCTAAAATTTCTCATTGGAACATTATTGCAGAAAGGGAGAGCGAATGTTTTCATATTGTTGATTTCATATTTCTCTCGTTTGCCCACTTTTTAGCCACATGGGACTGCGGCGAAAAGGTCAAAGAAGCAAGTCAAAGGGCAGAAGCATGAGTGTGTGAAATTATATGAGATAGAGAAATTGAGAAGCAAAGAACCAATAATCGAGCGATATGGAAAGGGAAAGAGAGACAAAAATAGAGGGAGAGGTCATTTGCCCGAATCGCAGACGAAAAGATGAATTTCTAGAGAAAATGTAATAAATTGATATATGATGAAATATTAGTTTGATATTGCTTTGCCACACACTCGCACACGTCACACAAATACATGGAGAGAAGTGCTCAGCAATATTTGTAGATGATGTACAACTGTAAAAAATAATTCACATCCTTGCTTTTAGTTCGCAGAACCAATATAAGGCCAAACGAACCCTTCGTTCCATCAGTCGTCGACCTCTCTTTTTGAATTGATGGACTGTGGAGAGGAGACGGATGGCGGAAGGAGAAGCTAAGAGGAAGAAAAAGAATGAGATGATAGTAAGGGGGGAGGAGAATCGGGGAGAACGTGGTGTAATTTTATTAAAAAACTTTCGGCTCGCCATATTTGCGCATGATATATGATTGCATTTGCCTTTAATTCGAGCTGCGCGTTGGGCCCAGAACCAGACCGGAAACCAAAGCAAAAGCGATCCTGGGTACTGAGAGGCAGGCAACCATTTTTTAGTTCCCCTCAACCATCCCGCCGAAACCGAGTCTCAGAGAATTCTTTTACATTCCGAGTGCTCTGCGGGTGTGTGCATGAGGTTTGTGTGTGTGTTTGTATGTGCTAAGGTTCGCCATGTTTGGCGGTCTGTAAATGCGCCTCTTTGCGGCTGTCTGTGTGCGTGAGTTTGTGTGCTTGTATTTGTGAGCTCGTGAATTGCACCTCGAGGCAGCAAAAAATAACTTTAACGCTCTCAAAGTATAAAACTTTTTCAATTTCGTCGACGCCTACCGAAAAGGAAGAAAAAATTATTCAGGAAATATTAAGACAAAAATATTAAAATGAAGAAAAAAAAAAAACAATTTAGGAATAAAAAAAAGTATAGCGAAATTATACGATGAACAAAGAACAAATTAAAATGTGGTTTTAAGAAAATAAAAAAAAAATGATGCGGTTTTGACATAATTGATTTCTGTCTGGCCGATGGAATCCCATTTCCTCCTCTGTCTTCCCTCTAAGCAGAGATAACTGAGATTGTGATTCAGGTTTTCTGGAAGAGACGACTGCAATGGCGAGGGAGACGGAGAAAGAGATATCGAGGTAGAGATCGACGACGACGATCCACGAGACCAGGACAGGCAAAACGCATTCTTTCCATCGTTCGTTCTCACCTCAGTTGTAAAAGATAATGTTGTTGTTATAGTCGTAGTTGTTTTTATTATAGCAGTGGTTGTTGTTATAGTCGTGGTTGTCATGTTTTTTGTTATTGCTGTTGTTTTTGTTGTTGGTTCGAGGTCTCCGATTGCGGACGGATTTGCCGCCAAATAATCCGTGCGAGCGACCTGCAACCAATTTGCGCTTAGTCATTGAGCTCGCCTCGTGCCGTGAATAATGGCTGCCACAGCACTTCCGGTTGCAATCGTAATCCAGCCCTGCCCTGCCGACCAACCGACCTCCATTCATTCCCCGTCTTCCTCAACTCTCTGCATCTCTCTCTCTCTCGTTGCGGTTGTGCGCAGAGCGGCGTTGAGTGCACCGTTAGCGGCTGAAAAAGGTGTCAACAACAACATCACAAACACCATACCACCAAAAACAAGGACACAAACAACAACAACAATACAAAAGTCAACAAACAACAATAACAACAACAATGAACGAAATTTGCATAATGCCATCGTTGCAGAGAGTTTTAGAGTGGAATTTTATTGGTTCGCATGCGGTTGACAGTTTGAGTGGAAAATTGTGAAAATTCTCTCAGTTTTCGAGTATTTTTGTTGTATTTTTCGAATTGTTTTTATTTTCAATGTTTTGCAATTTGAACTGCGGCAGGTGGCGCCGGCTGTTCGTCCGGACACGAGTCATAAATAACTACATATTTTGAAGTATTCATATGTGCGATTTATTGCAAATATTGTCAATCATACGCCCGCCGTACAAAAACTATTCATATCAATGCGTGCCTCTATGTTTTCCAATTTAAATGGTAGGGAGTAATAATTCAAAGGCTAATTCATAATTGATTTAGTGAAATCTATCCCATTCTCATGGAACTTAATCGTAATTATTGTTCCTCATACGCCGCGAATGCCCTCCAATAAGATATATCTCCTATCTCTTGATAGGTAAATCTTAAAATCGTGATTGAGATTTCACTTCGCTGGTCTTGGCGAACTGAAAAAAGAGACAAAGATTGGGAAATATTTAACTGAAAATGTGAGAAAGAAACAACTTAATGCTGATGATGATTTCAGAAACTATATCAATACTCGTTTCTAAGTATTGTAAATTTACAATATATTTTTATAATTTATTTTATTCACTCATTCCTTTCCATTTCAATTCAGATTTTAACTGAGTGAGTTATCTTAATCTACTTTTGCCAATATTTCTCCCATATCCTGGCTTTTTTTGTGTGTGTTCTTTTTGCCTCTCTACAGAACCGGGGGCAGCAAAATTTAGTTGTGAAGTTTACAAATTTATTATCAAATTTTCACCGACTTCCGGTTGTCATACATCCGGTTTCCCTTTCCGCTTACTCTGTTTTCTTCTGCTTGTGCTCCTGTTTGTTTCGTTTTCTCTTGAAAATGCCTTTGAGTGCGTTTGTTTGCCAATATTTCCAAAGTCAGAGTTAGAGAAAGACAGAGAGTTGGTGGAGACCGGAAGCGGAAGCAACGACTGAGAAGAAAGTTCGATTTCAACTGAGAACAAATATTACTCGAAAAAACAATGGCAGAATACAAAACCACCGAGATTTAAAAAAGGACGGGACTAAAAAATTAAAAAGATAATGACAATAAGAGAATAACAAACAATGAAGTTTCATAGAAGTTTTCAAGAATGCAAACAAAGAGGATGTGTTTATGTGGGAATTGATGGTAATCTGTACCAAAATCCTTCTAACATGAACTTTGGGTAAAAAGTAAAATGTAAAACGTCGAAAATAATGTAACGATATTATAAGCCGATAGTAAATACAACTTTAGCGGTGTGAAAAATTTATATATGTATTGTATATATGAATTTTAATTTTGATATGACTCTTTGAATTTAAATTTCAGAAATGATCTCTTGAATGGATCTAAATAATCAGTTATTCGACAAGATATTAATTATTACCTTTCCTTAGCAGTTTGGAAAATAATATACTCTTGATAATTAATATTATTACGATAAAAAAATAAATACTATTGCTAATTAATATTATGATGATTCCATAATCATTTTCATTCACATCACATCCGATTGATCTGCGAGATCATTGAGTTGCAGAGATGATCTGTTCCTCACGTGGCTAATTTTCGATTCCAATGAGAGATGGGAGTCCTTTGGCAACTTAGAGAACCATGGTAACGACACCATCGACTGAGCACAAACCGACAACTGGTGCCTGCCACTGGCTAATACTTCACAATCGATGCTTCGCACCCACCGAAACCTCCGCCAGCTCCCTGCCCCTCGGAGTCACCGAAAAAGCCATCGTTCGGAAACCGCAACCATATGAAACTCGGGCAGAGACGATGAAGTCGAAAGGAGTAGAGAGTCTATGCATATGTGTGTGTTGGAAACTCTTCATACCTGAATGGAAGTCTACCCATATATGGACACTGTGCAAGTGCAAGTTTGTGTGTCTGCATGTGTGCCTGAGGTTGACGTAATTAAGTTGCGCAAACGGTGTATCGATTTAAGCCGTTGAAGACTCAGTAAACCACCCGACATGGCACCAACCTCTTCAACAGAAGGAGCAACTGTTGTCGATGTCGATGTGGTTATTGCGTCGATTATTGTTGCTCTTTTGGTCGATGTTGTTGCCGGTGCATTGAGAATCTGGAGTTGATCTTCATACTGTATGCTGCCAACAATGCAAGTTCTTGTTGTTCTCATTGCAGTTGTGTTTGTTGTTCTCGTTGGTGTTAAACCTCTCCGAAACAGGTCCGTGGCCCCGATGACCTCATTCGGAGTGTATTTTTTAATTTTGAATGGCGGTTCCATTTCCTTCACAGATGATGTATTCGATAGCAGCGTCCGTTATCCTGATTCCGTTATCCTTGCTGTTGTTATCTCTCAGTAGTTGTCGATCAGCCGATATCCTCTACGTATTGTCGCACTATTGGCTGACTTGACTCTGTCCGTGGCTGTTGCCCCATGGCTTGTGACGATAACGCGGAGCGTTTATTGTTGTTACTCACGATTTTGTTGTTGGGAGTTCTTTTGTATTTTGTCAACCCCTCCTCTCGCACTCTGACTTTCTTTCTATCATTGTCGTTTCGTCCGTTGGCGTAATATTTGAACATCATTAAAAATTCTTCATTTCAACTTCATTGGCAACCAAAAATAATCGATAACAACAACAAAATCACTTACATCAATTGTAGGGCATTTACAGCAACAAGAAAAACATCACTGACAACAATTATAAACCAGTGACAACAACAACTATAATCACGTCGATAACAACAACGACAAGATTGTCGACAATGACAACAACATTGCGAACAAGGAGAATTGTAATTGTTTAGGGGGATCGAAGAAAGAGGAAGAAGCACTCAATGAAGGACGAAATAAGCCTTTAGACCAAAGCACAATTCATGAAAAGTCGCCTTAATTACGGACTAATGAGTGCGCGGGTCGATGACCATGGAAAGGGGGAGAAAAGTCGAAGGACGAGAATCAATCGAGCGATTCCACAGCAGGAAACAATTAACGTTGCGTTAAATCCATCGAAATATATTCACACGGTGAAGAGAATAAGAAATCTCAAATTGTGAAGAGAAAGAATAATATTCCAAGTTAATATTGTATGACGAATAGTTTTGGGAAGAGTTTAATGATCAAAAAGTAAAAAATAAGAACTATATTTCTTGAATAAAATAAAAATAAACAAATAAAATTAAAAAGAAATAGAAATTATAGTAACCAAATTAACGTGAACGGGGAAATGGATAATAGTGTATGGATTTTCCTTCAAAAATTTATCAAATTTCATACGAGTTTTAAATACCAAATAAAGCGACTGAGATTCAATACAACCTCTTTTCCATATTTACCGCTTCACCACACATTCCGGAATTTCCCAGAATTCTCTTAGAAAGCCTGGTTAATCTGTAAAGCACTTTTCTGTGCTCTTCCACCATCCGGGTTACTTCTCCTTCCCTAAAATGCGTTCCCTCTCGATCCCTCTATGGCTCCTCCTCCTGTGGGTGGCTCACGAGACACGAAATATAAAATAAATGTGAGCCTCGGGCAAATGGTGGCAGAACTTTCTGACGTTGACTAATTTTAAGATAAACAGTGACAATGTCGGCGAGACCCGGTAAACAGAACTCCCCAGTTCCTTATTGGTGCAAACAACAAATCCCACGCTTTAGGAAAAACCGACTCGTGTTGGCTATAAAGGTAAGAACAACACTTGCCAATTCAACTACAAAGGCTCACAGAAAGAGAAGACAACAAGAATAACACCAACTTCCTGTGACAATCTGCTAATCTGTGGCTCCAACAAGCCTCCTCCTTCCCTTCATCGCACCAGACAACGCTAATTGGATGCGAGACACTCGAGGCTGGAGTGAAAACCTCAACGAAATCTTAATCAAAATTTCCCCTTCTGCCAAGTTAAACTCACATCGTTCTTCTCTTCTCTCTTCGTGCTGCTTTTTCCTATAGTTTGTCCTCCGCTTGACTTGGTTCCTTCACTTCATCTTGTTCCCCTCGTCTCTCGATTCTCGTAGGTAGAGCGAAGAGACTTTTGCAGCCACTTAAAAGTTAAGTAGACAAAAGACAAGAGAAAAAAGAAAACGACAGAACCGGAGAGAACGGGAGGCTAGAGAGAAAACCATCGGAAAGTTAAAAAGTGGATATTGCCACGAGGCCTTTAAACGACAGAGGGTGTTGACAGGCATACTAACATACCGACAGACAGACAACCGACAGTAAGTATGTAAATCTTGTGCAACTTTTCTCCCCATGTCGCCTAGCATCACAATCTCGGTTTGACTTTATTCCTAGTGTTGGGAGTTAAATAAAATAGAGTAATTTGAGAAAATTATATAATTTTTTTCTTAGTTTTTCTCGCTCTCTCTCTTTTCTCTTGAACCACATCCTTTACATTGACATTACTTTGGAATATTTTGTATTTTTACATCAATAAAAAATATACCATTTCAAACGAAAACATCGATGGCATGAAAATCAATCGAATGACTTAAATTAGAAGAGCGAGGAGCGGACGTGAAAACTAAGTAGAGAAGGTTGATTCGGGTTCAAGGACACCACGTTCGATTTGTGCATGGTTTGGAGCGGTGTCTTTATTTAAGTGGCTCCGCTCTTGGCGACACGTGTGTGACATTTTAAATACGTAGAAATTGCTCGTCAGACGTGACAAGTGCCAACGAGAGCTCCGCGAATTTACTGGTTCTTCTCTGATTGGTCCCTTTGGATTCTGCATCACGCTCATTACTCTCGAATGTCTCATATACTTGATTCTAAAACCTTTTAATGACGTTTGGATCGTTTGTTGTATTAGATATATTTCTCGTTAGATATTTATCTCGTTCATGTTCTGTTATGTTATGTTCTTTTCTATAAAAGGGATCCCTTGTAAATGACGTCAATCACGAGATGTCCTTTGGGAGGTGTCCTGGAGGTAATTTCTTCAAATGGAAATATCTGAAATTATGTATTTTTCAAGTTTCTGTCTGTCCCAAAAAAAAAACAAAGACGCAGAAGATGAAGGTAAAAGAAAGAGCAGAAAGGAAGAGGAAAAAACGTAAATGAAGGCGAGTTGTCAATTGCCTTCGATAAAAATTGTATAATAATATAAATGTCCACGGATTCGTTCAACAAATGTTTGTGTCTGTCGGAGAAGTTTCATGTGTGGGAGGAGAACGAACGAGATTGACCAGGAGAAGAACCAACAATACACAAACAGACGCACACAGACAGCCGGCCAGACGGTGAATAAAAATGCAAATTCTCATCAACATTTTTTGAAAAGTTGTCCCTCTTTTATTCTCTCTATCTCTATCGCTCACTTTCGCGCACCACGTTTATTTCAACGATGACAACCGTTGCTGTGGCTGGGAAATAAAAATGCATAATTTTTGCGCGAATTCAAATTTTAATTGGCAACGTTGGTCAAGGCGCGGATGGAAATAACAACCGCCAACAGAGGCGTGCCACACGGCACTGGCCGCAGGAGTTTTCCGTCGGAAGAGTGATTGTGCGTTTAAATACCACATAGCAACAAAAAACTTTAAGAAAAATTAAAGAAGCAAAAGTAAAGTATAGAAGAAACATATTAGATCTAAAAGTATATTAAATATATTAATAAAAAGTTATATAGAAAAATTATGTTAATTAGAAATAATAAAAAATCTTTTATCAAGACATGGAAGTAAACTAAATTATTTAATTGGTTTTCGATGAAGCATGGAAAAGTAATTCAAACAAAATTTATTCTTTTGGCGTCCTCCGACATCGACCACCCGACGTCCTCTAATCTGTCCGTTAGTCTGGCCGAACTCCGACCATCTATTTCGCTATCCGTTCTGTTCGGCGCTTCCGTTGCTCCCCCACTCATCATGGTGTTCCTTCTTGGTCCTTCTTTTCTGGAGCCGTTAATCAGCATCCTTCCTGTTTCTCTTGACCATGAAGAAAACGAAAATCGATGCGTTCTGTTTTTGTTAACAACGATTGTTGGCGAGCCGTCTGGTCTCCCTATGAACGTGGTAGCCATTCATTTCGACCTAATTTCGCCAATTTGCCTAAATGACACAGACTTTGGGCCTCGATCTATTTGAAATTCAAATGGCGCTCTTTTCGCAGCCACTGAACGTGGAATGTTTGTGTTTTCGCCAGCGCCAAAAGAAACACCCGATACATTTCCTCCCCAAATCACTTTTATGGTTGGAGGAGTCAGGAAGAAACGAAATAAATCGCTATTGAATAGTTTTCGATTGTCGGAACTATATGTGATTTGAACCAACTCGTTGTCGCTCGAAAATCATTGTAATACTGTAAATTTGTCAAATTTCTCTAATTGACTAAACATTGCGTACCGACAAAATTCTATTCATACGGAAAATTATCTACATTTTAAAAATAAATTTTGAAAACGCAAATTAAATGAATATCAAATATTGATAAAATATCAAATATTTCATTACGAAAAAAGTATGATGAAAAATATTTAGTTTCAACTCCAATATTAGTTTTCACGGAACGGATTGGAATTTGACTCATATCGAAGGAAGAATGAAGTTCTAGATATTTACACATGAAAAAATTATAACGAAATTTCGAGAAAATTCCACTGGTGAAAGCAGATTCAGTTGGGATTTATTTCATTGATTAAAGGATACACAATCCATTCATCCTTCTCTCCCCTCATGCTCTCTGACGAGACTTGAAATTGCATCTCTTCAGTTCTCGTTGCATTACGAGAAAACAGGAGAAAGCATAAAATAAAAATACTCAGAATTTATGGAATTTCTTCGAATTTCAATTGATTCTCAGCCGAGAAATCGCATCGTTAGGGCGATATATGATTGTATATGTGTGCGTGTTTGCGATAGGAATGTGTAATAATAATTGTAATTTATTGTCGACTGCAGAGACCGAGACGGGGAGGGAAGTGTCAGTGTTACGGTGGTCAAGTGGTCCGCATCGAATAAATTTCAAACTAACGACTATCGACTGGCAATGGGCGAACAACTGCAACGTTGTCAGATTGTGTTGCAACTATAGCCTCCCTCTGAGCGGTTGGAAGGCTGGATTGTTATGGGGAAAAGAAGGAGAACAAATGCATTTATTGAAATTAAGTATTTGAAATTCAATTCTCTATCTCCATCGTTCATTCTCTAACTCTCGATTCAAACCCAATCAACATTGATTCGTCAATAAAATCATGATATGCAATTAAGGACAAAGCTTAAAAAGATATGTACATAACCTACAGATGAAGCAAATGAAAGTTAAACAGACCCAAAGTGGATATTCAACGAGGAGAAAGAAGGAAATGACTTTAAAGTTGCCATGAATGCTAAGGTATCAAGCATAATAATAATGCTCTACCATAGTTCAGAAAAGAAAATCATGATCAATTCTTCACCGAAGTTTATTCGACTATAATATTATCTCTTGCTATTCATAAAGTAATGCAGACTCGCCTTGCGAAAGGTTATTAGAATACCAAACACAATGCAAAAATTGAATCATAAACATTTTTAGTTGCTCTCGCGAAAAATAACACATCAAAATATGAAATACTCGTGAAATAAAAGTCGACCAAGTTGACGTTATGAAAACCCTTCTTCCACTGATTTATGAGGTGTTGGCTGCACAGACGGGAGACAAGCGTCAGTGTGAACGACAGGAAGCTTGAATGTTCTAGATTTATGACTTTATCACGCGACAGGACAACGATCACATAATGTAAAAAAAGACAAACAAAAAAATCAATTTTCTCTTAACAAAAAATACGTTTTTTTTATTAATTCTACCATTCAAACTTAGACCTGCTGTACTTCCTGCACTTTAAAATCAACGATTACCGAAACTATTATTGAGAAATTATAACCAGTTAAACACACAGTAAATATGTTAAAACTTTTAGATTCATATAATCATGCACTTCGAAAAAATATTGAATTATTTGTTTTATTTAAATCGGACTCGTCCTGTACACTAAAATATATTACTTTGGTATACTGAATGAATTCCTATTCGAACTTAAGGTCAACTACTTGACTCACATTTTACTTATTGTCGAAATTCTCCAATCGCTGAAATTGTCATTGATTGTAATTTTCTAGATTCTCACAACATCTGTTGCTCTCGTGTGACCGATCTCGATGAACTTCACCAATGTCAATCCATGTCAATTGCATTCGAAACAGACGACGTTGAGGAGGGAAGGAGAGAGGAGGAAGGGGCGCGATAGAGAGAGAAGCAGTGGAGCATCTCAAATGAGAGTCTCCTCCTCCACCACTTTGAGAGAATCAATATGAGCTCCCGTGTTTGCTGAGATCGCGTCGCTGAACTTGATTAAACGGTGACCTCACTAAGAGATGAGGTTGACTTTAGCATAGAATACTCGGGTTCGATAACGATGTGCCGTGAGTTCAGAAATCGGAACCTGTTCGATGCTGCAGCAAGTGGACAAGTGGCACTTTGATGAATCTGAAAATAGGCAGTGAAAGAGTTTTGTTTTGAACTGAAGTTTTTTCAAATACATCCACGTTCAGAGCCCGATAAACCAATGAATTATTGAGTATTACAAACTGAAATTGTCAATATCCAACCTTGAATGAATGAAACTTAAACATAAGTTTAGGTTGTTGCCACAGGTTATTTCCAAGTGTCTCCGTTTGCATTCGCGGAAATTCGAAACCAATTTGCAGTCGTCCTTCGATGACTGTTGTTGCGATAACGATGCCTCTGGCGCTTGGGCGAGTGCAGTCCTCATGCGCCCAGTTGATTCGCCGTAAATAATGGCGGGTGAAAATGTTTCCAGCAGTAATGCCGTGGCAGGGATTGCGGCCTCGCTGCGGGACAAACAGGCAGACAGCAAGACGGACAGATCGCACACAGAATGGCGGCGACAACAATGTGAATTTCCATAATGACGTTGAAGGGTTTTCATTTGGGGCTTTGGAAAGAAGAAGAAGAAGAAATTCTATATAAAAAAATATGTATTAAAACACATCTTCATTAATCAATTATTACAAAAATTTTAAATTTCAAAAATAGAAAAACTTAAAATAAGAAACTATTTTAATAGTTATAAACTTAGCGGATAAGTCGAGTTGGTTTGGAAACACTTCGTGTCGTCTACCTCTTAATGATGCTATTATATTTCACCTATTTAGGCTTCCCACTCTAGTATACCAATCTTCCACCCATGTCTCCCGGTCATAGGTTGAACTATGTCCATAATTGTTCCCCATATGCCACAGTGACACTTTTATTTTATTTCCTCGAGGAGACATTTTAATAGCGTGCGCACACAGCGTCTCCACTGGTCAACGATGGTCAAGTCACCTCCCACAATTCCACCGGTGTCGTAGGACCCCGCATAAAAGTTTCGCCATTTGTTTTCTTTCGCTCTCCTTCTCTCGATCCAACTCTCGCTAGCTCGTTATTCTTTGCAATAATCCATGTTGGCGTAGATTGCCTTCTGTCCATCGTTGTTCCTACGCCGTCGAAGTTGGCAGTTGTTGGATGTTGTTGCTCAGGGTGGTTTTGTGTTCTTGCTGGTGCAGAGGACAACCTTATAATAATCCGAAAATCTTCGGCATGTCTGCTGTCGGCCATTGTGATAATGAAAATTATTATCATTCCTAATCCGGTGAAACTACTTTGTACCAATTAAGGACACCGAGCTCACGCGCCAAAATCCTCGAACAGAGTGGACCGGAAGGATGTCGCAGGGTGTAAAATTGTGTCTGGTTATGGCCACTCCCACCTGGGCGAAATTCAACGACGTCGGTGGTGACGCGGCGTGGAGGTTGGAGGAAGGGCTCAAGAACGGAGTCGAAGAGACCAACTCCCGATAAATCAGACAGAGGACGGTTGAGGTGAGATGGATGAAACTAAGATCTGTTTTTTGCCTTCGAAAAAAGTAAATTATTTTCATGTAAATAGCCGCTTATAACACTGTTGAGTGAAATGAGAGTTTTTTTACTTCGACAAGAAATAAAAACTCACCCGTAAATATTCTCATAAAAGGAGGCCAATTACGTATCGAGATAATAAAAAACGAATCCAAGTTGTTTTGATTGCTTGCGAGACAGAAAACGACACAAGGAAAAGGAATGGAAAAGACTTAAGACGGCAGCCAAGTGCTCATTGTGGTTCACTTAATGGTCCTTGACGTGAGCATACTTCTCTCTCTCTTTCTCCGTCGTCAACTTAGTGCTCTGACTCCAACTCAGACGGTAAAATTCACTTCCTTTGGCTGGTTGTTGACAGATGGAAAAATATGCGCCGCAGTGATTTTGTGGTATTATTTTCAAAATTTGCGAAAGATTTTCTCTGCTTTTCCGCAGTTTCTCATGAGGAATGACAGCGAGAGAAAGAGAGGGAGAGGCCATCGGCCCCTCAACATTGATTGAGTCAAGGATCATTAAATGTGAAATATTTACGACATTAATTTTATTATTTCCACGGTTCAACGAGGTCTGTCAACAAATATTTGCGACCAAGGTGTGGCCTATTTTCATTCGGAAAATAGAATTAAAGGAAAATATGGGGAGAGAGAGAGAAGGGCAAACCAAGTTAGAATTTGTATCGTAGTGTAATTTATGTTCATACAGGTTTTGTTTCGCGATCGTACATTTCGAAATGCACTAAAGAATGTTTCATAATGTCACCAACTAAATAAAATCCTCAATTTAATGGGATTTATTAATTTGGATTAATGTAATTTTTTCCTTTTCATACTTTAGATTAAAATATCATTATTTTTTTATTCCTGTTTTACTACTTTCACTTTGGAATCATTCGTTTAGTGACTGGTTACACAAGGCATAGAAAATATGACAAAAATAAACAAGAAAGAAAAAAGACTAACTCGACATTTAACAATATGAACATAGACCAATTCGTGTAAGGAAGAACCAGAGAAATAATCCTAAACGTAAATAAAAAGAAAATAAACGGCTGCCCTTTAGTGCTTTGGCTTCGATTGGAAACACGAACACGAACGAACAGCTGGTGCCAATTTAACAAAGAAAAAAAATAACCAGTAAAAGAGCAAGAGCGAATTTAACAACAACAATTATTCAAGGGACTAAAACACGTTCTCATGCCGTTTGAGAAAATCACAAATAGTGTCAACAGCAATGTTATGGTCAAAACAACACCAACAAATAGAGAAAGACCGACAACAACAACAATAAACAACAAACAACGTTAACAACTGTTCGTTGTATCCCGAAACAATAAATTACGATTAATTCCCAGGGATTTTGCGTGTATTTGTGTGCCAATGAAAGTCCTTTGAATGCGGCATTAAGTTACATTTGTTGTTGATGGTCTCCCCTTTCTTGTTGTTTTTGTTGTCGTAGTTGTCCTCTAATTCCAAAAGTATACAAGTGTGTGTTTGTATGTGTTTCCGGAACCCAGGGTTCTTAACGAAGTTCCGACGACTTCCGGACACGTTTAAAACATTTCCGAAGACCTTTGCCTCTCTTTTCCTCCACCTCATCCCTTTCTTCTCCTCTATACCTCCACCACCTTTATCCATTGTCTTCATTTCACACCAGCATGTAGAAGGGATATTAAATATAACAACTGGAGTTGCGTTGGGTTTTGCTTTTTTCTTATTTTTGTTGCTATGATAGAATCCCTGGATTCTAGTCTGAGAAGGCTCCAGATTTGCCATTCTGTATGGTTTACTGTAATTTGAAAATCTGAGATTCCACATCCATTGAAATCCATAATCTCATGTAATCCTTAATTTATTATTCTTCATATTATTATCGTCTTTGTATTGAGTGACCTGTGCTTTAATACAAGTTTATTGGATCGTGCTAAAGAGACAATTTGACAACCATGAGGTTTTTTCGAAGGACTTAGGAAAATAACGGACTTGCTAATGGCTCAGGCTAATTAATTTATCATCCTGGGGAAGAAGAAAATAAAGCACAACAGTGAAAGCAAAGAGTCAAACGCAAGGTCGGATCTTAGTTCAAGTTATTCTCGACATCAATCAGCCCAGACAACAGCCTTCAAATAAAACAATCAGTCGACACCTCGGCTTTTGAAGCACTCCTCACTCCCTTTGGCCTCTCAGTGGAGTCGAAAACAAAACAAAAACTTTTGTTTTGCCATCATTTTCACTTCCGCTTCCGATACTCGAAATTAATTGCAGAAGCAAGCAAAAGTCAGAGAACAAAGTGTCAGAATGTAAATGAGTTGAGAATTATTTCAACGCCGCCGAAAAGTTTACCAAGTACAAATACAATAAAAACAAAAGTGATTAATTATCACACCGATGGATGGACAGACAGACCAATACTAATTTCGGAGAAAGTTCATTGCCCTTCAACACTTTCGGAATTGAGATAAACGTGGCATGTGGCAACTTATACCTAAGACGCCCAATTTAATAACGAAACTATGAAAAATACAAACAGGTTCTGGTATAAGTTAAGCTATGTATAAGAGACAGAAAAGAGGAGGAAAGTTCTCTTCAGCTGCTTGAAATGAAGCTTATTATCACGATGGCCATGAGCCATGGCTCTTAAACTTAACTCTCTCTATGATACAAACCCATCGACGATAACTCGACTCAACTTCGCCATTAAAACACCTGCGTTATTTTGGTTTTAAATATTTAAGCGGATGCAAGTTGCCGAAAGTTTCAGATAAAATATAATGTTTCTCAGAATCGTGGGTCGACCAGAGCGGTTCGTAGTCGTGGTGAGCGAGATGAGGAGACGACGGAAGATGCTGGCATTTACCTAATTATATGAAACAGTTGCTGCCAACGATGATGAAACCGACGACGCCTATTTCCAATTAACACGAATTTACCATCCTAACTCCTAAATGTCTGCCGGAAGTGGAAATGATTTCGTCAAAATAAAAAGCAGTAGACTCAACGAACACTTAACAGAAGTGCAAAATTGAAAATTATTCGTCAGGGCTAAAGAGTCACGTTTCACGTGATTTTACTTTGATTAGGAAACTAGAGACACGAATTTACGATTTTACAGCTAATGGTGAAGTTATCGATTGTGATAATGATAAAAAGGAAAGAAATCATGCGTATGGTACTAAATTTTCTAAAAGCGTTTCTTTCATTACCAACATTGTAGACATTTCTATTCCTACTATAAGTACATTATCACAATATCCATTTTTAATAAGATCATTGCATCACCATCATCGTAATCAATGCCATCATCATGAACTATCATTTGCTTTATGTGCAAATTCACTGCAGCCATATTTAGTGCAATTTCATGTAAATATTTACCATTTGCAAACAAACTGCTAAAAATATATTACTTACTGAAAATTATAATTTTTCACAAATATTTATTTGCCTGTTCGGAAGTTTAAATGCTCGACAAAAAACAAGTTACTGTACTTTAAAAATACGGAGAAAATGTCTGCTTTTAGAGGTCATTAGGAGGATTTCAAGTTCTATAGAATTCTCATGAGAGATTTATCTCTGTTCTTCCAAAGCCATCCATTGTCTTATGTCCATTCTAATGTTCTATCCACACTCGACTAGGGTCGTCGTTAACTTAGAGCGTAGTTCGATCTTAAAGGATTAAATTTAAACCCATACACGCGCACAATCTGAGCGGTTTGAGAAACACATTCCTTTTCGCTTTTGTTTTTATTTGGGTTCAAACACCGTCATCAGCACAAAATTTGGCAAGTCAATTTTTTACACCTCTCGGTGTAGCAATAAATTAGAATTATCGCTTGGGTTAAGTTTTGTTTGTGTTTTGGTTTCCATTCGATTCGATGTGCTCTGTTGGACGTGGTTGGATTCGCTACCGTTTGCCACCTGATGCTCCTGACCACAGGACGACGAGGATGAGAAAAAATCCCAACAAAAATTAGAAATATCAATTGGAAAATTTGTATTGTAAAATTCTTGTTCAGTTCTGAAATCCTTATCGTCTTGTGGTTCAGCGTTTCCGGAATTTTCGTTGCACTCTTCGCTCTCTTCTTTCCCGGCCAATTTGAACTTCTAGTAATCCTCTTAGTTCATCGATCTCCGATTCAACTCAAGATCCACCTGCAAAAATATTCGCTTCTGTCCATTAGTCGTTGGAAGAGCAACGGAGTAATTCCTCTTCAGTTTTTGCCTTGACTTTTATCCTCATCGACTCGGCATCGTTACTTTTGTTTTCGTTTTCTCTCTCTCTCTCTCTCTCTCTCTCGGCTGAAGAAATAATTGCGAATTTCTCAAGTCGAAGAATTTAAACTCATTCATACTCTGTGCTTCTAATGTTCGGCACAAATCGAAGCCAGGGAATTTCTGTATTTTTTGCCCCTTTCTGCTGTTGTTCTTGGAATGTTGTAATTCCTCCTCGATCCGAAGATCCTTAATGATTTTGTACAACGAAGAGTTTGCGACCACAAAATACCAAGGACAGAATGACTTTTTTGTTCTTCGAAGTAATCTTGGTTGTTGTTGTCCATGACCATGAGCTTCATATTTCGGCAATGAAACGAAAAGTTGAATGGAAGACGATGTTGAAAGAGTACCGGATAAGAATAGAACTTTTGGGTCGTGGGTGGCGAAGCAAGGGACATATGCATAAAAAGCCATAAATATCAACACTTTACCTCGGGGAGCTTGCCAAGATTTATGCAGCACTCAGATGGAGTCGTTAAAACAGAGACAATCACAATGAGAGAGATAGAGAGGGGAAAGACACTAGAGGAGCGAAATTTACGATTTGCAATCGAAGTTAAAAATGTGTGCTGTGTAAAGCCGTACAACAAAAGCCTCCTTTGGTCACCATAGACTGAATATAAGGAGGAGGACCTCATTTCCACTCTCCCCGCCAATTCATTCACCAAAGCACACCTATTCTCTTCTCTTGTGTCCCGAATGGTGGCGAATAGCTGTTGTCAGCTCATTAAACGAGTCCTCTTGGGCCCATGCCAACGGCCATTGGGTCATTAATCGTGTCTCTTATCACGACGACTCTTCCGTCACTTCATCCATTACTCTTTCCTTCCGGTCATGGTGGTTGACCTAAGGACCCCGTGGAGAGTTGCAAAAGGATTCAAAACAATGGAAACTTCTTAGACGAATAGATGACGCTATTTGACTGGGTTTTAAGTCTAAGAAACCCTTTGAACGTTGGACGTGGGAACATGAGAGTGAAAGTTTGTGTATTGCTCTGATCGCATATGACTTCACGAGACACAGCTACACAATATTTAACAGGCTGAGGATTTAGAAGATTTTATATTTGATGTTGTTTTTACACTGTTTCAGTTCGAAAAATATGATCTTTTGGGGCTTGGGTAATCAAACGATATGCTCTTAAACTACTGTTATCGTATTCCTACAGAGAGATAGAAAGATTAAATGACGGTGAAAGGAATATCTGTATTTGTGTAGTGAAATTCAATGCTATCTGATGGAAAATCTGTTAAACTCACATGATTCCCAATTAGGTGATGCGACTCCAATTTGTATTTTACATTTCAGATTTTTGCATTCGTCTATCTCTTCTATTCTTCCTCTATCTACATCACTCTCTCTCTCTCGCTCTCTTAATTCCTGCAATATTCCATCCATGTGCAACGAATTCTATGGAAACGGAAATGTCTGACCACATCCGTTTCAAAAGAAAACTTTTTTCAATATTAGCCATCCCTTGCCAACTGATATCTCTTTCACCCAGTTTTTCTCTGTCTCTCATACTTTCTATTTATCTACTCCTATTCACGATTATTTCATAGATAATGTTAACACCCTGTAAAACGGATCGTTTTAAGGGCCGGACTATATTTCAAGCGCTTGGTGCTTTTTTAAAGAATACATTCCAAATGCTATTGAAAGGTTATCAGTCAATTTTGTTTCTCCCCTTCTTCCCTTTATCAGTACTTTAACAGTATTCGAAGGTTTCCTTAGGTATATTATAATTTTACTAAAATTATTGAATAGACCCTCCCAAGGATAATGTAAACTATCCTTTCAACTACGAATAAGTGTTCGAAGGCAAGCATTTAATTCCCTAAAATTCGCCGAAGCATTCCAAATGTTGAGCTACGGCCACGGGTCTGTTGTGTGTACGGCGGAGGCGTGGCAACCACAATAGCAAGCAATAAAAATTTAATGTTAATGAAATTGGCTTCATTCGGCTTTGCTTCGTTTCGGCCGGTCATTTACCCACGTTCCCTTTCCATTCCCTTCTACTGCATCCTGGGTTCTGACTCATCCAGAGCTGTGTGAAAATGCAAATTTATCCTCGCAAATTTAAATCGATCGGAGAGAGACAGAGAAGGAAAAAGTACAACAAGCAGAGAAGAATGGCAGCAGCTGCTGCAAAAAGAATTTTAAAAATTAAATTTTCACGCAGCGAATTAAAATTTTAATTGACAATTTTTCGGGCGGCCAACGATGCTTAAGCAAGAGATCCAGATGGGAGGGATCTGGTTACTGCTCTTGGTATTGTCAGCCACGACCACAATCTGGCTTCGACAATTTGCTCTCTCTTTCAGTGGCGGTTATTTTTTATTTCAATGGAAAGCCTGCAATTTATTTAGATACAGGATGAGACCAAGGACGATCCCATAATCTTTTATTATTGAAAATACGGAAAAAAAATAAAATGATATGATATGTGATTTTATAAAATGAGAATATTTATTTTTATTTATATAGGAAGAAAACGAACGTAAAATGGAGAACAAATATGAATTCATGTAGCAAGGGAGGGCCCAACATGAACTTCAGTTGATACCCAAATTGAATCCGATTAATAAAAACCCTAGTGAGAAACTGGAACTATGTGAACATTCGCAAATTAGCTCGATAAAGGGAGAGGAGGAGGCGTTTGAGTGCCCAGAACCCCGGTCCGGTTCCAACTGAAAACTCGCATTTAATCCTCATAATCTGCCTATTTAAACAATCAGCAGCGTTGTTCCCTCAGGGAAGGTCCTTTTTCTGTTCCAACGACCGTGAACTTCAAAACAACATCTCTCATTCGCCTTTTGAAAAGGTTTGTCGGACCTCTGGCCAAGCTCCGGTCGTTTATTTCCATTTACTGTTGGACAATTTCAACAGGGATTCGGTCGGCCAAGGCATGGATGGACTAGGTCGACTACTATCGAAGTTGGCTTTTCCCTGGTCTCGAATTTAAAGCTTTTGACGGGCTTTTCTTTCCTTCCTTCTCCTCCTCGTCGTCGTTCTCAACTTGGCAACTCCAACCCCTCATGCCACCGATTATCGGCTCGAACATCAGGATGTCCTTTTACCAACCGGCGCCTGAACTAAATGTAATAAAATGACCATAAAATAAATTTAGGATTATCTCTGCACGGAAACCATAAAAATTACATTTTGTTTGATTTTTTTTTCTTTACGTTACTTTTCTTTTGAGGTTTATATTTTTTGTGCTTTAGTTTATCTCGTTTCTTTGTTATTTTTTATTTGATTTGATATTTTTTTTGACATTAAAAATCGTTGCTGCAACTCTGGTGCTCAGTTCCAGATAACAAGAAAAGCCAAGGATTTATACGGGATCCAAGGTAAGTCGATGACAGAATGAATGGGATTTATTGCAATAAATTGAGAACTGTGAGAACCGTGGATTCATTGTAAACGATATTATACTTAATGATACAATTGTAATTATAGACGATTCTTATTATTCTTATTTTCGAGAACAATACTCTGTCTCATTTTCCATTCCAACTTCTCTCTGAAAATATGTATTTTTTCAAGAAAACTTTTGACTGGCCTGTAAGTCATCAGTCCAAATCTGACCGCAAGTTTGTGGAAAAATACGTCAAACCGTCAACCAAAACCGTATCATAAATTATTTATGAATTCATTCCATTTGAAATTTTTTTTCGTTCGCTTAGAAATTTTGACGCTTGAAAAATAATGCTGAAAAATTAATGAGAAAATTGAATTTGATTTCTTAGAATTTCATATTTTTTAAGTGTTTGTTATGAGAATAAAAATGCTTCAATTTCACCATCTCTTCTTATCACATTCTCTCTCTATCTATCATCTCTCTGATATGATTTTTTATTTGAGAAGTTCAAAATCGATGAAATTTTATAAAATGCAATTTCCATTTCAAAGCAATAAATAATTGGTATAGAAATGATGATCAACTTTTGAATATAAGTCAATGGATCTGTGTATGCATCTCTCTCTCTCTCACATACGATGTCCATGCAAATGTCGATGTCTGCGTTCATGGACGATATATATGACCATGGTGTCATCGTAATATCTATGAGGATGCCTGTATCCGTGCAAATCGCCAAATGTCCGCATCTATGTCCATGTCTGTCTGTCTGGTTATGAGAGAGTTGAGCATTTTATTTAAATTCGCTTGACTTGCAACCAATAAATAATATTAGTAAGAGCAGAAACGGAGTAGAAGCTACGATGCGAAATTTGAAATGCAAAAATATGGCTCGCAAATGGATGGACATTTTTTATTTTTCAAAAATTTCAGAAATTCAATAAGGATTTTTTCAGATTTTGGGAGGAATAACTTTTTAAAAGAAAACTTTTCCAATAAATTCATCAGAGTTTTACACAAAGTAGTAAATAAAATAAAAAAATTGAAATAATTTTGGAATAACTATTACTAGCTAATGGTGAAGGGATTTTGTGAATCGCAAAGTTCTACAAACATTTTCAATAATCATCAAAAATGCTTATATTTCAAAAAGTTATGCTCTGTTTCGTTGTTCCCTGCAAATAGCTTGATGAAAGTTTAACCAATAAAACGCGGTTAAATGGTTGTCCAAATGAAATAACAACAATTCATAAGTACCCAAACAAAATTCTAATAATAACAACAACAGATATTTCAACCACAACAACATAAATGGCGCATACAGAAATTTACAAATATCAAATAAATTGCGATTAGAGTCATTTCGATGACTCATAATGAACATAGCTTAAATCTACTCATCGTTGGGGTTCGAAATTTGATGGCAGTAAAGAGGGTAGGAGTAGAGGGGCATGTGCCGCACCTTAAAATTAGCTTACAAGCTAAACACACAATTCTATCCAATGTTACTAATTCGAGCTTTCGATATTGCGTTAACGAGACAGGCGGAGGATTTATGTAAAAACAGAGCTTCACTTGTTGGCTCGATCTATCTATCTGCTTCTTTATAATTAGTATTACATCCACTCCAAAAATACAAACAATTATTAATCGGTTACTTCGGCACATTTTCTAATTAAATGCATATATCTAGTAAAAATTAAACAAGGAATTTAATATTTGTTCATATACCAAATGAAATTTAGTCAAGGAATTTCATTAATAACGAATTATTGAAAATTCATAAATTACTAGTGAAAGACATTTTCAACTGTACCATGGATATCCTTGTAGAATCTCTCTGAACATAAATTTTGGAAATGCTTTCCATCCCCCAAATTGATGCCCAATTTGAAACTGTTAAAAATTATAGACCATGGACGATGGATGAATATGACAGACTTCTTCTGGACATCGTTGTTGTTCCTCTCTGAGGCCAACTTGGAGAAAATTGGTATGAAATTACGAAAGTTTCCCCGAGTTTCCTCCTTTTCTACTGCATCTGGAACAGGTCGACGAGCATGAAGCCTGATGAAAATCTGACACATGGATATGAGCAGCAGGCAGGACCATCCTCCGACGTTAGTGTTTGTTGTAGATTTTTACATCGTTTTCCTTTGCTGCAAAATTAGTCGATGTTGTAAAGTTGCCCAAAAACGTGAGATGCTCCAGACAGGTGAGAGGAGGGCGAGAGGATGTGGTTACAAGTTACAAGTGACTGTACAAGAAAAATCTCAAATTTTACAGAACTTTAGAGACGTGTTTTAGACATGGATCCTATGAATATTCAAAAAACATTATTTGGAACCCTCCTTCCTACTCTTGTTCAATCTCTCACGACCTCGATACATTTTTCACTATATCTCTCGCTTTTTCTGTCTCTACCTCTTTCTTTCTATCTCTTTGGCTCTTTCTATCTCTCTCTCCAATTATCGCCACAAGTTTAGTGTTTTAATGAGCTTCAATTAAAGCACTTAATAGTTGTTAACAAGTCTCGAAATCTCCTCTCCGTAATTAGCAAGAAACTGCATTAACATCAGCAGTAACAACCATAACAACAATAACAAAACCAAAATAACAAACCAAAAATAATACCAACGAAAATAAGACAAGAAACCAAAAATATAATAACCACAGCGAAAACACAGTAATCAAGAAGAAGAAGAGGAAATGGAGAGGGTGATGGGGGAAACGAAGAAAGAGTCTTTAGCAGACCTGAACTACATTAAAGTCCTTCAAGACTTCCGCCAGACGTGAACTTTGTGAAGATCTGGAGAGAGAGTGAGGAAAAAAAAGAGGGAGATCATAAAAATAAGAAGACGGTGAAACGTATAGTAGTAATAGTGAGATGAGAAAAAGTGCAACAAGGAGGGAGTGCAAAACAATGAGATT
Organism: Coelopa frigida; assembly: GCA_017309665.1. Lineage (NCBI taxonomy): Eukaryota > Metazoa > Arthropoda > Insecta > Diptera > Coelopidae > Coelopa > Coelopa frigida. The sequence goes on along the minus strand of CM029563.1, from coordinate 32,749,396 downwards.
GAGATAAGGAGTAGAAAAGGCTGTTACAGAGTCCCCTTCGACCCCTTTCTGGCTCAAGGCAGGAATTGATATTTTCCTTCCTCGTATTGTCGAAGTCTTTCCTCAGAATATTCTACACCTACATCATCAAAAGCTTTGAATTCATAACCATATCCTTTGTGGTAATTTTCTTTTCTGGATTATTTTTCCTGTATTGCTATTCCTTCTCTCAAGCTCTGGGTTTAAAAAAAGTACAACAACATTTTCGGAACACTTTTTACAAGTAGCATCATAGAATAATACAAATTCGTCCTAAAACACATAATACACATTTTCCCAACGTTAAAACGATAACAAAATAAATTTAGTTTTGATTTTGTATTTTTCAAGGATGCTTGATTTTGTCTACCGGTCTATTGTCTGACTCTCTCTATCTCTCCTTCCGTTTGTCCGTCTGAATATCCTTTTAATGGGCTTAAGAAGACATTAGCCTAATTAGGTTTCGCGGAGATCAGAGCACACCTAATTATATTTCCACAACCACATGCAAGTCATTCCACTCGTATGCACACGATATGCATACTCACACACATGCCAACCGGGAAGTTTAGATTGTGTGATACGTTACCGACGTCGGCAGTGGTAAGGACGATGATGACGATGGTGGCCGTGATTAACAGAGAGAGATGGTTGTGGCAGAGCAGGAAAAGGATGCAATGAAGAGAACAGAATAACAGAGAACGAGATAGAGAGAGAGAGAGAGATAGGGACAATGTGGAGTGGAAGACAAATCGGCGGTAAAGGTAGTCATTAGCAAATTCATTCACTGCATTTCAAGAGCAGCCTCGACGCTGTTGTTTCTCCTGTGGCTGGAGCAGATGCGTGCACGCACACACACACACATACTCATATTTACTTCCGTTGATATTAATTTAATTGCGCCCGCAGTTTCACCGTCCCACCCTCTTTACTCACTTCCCTCTCCCGCATCTGGCCCAATTCCACTTCACCCAAAGTAATTACTGCACTAGCACACAACATGAATCTCCATCGTAGAGGAGGGAAATCGAGAGAGAAGGAGGGACAGAGAGAGGGAGATATGGAGTTAGTTATTATGTATTAGTCGGTTGCTCGGGATCAGGATGTGCGTGGCTTATCAGCGACTTGTCGCATTTGCTCTTGGTTTTGATTGTGTTAGTGGCAGCGCCGATTTCGACCAATGATTGTTTGATTGTGTATGCCATTTATGTTCCTGTATGATAGTGTCAGTGTGGATGTTAATGTGTACGTGTGGAAGCTAACACGCAAAATATTTCTTGATACACCGGAAAATTACTTGAATTAGAATGGGTTAGAAGAAAAGGAGAGCAAGGAATGGATGGAATGGGATGAGATGACTGATGAGAAACGATCGAGACACAGATTAAAAATTTAGGCTTCAATTGGATTTTATAAAATGAACAGTAGAAAAAATTTACTTAATCCTTTTAAATTACCTTCATAGTAGAGGATAACTAAAGATATGGTTATAAAAAGAACAGCAGATGAGAGAGGACTAGTGAGAGCGAACAATTAACATAAGGTAATCACATTATATAAATAAATACTATGCTAATAAACCGAGGATGAGCAATGGAGAGATATTTTATTCCCATCAAATGCAATCCTAAATAAACAAGCACAAAATCATGGCTTTATAAAACACATATACTTTCTGACTGAAAAATTGAAACAAAATATATTTTAAAACTGGAACAGATAGCTGAACTGTCTCAAATTTAAAAAAAATCTCAATTAATATAGACTTACTTGAGTTCTTTGATTGCTTTCAATGGCTGCAATTTAAAGTCAGTTGCCAGAATTGTCGAAGCGTTAAAATTGAGCACTAGTCGGTAGCCGATCAATGTCATAATCATGCTGCGGATTGTCATTAACGAAGAACTATTTTATACATAACTTTTGATGCAGAAGTATATTCAAAGTTTTGCCATTATTTCCCCTCGAATGGAAATATAGATGACAGCTAGATCAGATAAAAACTAGACCAACAACTGCAAGACAAACCACAATAACAATAACACAACTAGAAAACAACATCATCAGCAACGGCTGCCACAACGTCAACTTCTTGTGGAAACTTTAATTAGAAACAAGTATTTAATTTTTTTGTGAGTCCTTTTCGTGTCCCGGTTCTCTTCCTGAGATTCAACCATTTCCTCCCAACTCTCTCATTGTTATCCTTTGTGTGTCGTCAACGCTATTATTTTTCATAAGAGAGCACGAGTTCCATGTGCATTTGTCAGACTAAACGCACCAAACATAAAACAATGAGGTACGAGCATAATTGTTCCATACATACCGTCATACATATGTGGATAAAAATTGGTCCTTGAAAATTGTGTGGGAACATTTAGATGGTGGACAATGCGTAAGAGATAATGCTGTGATGAGAAGAAGAACTGCGAAGAGGAGAAAGAGGCATTTGTATGGAGCTTCCTGAAGACTCAACAATTATCTAGGACAAATAATTCAACATAACGGTTTCTGATGCAACATGATAAAATATTCTGAAATGTACACCTTGACGTTGTTGAGTCTTTAGAGTATCTTTTGATAAATACCCACAAATCCCGTATGATTTTGAAATTATCACATCATGCCATGGAATTCATTACACATGCTTGAAATTGGGATCAATTTATTTAGCGCAACAGCTTATGAGATGTGATTCATCAGAGGATTAATTTATTTGAAATCAGAGAGTAATCGGAAGCACTAATTATTACAGTCTATATCGACCTTTTCTAATTTAATTATATCTCAATCCGAAGGGTTCTCATCAATTTTTCTTCTTTCCTTCCTAACCTCACATATATACTTCTCTAAGAATAGACAGTTTGTCATAGAACGAAATGTAAAATTGAACTCAATAAAAGCTATTTAAAAGAAATTCAACAATATAACATAAAAGAACAATTAAATGATTTCTTGGGAGAAAACTAAAACACCCGAGGGGAGCCAACAATGATGGGAACAACGTTATAAAAAAAATGTTCTCTATACTCTTACAAGTTTTCGAAAGTTCTTGCTCATCTCGAAGGCAAGGCACGCAACGTCGAAACCGAAGCGACCACAAACGATTGAAGGAACAAAACTTGTTATGCAAAGTTTAGGGTGGAGGGCCTTTCGTCTATGTGTGTTTACTTAGGATGCATGAGAGACAACAAATAGTGGCGCAGATTCAAGGCGAAGGACAAACATGGAAACTGTCAATGGAACCTCAACAAGTTTTACGGTTTGAGTTTGAGGATGAATGGGGTAGTTGAATAATTTCTACTCCTATATCTAAGAATAGACCATTATTCAGTCGAAGTTCCCAATATTCACAGAAATTATATAACGGCAATTTAGAGCCCAATAAAATTATGTTACACATTTCAAATGATATTTGAAGATCATAAAGACCACAAAAAATAATAAGAATACGAATCTTAGGCAATGGATATCATTAACCCGGTATACTAATAAAGAATAATATCAAATATCAATAGTCGTGAAATATTAGAATAAAAGGGATATCTATGTATATTGAACCAATAATAGAGAAATAAATTTAGTAATAGATAGATGGATTATAGTACTACCGATGGGATTTAGAGGCTCGAAGATGTTGTCATGTTGAGCATGACAGGGACAACTGAATCATTCTATTTGCATCATCATATCCAACCGTCTATCAATCATTTTCACCGACCACCCTCTGTTGACCTAATTTACCCCTGGGCGCCCTCAAATGATAACAACAACCCGACTAAATCATAAACCGTTCCCAAATCGATTCGAACACAAATCAACTGAAGGTGGATGGACCATGCATAAATTAATCTGCTACAGCAACAGTAAGAACAACAGTAACAACAACGTGAACAGTATCAGGAGAGGAGCTTCAATTTCAATTAAGATTTTGGGACGAAATTCATCGAGTCAATCAAATGGTGCGCTAGAGTCAAATCAATTAGACAAGGACACACCCCCATAACACATACACATATAGATAGTGCTATAGAGCAGAGAGAGAGAGAGATGGGCACACCAGCTCAATCATTCGTTGATTTCCCCAAAGGTTTCATCTTAAGATTTACCTCTAATTCGAAGAAGTTGATTGGATAACATGTTCCGGATTTGAGGTTGTCCTTGCGGAAAGGACCCCTTACCATTCCCTCACTTTATACCGACTTGTTTTCGCGACCATTTTACCCCAATTACCCTTTCATATCTTGTTAAACTAAACCCTCAATTACCCTTTCGTATCTTGTTAAACTAAACCCGCAATTACCTGAAATTGATTTCAGTCATTGGAAAGAGATACAGTTATCCCTACAGAACAACTCAAAATTAAACCATTACCTTAAAGCCAGATTATTTCCGAAGGTACTTAAGTGCTTGCGCTAATTTGATCTAATTGCTAAGATGTAATAGCTAATAATGTGGTAAGCCGAAGATAAGAAAATAACTCATAGTATATAGTCATTGATGTTCTATTTCTCGATACTCTTTAGATATTAAATGCATATTTTGAATGAATCCTTTAAAAGATTCCATTATTTTCAACCATCACCCTAAACCACCTGCTCCTTTTTACGCTAACTCCCTTTTAGTTCCCACTTCTAATTAGAGGTTTTAAAAACTTAAAGAAGTACCAATTTCACGAGTTACATTGAGTGCGAATCATCTCCTTCTGTCTCTCTCTTTTCTTTCTTCTTCTACACTTCCTTCATCTTCCACCATCATCACGACTTCGCTCTTTGTAAAAAATTTATTTTCATCTCTTCCACTCTCCTCTTGTCATTTGAGGTTTCTTGTGGAAAATTAGTCCTTACCGTAGAATTGAGTGCATCAAATAGCTGTTTAAACTTTTCTTGCAAATTTATTACGGATCGAAATTTGTGCTTTGTGCATAGCAAAATCTACGTTGAGAAACTTACAAAGGTAAGACGAAATTTCGCAGGATCTCAAAACGAAGAAGAAGAAGCATCCACACTATGTCATTGGTATTCCTTTAAGAATGAACAAGGAGAAGAAACCAACGACGAAGCTGGGGGAGAAGTAACTTTACTGTAATTAACACAGAAACTTGTTGGAATTTTTCGTAAAAATCTAAATTAAATCAGCATCAAATTTGATTAAAGAAAAATTCTTTCTTTGCTTCAGAGGGTTTTGATTAGCTTGATAAAGAAGAGAGAGATGAAGAAAATTGTGGCAAGAGAAATTTTATAGATTTTTTTTGAAACGTGAAACGTATTGGTAAATATACTGTTTAAAATTAAAAATTTTTATTTTATTGGAATTAGTTGAATTAGGATTCATTTTCATATACCACTGTACTCTCACCCTCTCTCCTTCCCACAACATTTCGACACCATTCACCCACTTAATTTCCCCGCACACCGTTTGGCGTTTATGGAGCGTTCAGTGAATCTACATGCGAGGTTTATCGACTGCATCCCATTTGCTTTCGATAATATAAGATCGAATCGCGAACTTCTTGCACCAGGATTCATTTACCCACCCATCAGAGAAATTAGAAAAAGTTTATATAGGAAACTGGAACAACAACTGTAAAACCAAAAATTATACAGGACATTTTTCCACGTCCCCGTTACCTCAATCATCACTACAACCACAATAATAACAATAGTAAGAACACCAAAAACTTTTTGACAACTTCAGCTCTCTCTTAGTTAGATATGATTTATTCCCACAAATAATCAATAAGTACTTTCTAAAACTTTTCTCCCATTCGCAGATTTGGAACTCAAAACAAAAAGTACAACAACTTCAAAATGACAACAGAAACTCGCAACAAATACAAACAATAATATCCAGGAAAGATTTTCACACATGCGGAGAAAATAATTTATTAAAACCAGAGACATTTGAAGAGGATCGAAGTTCACGTGAGGGTATGTGATTGAAGAGAGGGTGAGAAAGCGACAGAGACACGTGAGCTGGGTAAAGTAAAAAGTTTTAAGCGTTCACACGAAATCATATTCGGAGGCTTCTAAAGTATTCCAAAGTTGTGACGAGTAGTTGGGGACGGTGGGGAACACAGGAGAAGAGGCAAAGTGAGTTTGAGCAAGTCGAAATTTGGCTCGTGTCTCTCCAAGGTTTTCCCCTCAGCCAAAAGCCAAAACACTTGGGATTCGCCACTTGAATTTTGTACTAACCGAATAATCATCATTCGCCTTTTTTGTGTTTATTATTTTCTCAGCACAGTTCTTCTGTTCTTCATATTTTTATGTATCATCATCTGGAACACATTTTTTAAATTTGTTCATGGTTTCATATACTTCATAAATGAAGAATTGCTTTACAAAGAAATTGTTCAATACTGTATTTTTGTATTATAATTTTCGTATGTGATAACAAATAATGTTTCCATTGTGATAATTTCAACTATAATGAATTTATTCTTGAATTTTCATTACGCGAACTCATTCAGGAACTCATATCTTAGCTACAGAGTCCTTCAACGGAATTTTTAATGTTCTCGTCGTGTGTCTGTCCCCTTCATGCGACCTTCGTCATTTTAATGGAATCCCATTCGTTGTCGAGATTCGTCGTTATTCTTCACTCGGTGTGTATTTCTTATCCATGTCCGATGTCCCTGTCCCTGTCCATGTCCATGTTTCTCGCGATGCCATTCAAAATATTAATATAAATGAATATTCATGTTTCCATTTGCATTAAAAGGATAACGAGACGAGGACGACGAGGTGGATGAGCCTTGGAGTGAGAGGGATCCGGAGTACATTCCGCCGTCAACTGCAAAACCGACATCAGATTCACGGCTGCAGTCATCCATGACATGGGGTTGGAGGTTTAATCGGATGGATATGCATCGTTTCCATCACGTTGGGATTCTGATTCATGACATTGGAAGGCGATCGCGAGTCGTTCAGTCGACGAGATTCAATTAAGACGAAAGTGAATGGTAAAATGCACTTTCGAGGATCCAAAGATTTAACTTCTCCCTCCGACCCTACTTTATCTACTCCTATCCATTCACCCCACGCTCTCTCTTCTTCCATCAACTTGTTCTATCTTTTCATTGGTTTTCTCATCATCCTTGCTATTTCTGGCCACTTCATATCCTCTATTAACGTAAGCACCTAACGTTTCTCCTCATTAGTCGCCCTCAAGTCGACTCGAAAGCCTACACCATCGCACGAAAAGCTTTCATGGAAAATCAACTTTTAATTATTCATAAGTTCCTGTTATTGGTTTACTTTGCAAGCAATTAAGCGCTGTCGCCATAATTGTTTTCACCAAAGAGAGTCACGTTGGGAAAAGAGAGAAAGACAGAGGGAGAGAGAGCACACTCCCGTTCATCCTCCTCTCAAACTCGTCCCCTCTTGGCAACGATCTTCCTATGGTAAACAATCAACAGCCACTTTCGCTGCTGCTGTTGTCTTCTTCAGACGACTCTGTCATCACGCGGCTGCCATCTAGCGAACATAATCGACATCTCTTTCCACCACCCACACATTTTCTACCATTTACGGTGTTCTTCAACCCCTCTCTTTCTATATTTCTAAAGACTCTGTCTCCTCTGGTCGAGTCCTTTCAGTCTGTTTAAGCGATATCCAGTTCATATTGGACCTCGCCTTATTCTACTTCTACCCACATTATCCACTCGTCTACCCATAATATCCACTCTTCTACCTCTCTCTATACCTCTCCTCCTTTAACCTTCCACTCCACTTGCTCCGGTTCGCTTGGCCTTGATTCTTTGTTGGTACCCGTCGAAGCGTTGAATTTTTCGCTTGAACTTGAAAACTTTTCGCAATGCGCATTATTTTCGAATGCCTCGTTGTTCCGCATAGCGCTTGCAGAAGAGCTTTTCCATGTATCATTATCGAGAGTTTCCTTTAGGAATAAATAATGCAGACATTTACAGAAAGTATTTTTAATAAATATAAAAAAATAAATTTTAAACACTTAACTCTATTTTATTTTCTTTTATTTTATTTTATTTTATTTTATTTTATTTTATTTAAAACTAAATAAAAAAATAAAATTACACCGATATAAAATCCTTTAATAATCTGTTAGTATTGCTAAAACGTTCATCGATTTAGATGTTTCAGGAGTGCATGTTTTCGTTGTCCTCGGTAACGAATGCGGTCGGTGGTTCGTAAATACAACAACCTCAGAAACCAACAACCACCGCTTCAACTGAAGACATTTCCGAAAACATCAGCAATAAAAGACCCATCATGGACATCAGGACATTGCGGTGAGGATTTTGTCACCTCCCCCACCTCGCCTTCATCCAGTCCTTTGGTCGTCCTCCCGATGCGCTCTGCTGACACCAGAATTCGATCAATCAGAACCATCAATCGACACACATACGGAAACACACTTACACACTCTGGCTTTCTCGCTCACTCGATTTGTCAGTTGTTTACAATTCTGTTCTAATTCGATGGGTCGAGGACAGGGCAATGGGAGAAGATGTAGGCGAGATGATGTCGAACGGGGGACATCGCATAGACAGATATACTCGGAGACAGAACATGTGAATTGCGTGCAATGCAAATATTTAGCGAACTAATTAAGATGGACAAATTAATTGAGTCCTGAAATTAGGGACGAAGCGAGAAAGAAAGAGAGACTCCGTTCCATTTCTGACTCATTCCATCTCTTTTCATCTCACTTCATGTCACTCTCTAAAATGAATGATGGGCAATGAAGGACGAAACAGTTGGCGATATGTTGGTGAGCATGGGAATGCTATTCGTGTAGAATTTGATTGAGTTTGTGAATGAAAGAGACAGAGAGAGTGCGGTATAGACAGATGGATAGATAGAAACAGACTTATGGATAATGTGAGTCTCAAAGCTAGATAGACAATGATTGAAATGGGAGAAATCGATCGATCATGAAATCCACAAGTGTTCCCCTCAAGAGTCGACGGCGTTCCCGGAATCAGAGAGCAGCGTTCATCTATCTCCCGGAACAACGACGATGACATTGTCAAGGTTATGACTTTTGCACGTCATCGCACTGAAAGCGCTACCGGCCTCATGGTAAGCGATTTCCAATGACCCGTGAAATTGACATGCTGTTTCGGGTGAGCGGGCACGACATTTGACGAGGGCGAAATCAGGGACCAGTCAAAACGATGGTCCTCACGATAAAAATCTTTCACTGACCCCTTTTAGACGGGATTCTTCAACTTCGGACTGATTTTAATTTTGACAAAATTCAAAGGATACTCTTCTACTTCCTCCTGTATTTTTATCTTCTCTATCTCCTGATTCGCATTATCAACAAGATCTTTCCTACTCAGCACAGGTTCACTTAAAAAATGCTCCGACTAATAAACTCTTATTTATTTCAATTCAAATGCCTATATTTATGAGAATCAGAAAATCGACAGATAGTAAATTTTTATGATTTATCAATACTAGGAAATGAACGATGCTTCGCAGCGGATAAACTCCGTACAGATAAAATTACTTTCGAATCAATACATTTCCTTAAAATAATATATATATAATTAAGAAAGCAATTTAAACAGAATAACATGGGTATTTTTTTCCATTAATGATAATGATATTTATAAATAATAGTTAGAGTTTAGCAGCAGGTTTAAGGACATCGGAGTGGTTGAATACTGAGAACAACAAAATGAGCAAAAGCACAGCATATATTTATTTTTTTTTAAGTTCTTAGTTGTCATTAATTTAATATGATATTTCATCAGGGATATGGTTCAGCGACAAAAACGAAAACTTAAACGCCTCTCAAGGCGTCTTAAGATTTCCATGAAAAATTGCCTGAATTATGAAATTTTCGAAAAATTTGAGGTCGTCACGAATTAACGTACTTTTCCCGAAATAACGCGTATTAACGGAGATATGAAAGATTTAAGATTTACTTAAAAAATTGCCTGAGATGAAATTTTCGAAAATTTAGAGGTCGTCACGAATTAACGTTCTTTTCGCGAAATAACGCGTATTAACGGAGATATGAAGGATTTAAGATTTACATAAAAAGTTGACTGAACTATAAAATTTTTGAAAAATTAGAGATCGTCACGAATTAACGCGTATTAACGGAGATATGGAGGATTTAGGATTTACATAAAAAACTGCCTGAATATTGAAATTTTCGAAAATTTAAGGCATATTAACGCATATTAACGGAGATATGAAGGATTTAAGATTTACATAAAAATTGCCTGAATTATGAAATTTTCGAAAAATTAGAGGTCGTCACGAATTAACGTCCTTTTCGCGAAATAACGCGTATTAACGGAGATATGAAGGATTTAAGATTTACATAAAAAATTGCCTGAATTATGAAATTTTTGAAAAATTAGAGATCGTCACGAATTAACGTCCTTTTCGCGAAATAACGCGTATTAACGGAGATATGAAGGATTTAAGATTTACATAAAAAATTGCCTGAATATTGAAATTTTCGAAAATTTAGAGGTCGTCACGAATTAACGTCCTTTTCGCGAAATAACGCGTATGGACGGAGATATCAAAGATTTCACTACAATTGTTTTGCGTTTTTTGTTATGCATCGATCTGTAGAAATGATTTGACTTAATCTTCCATGTCTGCGTCAAGTGGTAGCATGTCCATAGAAATATACGTGTAGATTCATCGTTGTGTTGTGAGCTACGGAGTTATGAAAGTACTCTCTTATTTTACAGCAATTAAAATGAGTAGATTTGAATAAAATATGTCGAAATGTCAGTTAATTAATGGTTGAACAAATAAAGATTGTATGAAATTCATGACATTTTAAAATTTCTGGTTAGCTTTATCCAATAGGAATGTCGTAACACGATAGTTTACGATAGAATATTGTCAGTAGTTATGTAGAAGCATTAAAATGATTTACATTTGTCTTATCTTAGAGAAATTCATGGTTTTAATTTTTTCAATTTTTGCCCAACACAATTCCAAACAATTAATTTTTATAAACGTCAATATTTCATTGGCAATTTGACTTTTTGTAGTGTGTTCGAGTTGACATTGAATTTGACCGAGAGAGATCATGAAATGGAATTTTATCTCAAACAAAAAATAACAACAAAAAACCATGACAACGAAATATGAGAGAGAGAATTTTGTATGGAAAACTCTCTTTTAATTTAAATTAAATCCCTCAATGGTTAATGTTAAATTTATATAGCCTATGTCCTATTCTGATATGGTGGCTAACCAGTAAAAATATAGAAATGGAAATATTCTCAGCGGTTTAGCTGATTTTTGTAGTCGAACATACAACTTTCTTCTTTTCTATATTAGTATAGAGAATAGATATAGATATAGAAGTATAGATATAGATAACCCCAAGCGATTTCATAGAATGAGCACATGTTGAGATTACTTTATTCTTTTTACATTTAACCCCAAGGCAGAGAAGGGCTATAAGTGGGGAGGGAAAGAGAGTAAATATAAATTCACAATGGTTGTACAATTGAAGGTACACAATGAAGGTAAATAACATTGTTGATGAGAAAATTAGCAATAGAAAAAGAAATAATGGAATTAAAAGACCTGGTAAATATTTATTTTCCACACATCTCGGGTAAATTTGTGAAAGAATGAAGAAGATGAAGCCAAGAAAAGGACAATCTATTAGCTAATGAATTCAATATTCCATGAAAATTCCGGAGAAAATGCCACAGGGCTCAAAATAAATAATATTTTAAAAAACGAAGAGAGATTGGAAAAACCGATTGCGAGAAGACAGAAATATGGATGTGGCAACAATGGGAAATTTCAAAAGTTTTCCTACGCACACAGATGTGACCACAAACAAAAATCCAGTTGAAGCCTGCAACTTGATCGAGGCCCTTGGTACTTTCTTCAAAGGACTGCAATTTGAAGGCAGTTGGATGACTTGTCGAAGCGTGAAACTTCAGCAGAATTTCTTGCCGATTATGATCATCCATCTGATCATCATGATCAGTGACGAAATATTATTTTGTAGACAACTTCGATGCAAGAGCATTAAAAGTTTTGTCATTAAGTGCTTCCCTCAGATGCCAATGGAAATTGTAAATGGCAACTCAATTCCAGCAGCAATTTGAACAAGCAACAACTGCAGAGGCAGCATCAACCGCAATAACAACAACAATTGCACAACTGACAAAAACATCGCCATCAGCAACGGCGAGCAAAAAAACCTACAAAGCCGCAAACTTAATTAATTAATGCCTCGGGTGCGTATGCCTCTAATCACAGCTCACACCACGTTCTCTCTGCTCTTCTCTTTCTCACTGTCCTTTCTTTGACTTTGTCTATTCGTCCAGATTCCCTTTTCATCCTCATCCCACTCTTTCAATTGTGAGAGAGTTTGTGAGATGAAGATGAAAGGGAAGAGTAGGTGTATTTTGAGGATTGGGAAAAAAGATTTATTTGTTAACTGAATGTGACGCAGAACTTGATTGATGATAACCTCGTCTCTCGGAGAACGAAAGATCTCCTCATCTGTTGTCCTCGTCATGCGTTATTTGTTCACTCTGCATCTTTCTCAATATTTGGTTTTACTATTCTTTATCGCACCCGCCTCCATTGAATCTTCCCACCCTCCTTTGATTATCCATCTCGCGAAAGGATCCTTAATCTTGTCGACTTTTGTATTTGCTATAGAGTCTCCTAATTAATTCCAATATGATTCCGTCATACATTTATTACCGACTCTTCCTGACATCTTCCTTTCCGATGTTTGAAATATTTGAGGAGAATAACCAAAGGAGGTAATGAAATTTAACTTTCACAGATGCAGCAAGGAATTCATGAGATCCTGGTTAGGTTAATTTTATGCAGTGATTAATGTAAAATGCAGTTTTTATATGGTATACAGACAAATCCTGAAGGATATTTTCAGTGAATTTGTTGAATGAAAAACCAAAAATCCTCCAGGGCTATGGTGAAGCGAATTATGAGAACTTTTTGCGATGCAAATTCCAACAATTTATAAAAATCTCACCTGGTTTAAATCTTCCCCCCTCTCCCTCACTCGACAACAACATTCAAGCTCCCTCAGGTGCCGGCGTCTCAATAGAAATCCACAGACATGGGCTTCCTGCATCGATGAGAGAGACTCCTTGACGTTCGGTCTGTGAGCGAGTCACTGAGAGGAGCAGCGACTGCTCAATGTGCTTGGGCGTGTTTAATTACCCCGAATAGAACGACAGACAGACATCGTTTTACCGACTCCTAACCAAAGCCCTCGATTTTGTTTAATATGCATAGATATTAAAAAATGTATGGAGGAACGAAACGACTGGAAATAGAGTGAGGAACAGAGAGTGAGAGGGAGAGAAGAGATAGAGGCGGACAAGAGATTATATAAATCTGAGACCAAGACGAAACACTTGTTCTGAATGCAAATTAAATCAGGCTTCATGACTCAAATATGTTCGTTGACGATTTTATTAATTTTGAATAAAAAAATTACAGTATTCCTATTACTTTCTTTTCATTTTGGGTTCACTATATATTTTTGGCCAGCTTTTAAAAATTGTTTAGCTATGGTAGAACTGTTTTTATTTATATTTAGAGAGTTTATATTTTTACCTAAAGATGTTTTACCACTGAGGTGCTGCTTTAATCAAATATAAACTTTGGGGCGCATTGAGGGAAGGAAAAATTATATGAATTTTTGAGGCGTTGCCCGCAGGAATTGCGCAGAAAAAGAAAGAAACGTCGGAAGGACATGCTCGGAGGAGCATCGCATATTCGTGGCTTACCTCGAGTTATTTCCACCCCCACCACACACTTCATCCTCCTTTCTCTTCTCCCCGCTTTCCTCGTGAGCTTGACGAGTTCCAGAACGTGGTGTCCTGCGGCGACAGAGGAGAAGAGACAGACAGAGAGACTCGTCGCAAAATATGTTAAAAATTTCGTTCATAGATAGGATGAGAAGGAAATTGCTAGAGAGAAATGGATGGAAAGGGAATCAACCGCCTGTGTGGCCATCATAAGCTTGGCTCGTAATTACTTTCTTATCACAGTCTGGCATCGCTGGCTCCCTGACCATGTGTGGAATTTGGCCTTCGAGGGATTGGAAAGCAATTCGAGAACTCCGTTTAACACGGTCCAGTTTGCGGTCTGCGGGAGGGCGGAAAGAATGAAGAGAATATTTCATATATTCCTCTCGTATTGTTTTCTCTGTCCTCGCTTTCCTTTTTCTTCTATTCAAACTGCTGTCCTGGGGCGCCATCGCGAGGACGTCATCTTTCCCCGACTCAAAAACGACGATTGCACGAATGTCCTCAGTGCTTCTACCGAAGGAAAATTGTAGCGACACTCGTAGGAAGGAGAGGAGAGAAATACCTGTGAGGGAAGAGAAGTACCTTGGAACGACAAACTACAGAGGCGGAGACAGTTTCTGGAGGTTCCACCATCTGCAAATTAATTTATGATTTAATTCGAAACACAAATGCAATTCGGCTTGTCTTTGAGTTCTTGGCTTGCGACAAGGGAGCAAATACAAATTCTCAGCCACGTTACATACGCGCAGAAATTTTCACTGGCTTGCAAGGACGAACTTCCTAAAGGCTATTTGCAGAGTTGCTAATTGACTGTGAAGAAGTAAGGGCGAAAGCAATTGTTTCAAAATCAAAGAAAATGAATAAACTCTATATTCTTACAAACGAAAAATTCCATCAACAAGACATCTAATTATGAACCTGTTACAGTTTGTCAATATTGCACTGCATCTAATATTTTGTAGTTGATAGTAATTGTAGTTTAATTATTTAAAATTGCATAAACTCCGATCCCATTCCAATTGATTCGTCTCCCTTTTGCTATTTCTACACCTCACAGTAGGCATCATTTTACATTCTATAGTGATTGTGATTTATGAGAATTTCCTCTTGCTCGGATTATTTTTAGATATTTATGGAAAATACTTTCGAATTCATAACAATTTTTTGCGGGATAATAAACAAAAATGAACACAAGTTTTCTATACCGAACTATTTAATCATCCAGATATAATGTATACTATATGTGTGTCCGTATTTTTTTTCCCTATCGATTTCATTTTTATTGTCCGTTCGTTGTCGCCTGGGGACTTTTATAACTGTAATCGCGATTTTTATTCACACAGAGAATGGGTTGAGAGACGGAAAACAGTTGGAGGAAAGTGGATGAAAAATCCAACAGAATCTCATAAAATAATATTATCTGTGACATTTTCTAGTAGTTGGCAAACGTTTGCAGGATCGTAAATTAAAAATTAAAAGGATTTGGGCCAAATTCGGCAGAACGAGATTTCAAATGCGAGGGAGTTGAATAGCATAAGGTGAAATATTAAAAGGAGAATTTTTTTAGGAAAGGTCTCTAGGTTAGAAATATTCGAGATGATATGGGGCATAACATAGAAAGCAGTTTGACAAAATTTCCAAAGGAAAGTAAATGAAGGAATTTAGTAGAAGGCCAGTTCGGAACACCTACCAAAGACCTCGACCTCTATCCAGTTTCCCCAGATTCAATAAACTTCGATTAAAAAAACGAGGCAGAAGGGGCGAAATTAAGTTGGATTTCCTATTTAAATTTTGTTTTTCGTAATCTATGCAAATGACAGACGACTAATGTCCCTTTTCTGGAATTCATGACTGTTCGTTGGAAAGTTTTCCCCTCGTTATCACATTGTCTATTCACAACTAGACTATGCCGTGGCAATAAAAGCCACTGATTTTGGTTGAATGGGCACCGAATGACTTCCGCGAAGGATTGGCACAGGAACATGTTAACGGGCTCATGAACCTTTAAAGTTTAAGTTTCCGATCTTTATATAATTACTATTACTAAATTTTCGTCAATATTTAACGGACTTTTTTCCTCTTTCAATGTCCACAACTTACAAATCAAGGAAAAAATCTATATCCATTGAAACAAAGTATTATTTTAAACATCGGGATCGAAAGAGGAATCTCTCAAATGAATTGAAATTATTCATACGTGAAAACGTTTATAGGTGCATCATATTTTCTCTCTTTTTTCTGTCGCTATGTTTTTCCGGCTATCCGTCTGTCTGTCTGAGTATGCCAAGGCAGACTCCCTGGAGGGTCATAAATTTGGCTAGTCTCCTGGCCGACTGGGAAGTTTCAGCAACCATTTGTTTACATTTACATGGATTTATGCGAGTTTCAGCCATTTGAGCCGCTGCTTCCCTGACTCTGCAACCACTCGCTACTCCTGTTTCTCTATCTCCCCCTCATTCTCCCCACTCTCCTTCACCTTCTCTTCCTCCTTCTCCTCCTCATCCTCATCCCCTTGGTACAGTCCTTAAGCCTTCGGTGGCAAAAGTTGAGAGCTCATAATTTATTTTTTACTTTATGCCGAGGAAAGACCACATTTTAATGCCACCGAAGCGCATAAAAAGCGAGAGCCAGGACGAAAAGCAACAACCAGGAGAAAACGAGGTGACCATGTTATGGTTCTCTTTTTACTTGCAGGAGGAAGGAAAAGTACTAGAGAAAGACATGGGCAGATAAAGAGAGAGAGATGGAGATGGTTGTGCATCAGCATTTCGGCAATAATTTGTGTTTATTCCTTCGAATGCAAATGCATTTGAGTCTGGTGAAACCTCTCGTTCGCCAGCAATTGACAGAATATATGCATGCCGATGACCTTTGTCCTGGATTCTTAAGGCCTTATGAAGGGTCGAAAGAACCATTCGTAACACCCAGAGGCAGATCGTAAATAACAATGATAATGCAAAAGACTCCGCATGGGTCATGTGGCAATAAATCTGCAGTCGAGGAAGTTCGTAAGCAGTCTATATCGTGGTGTATTAATCTTCAGCTGAGAGATCAGAGAGCCAAATGCGGGGATGAAGCACTGACCATTAAAATAACTATTAAATGAATGGAGTTCCCTCGTAGCTGCAGGTCAGAGTTTGTGGTAACTATAAAAATAGTACGTATATTTAATAGTTTTATCAAAATGTTGCTGGAATGTAAGGAGAAGCCCTCGAGCAGCAGCAGCAGCAGAATAAGGGAGAAATATGAAGGGTGCCAAGTGACGAACAACAAATTTTAACGATTCAATCCGTGGGGAAAATGCAGTTATAAAGTTCATCAACGAGTCGACAACGAGTTAATAAACAAGCTCATCATATTCCAGCAAAATCAAGTCAAGGGAAGGAAAATTAATAAAATTTCACAATTATTTTGCTTGGACTCTATGTACTAAAAAATTAATTTTTACCAAATAAATATAAAAATTCACCAAATAAACTAAAATATTTTTATGAGTAAGAAAAGTGTAAAAATGTAATGAAACAATATTATGTTATTGGAAAATAGTTAAAAATCTTTCATATATTTGGTTCTACCTCCATCTTTGTGACTCTATCCCTCTAATGACCTCTGGGAATATGGAGTGTCTGTCGAAGGATCTGAGAAAGTAATCAATTTCCACTCAACTAAAAGCTTTAGCGTGAAAACCTACGATGTCACAGAAGTTTATGACAGTCAACGGGTGGTAGAGACAGAGAAAAGAGAAAGAAGAGAGAGAAATAGAAGCGAATTGCAAGGGCGTGAGAGAGAAAAGTTTTGTGGGTAGAACAAGCTAGCGTCAGGCTTCTTGTCAATGCGTTCTGGGTGGACAGGTTGAGACATCGGGACTTTTTTAATACCATGAAATCCAAGGATTTATCCCATGAGACTTCAGTGGATTTTACTGAGGGAAGAGAAGTGGAGATTACTGGGGTGAGGTGGATGTGTAAGAGTGAAAAATTACAATTCCACAGAAAGCGATCCGTTTGACCACAACGTCATGACTCAAACACGCCCTCTGCTACTGGTTCTGATCGTTGTCGATGTTCTGGTTCCTGAAGAGAAAGGAGACAAAAAGCGAGAAACAAAGTGATAGAGTGCAAGTCGACGAGAACGTATTCATTAGTTGGCGGTGATTGGTTCCGCCGTCCATGGTAAAGACTCTTCGTCGTGTTCCGCATCCGCCTTCTGCACTCGATGAACTCATTTCCGGACTAGTCGGATTTTTTTCCTATTATCTCCAAGCAAAAACACTACAATAAGAGGAAGAAAAAATTTAATAAGAGCTTGATTATGAAGTAAAGACTCTGAAAGTTATATATATTAAAAGAAAATGCATTAATAATGAAAAAAAGTATTATGAAAGTGAGTCATCTAGATATTTTTAAGTGATTCTTCATTTATTAAATGATCGATTATTCATTAATTTTCCACCTCCATCCATTTGTAATAGAAATTGTTTCCTTTCTTGTTTTCTAGGAGCTATAGAAGAGTTTTCTCCCTAATTAATTATGTCATCTCCTCGAGTTATAAAATTTTAAGAAACCTCCTTTCACCGATAAAAAGGGTCCATGAATAACGCACACAGTGAAATTTGGAAACTGTGAGTCCTCCATAAATTAATCAGCACATTCTTATCATCTTATCTCATAAACAAGAACGTAGACTCGAACAAAAGGATCCGTGGGGAAACTTAGGCAGTAAGTGATGAAAGCGAGACAGGCATCAGCACGATGAAGAAGAAGGACATATGGCTGTAATGATATCCACCAACATACAAATGCATACATGAACTTCCTCTTCCACACACACAAGCGAGAGAAACAATTAAAAACTCATTAGAAGCAATAATTTCTCATTTGAGGCTGTTGTTGAGGTCGCTCCATCTTTTATCATGTTATTTTTTTGTGTAGGACTTTCATGACTCTGTCTCTTTCTGTTCGTCTCTGTTGCAAGTGTTTTAAACTAATTAGGAACCTCAAGCTGAATGCGAGAAGCAGTCTTCTTCTGGATCTTCCCGTAACCGCTTTCTGTCCCACGATAGTCCCGACTGTCGACTTGGAGAAGTCATAGCTTCTATCGTCGTCGTTTTTCAACGCAATCTCTGGAAGTGCCATTCGACGTAATACCGAGACCATGTGAAATATTTCCTCCTCCTGCAGCAATGTTAGTTGAGAAAGAATGGGTCGAAAATGGGTCGACAGGGAGGGATGGAGAAAGCAGAGGAAAAATGTTTGATAATCCCACGAGCACAGTTGCCTACATCCACTGACTTTCACTCCCAGGAGCATGGAGAAGGACGTAAACAACCATGAGCTCGAAGGAGATGAAGAAATGACCCGAGAGACCGAAGTGAAGACCACAGGGAAGGCTTAAGAAGAGAAAAGAGAAGCCCAAGGAGGAGAACGTCAACGACGACAACAACGAGAGACGATGAACTATTAAGTCTTCTCGCTCGCACACTTGACATTTTCCAGTTTCAGCTCCAGCATCTCCTTTGAACCCTCTTCCGCAGTTTGGTCCACTGAGTCAACTTCTCGGTTTCGTTGCAAATCTCGAGGATGAGACAAGCGTGCACTTGAGTTCTGCCAGAGAGAGGTCTGCGACCAGGCCAAAACAGATGCGAAATCATTCTTGACTGCATTCGAAGTACAGCTCGAAAAAAATAGGAAGAATCCTTCTAATGCCTTTTGACTGAGGCCTAAACTGAAAATTGGATGTAGTCAACTTGTGGGAACGAGAACTTTTTCATTTTCTCGAAGTTATTTTTTTGTTTGACTATTCCATTTAATTTTACTTCCTATAATATCTTTTTTCTGTAATTATGCAATTATGTACATATATTTTTTTTAGCTTAGTTTGAAAATTAATATTTTTATGCATCGACAAAAATATGAATTAATAACAGCAAAATCACAAACCTTATTACTACAAAAAAATACATCTCTAATAACAACAACTACTTCTATGCAACTTTATAGAAAAAAGTAAAAACGAAATATTCTCCCTTTGAAGATTTCATTCCTTGAAAAAATACAAGGAAACTTTTAAATGAAGTTCTGAAACGAAGGACTTCCAGTCAGGGACAGAGATAGAGAGAGTGAGAGTGAGAGAGAAGGATGAGTAGGGTTTCCTTACACTTACATGGTCGACCAGGACAACGGGTAGCAGCATTTCATTTGCTTCAAGAAACTGTTGAATCTGCATAAAGAAGTTGCCACGCCCACAATCCACAAGTTTTCCACCCCGCAGATTGGCTCGAGAGGCGCTAAGTGGGATTTTTCAAACCAAACGATCTCTCTCCCTCTGTTTCCGCTATATGTAGTGAAATCTCACTTATTTCTACTTTGCAAAAGTTTTTCCTCTTAAAAGTAGAAAGAAGACGACGACGAGGTTGGGTGGGCAGAAGGTGCTGAAATATCCTTTTTACAGCTGAATGGGGAGTGTAATTCAATAAATGCATGAATTAGTGTAGAAGATGAGGACAATGAAATGAATATGGTGAATAATGGTGATAAAAAGAAAAGAAGTTGTTGAAAATAAATATATTTTATTAATATGTGAAGAAGAGTGAAGAGAGGAAAGATAAGAAAGGGTAGTATGGAATGGTGAGAAAAAGGATCAAAGAAAAAGGCGAATGAAAGCTGAAAGGCGACAATTTACCTTGAACATTTTCGCAGATTTGTTTTTGGAAATTATTCTCTTCAGCGCTGAAAAAAATCTCTAGATAAGGAGAAAAACACGAAGCGAAAGAAAGGGAGAGAGCGAAAAAAACTGCCTGAATAGAAAAAGAAACCACTATGCGAAAAAGAGAAGTGAAAAGCTTGAAAAAATTTGGCGATAACATTTTGAGCTTCGGCTGCGTCGTTTGCTGAAATTACAGATAAGCATCCGACGATGTCGGTCTGCGGTGATTTCGACCCTTTCTTTTCCCTTCACCTTCACCGACCTCCCCACAACCAATCACCACCTGCGACTTGAGATGGTGAACATTTTTTCGATGCTGGTCGTTCGGTGTGGAGTTCTATGAGTGGACAGACAGTAGGGAAAGACAGCGTGGAACAAATTATCGGAGCAAAGTACAAAAGGAGCTGTGAAAGGATTTTGATAACAAATAATTTATTTGCCCCCGTGCACTAGGTATGGAAGTGAAGTGTTTGTGGGGCCAACTGACCATCTCCACAAATATCTGTCCTGTCGATTGTATCAGTGCCAGTGTTTGGACTTCTTTTTTATTATCAACTAAGTCGAAAATGAGTAAAAGAAAGGTTAAAAACAAGGGCTGAAATAAAAAAGTCCCAAAGGACACTGGGAAAAACCTCAACCATTATAAAATTGAATACGCCCACATTAAAAAGTACAATGTATCCGAATACAATGGAGTGTACAATTTTGTTGTAATTATATTTTTCTCTGGGTAATCAAATGAGCAGACAAACTTAAAGTAGATATATACTCTAAAATATTCTTAAAACTTTAAAACTTTATTTAGTTAAAGTGAAGTTCAATGAAGCCCTGCACTATAGCGAAAGAATGTCGACATTCATGAGAACGAGGAAGACCATGAGAAATGGAGGCGGTGGATGTCAAAAGAAATTACAGCTCTTCCCACATGGCGACCAGTTTCCTTTCATGCCTTCCCCTTCTCTAACTGTCTGTCTATGTATCTGTCTCTCCGGGTATTTTTTATCTCTAGGTCTTTTTTTCTGACTGAGGGACTATCTGTTATTTGTTGTGCTCAGAATTATATTTGAGAATGAATCCGCACGCATTGGTTTTTGTAGCTCAGCAATTTCAATTTCAGCAATTTTTCTCATCCACCCCTTCTCTCTCACTGTCGATTCCTCTGTAACGCATTTTGTCTTCCATGATACCTCCTCCTGTGCATCCTGTTCATCCCGACAATGCCTGTGGCTGATCATTCATCATCACGAAAAGGTGTGGCGGACACTTCACATGGATCTCAACTCTAAGGCTTGAAGGACATCACAAGAAAAAGGAAGATCAATTTAACATTTCTAAAATTTCAATGAAATATTATTTTCTTTGGTCGATTTTTTGCATTTTTTATGTTATCTAAAATATAGTGAATAGAACACGATTATTTTTATCAAACTTCGGTGGCCTTGAAGAAGTTGGGACAAGTTTTCATTGTTGTTATCGTTTTCGGGAATTGTGTCACATAGAGAGTCCAATCAAATGCTTATCCTTATTCCCCCAGATCCACCGGCAGCTGTGCTCGAGAGCACATTAAAATCTTAAATCCTGCTAGCAAAATTCACAAATCAAAATCGAAATCAAATACAATAAGTATTCAATTTCCGCTTTTGATAAATGGCTTCACTTCCGGTTGACCCTACAAATATTCTTCTTCAGTTTCGCAATTGCAATAAATTCTCCAAAAATATCGACAGCAACAAAAAGAAATTAAAGTACAGAAATTTCTACCAAAATCTCAGCTCGTTTTCATTTCGATTTCCCGCTGGACAATTTTGAACATTTCCATACCATGCCTGACTTTTGAGGATCAATTCGAGGAAATAGTTTCAATTCATACTTTTGATCCGCAGGGAACCAAAACCAATGCTGTGAGATGATGACAAGAGTGAGTGAGGGAGAGAGAGAGTGAAATGATGACGGAGTGGAAATAGTTTCACTTGGGAGAACTCAAAGACTTAAACGCTTTGGGAACGTTTGGAATATTCATGATTACTGACAAAGATAGAATTCCAAAATCAATTATAACCGTTTGTTCTATATTTATTTCTTACGAAAAATTAATTTCCATTGAATCCGACGACGAGGATCCTAAAAAACGACGAAGAAACAAATGACAATATAGACATTAACAGCTGAAGTTCCCAAAGTTATTTAACCAGAAACAACGAATACTAAGGATAAGAAGATCAGGCAGTTTCGATTCACCCTGGTCGCGTGTGAAGAACGGAAATTAAATTTGATCTTGAACTGGGGAAGAGAGACCGGAACTCATCCTATTTAACTTTCTTGTTGTGACCTTTCGTTATTTTTGGGCCAACGGCCACTCGTCATAAGCCCAGAACCCAGCGTGTGTCCAACGCCCGACCCACTTCGAGTGAGCTATGGAAATGTTGGAGAGGCAGGGAGATAACGAAACCAAACGAACGTGTCGAAAACATGCACTTGCACGGAGCAATAGATAAATTATGCCGACCGGAAACAACGCCCATCCCACAAAACCTCCCTTCAGTCGGCTCTCAAAGGTACGAGAAAAACTTTTCAGCACTTTATCTTTGTGTTCTCGTAATTTATTTTTGTTATCGTCCTTGTTCAATCGTGTCATGCTTTAAAGAATTTCCGAGATCTAACCGAAGGACACTAGATTCACCTTCAAGTGCATTACGTTCACTGCTATGCTTCGAAGGCTTTGTCAAAAGAAGGATAGAGATAGAAGGATAGAGGGTGATGTGAGTGAAGAAGGAAACGCAAAGTGAGGAATATCAAGGTTATGAAGAGGAGGGCTATGGGGAAGAAGTAGATGAAGATCAAGCGGTTGGCAGATCGAGGAAACGGTGAAAAATTAACGACAAGCGGTTGGAACCGTGGTCAAGGTCAGCAGTAAATACAAATAAGTTAATTCTTGTTTATACTTTTTCACCAGCAGTTTCTTCCATGCGATAGAAGAATATTTTAGAAATCGTATTGAAAACAGAAAAGCGAATAAAATAATGCACTATTCGGTTTGAAATATGTAGGCTTCTATTATGGTTTCCATACAGCGGACTCCCTTGATTCAAAATACCTCATATAATCCGTTATGACATGTAGATGATGTTTGGAGTCTCGAGTGATGCTGCTTAAATTAATTGGACTTAAACATGAATTTACGTTTCGATGAGCGATTAATAAACCACGATGTACTGAAGCGTCGATGGTGGTCAGTGGAGATTTCTAATGATGGAGGGCGAACAACCGCAGCAATACCAACACAACAACTCTGACATCGACATTCTGCTACAACAAACATGATACGTGCAACGACGTGGAGATCCACGAGAACAACAATATATTGTAATTCCAACAACATGATATTTGATTTTCGTTTATTAGCGGTTTGAAATTAATCTTACCTGAGTTCAAAATTAAACCCATTTAGTCTAGTTTACAGATTCTCACCGAGCTTCTCCTGAGCCACTTGTGATTAATTATAGTGAAAGGATAGCCGAGTATCCTTGGAACAGGACTCCCAACATTCCATCCTTCAACATTTACTTCTTTCGATCATCATCACTAACTTTGTCATTTTTAAAGCAGTCATCATTTGCTTCCCTGCACCGTCTCCAGCAGCGAGACCTGCATTGTGATGTTTGAAAACCGGGTACATGTGGCAACAAGTCGTTACCGTTCAGCATCACCAACAATGGCTGCACTCGCAATACTTCCGCTTCCTGTGTGGCATCGGTCGAGCTAACACCGAGACATGACAAGCGCGAGCGAAAGAGACATGTGCATCTACATGAGGACAGGTACATCGAACAACAGCAAAATGAAGGGTGAAGGATACCCACAGCAACGGTGAAATTTGCATATATTGCCTAGCGACAAGCAACGAAAGCGAGCTGGGTCATGCTTTAGTGTTAATTTGAACTGAAATACTAGAGAGGAGGTGATTGATGTTTTAGTAATTTTCGATTTCAATATTTAAAATTAATATTCATGGAGCACAAAGTCGATCATGTTGAGTGGAGTTCGACTTTCAATACCAAATTCCTACATACCAACATCGGGGCGTATGAGTGACGATGAGAAAGAAGTCATATAGATAAAGTTTCAATAAATCTCGCATATGAAATGAACTGGAACTGGTGTACAGGAAATTTACTTAATAAATTAAAAAAAATGAAAATATTTTATCTTCATGGAACTTCTTTCTTGGAATTGTTGCAGTTTAGGAACCCCTAAACTAAATTTAAATGTGCAATGTAATGTAATTTTCACTTTCTTCTACACAACAAAGAAAATCACCTCACTGCTTCTCTTTATTTCCTTCTCATTATACATACTTCTATGTTTGCTTCATTCTTTCTTTTCTCTCTCTCCCTTATTCTCAGCGCCTGAGGTTAGAAAGGAATGAACGATTTAGGAAATTCTTCCCTTTGTGTGCACCAAAGCCATAAATTCGAATGTCGGATGGTGGAAAGGTTGATGCTGTGTAAGAAGCTCATTTTTTGGTAGTTGCCAAAAACTCAAATGCCGAAATTGAATGCCTTTGACATGCGTATATTCTCATGTTGACTCCATGAGCTCCACACTGGATAAAGAAGACTTTTACAGCGATGAATGGGTGTTGCAGGGATGATGTTGCCTCCGTCTTTCATTTGATCAAAATTCAACAAATCATTTGGTTTAAATTAAGTTCGTCCTGGGAGTTCAATCATGTCCAGTGGTTGTGGTCAATCACTTTGGTACTTAATATGCGAGTGGGAAGGTGAGAAAAATCCGTAGATGGAATTGACTACAACCACTTCCGATGAGGCAGCTGGAAGACCAGGAAGGCGTCCCAGGAGTAACCAAAAGGAGGCATCCGAGGCCCTGGACCGCAAGTTCATCCACAGTCCAATGAAGACGTCATGAAACGGAAGGGAAGCCAAGAGAAGAGAATTAATAAGAAACCAATTCCCCTGATGGCAATAATTCTAAAGACACGCAACGAGTCTGCGGATTGCTTCTAAAATTTATGCCCTCCGTAATTTATTCTTCTCCCACCGGCCGCCTGTGGCATCCCTGCGAAGAAGCCATTATTACGAAAATTCAATTAAGGATTCGCAATGCGTGCAGCGTTTCTTAATTGCACGAAATCGCAGGAACTTGCTCAGAATCGAAGAAAATAAATAAAATGGGAACACAGGAATAGAATATTATTGAATGGTAATAATTTGAAAAATTCCCAAATGACCAGCCCTCGAGGACCAGAAGCCATCGAGGAGATTTTGGGAAAGAGGATTCGGTCAAACTACTATTGGATCTCTTTCGGGATTCAATTGAAAAGTACAGAACATGGTGGAGGGAGAGGAAGAAACTCGATATGTGTGAATCACAAATTTTACAATAATTCTTGAATTTGCCTTCACTTTAAAAAATTCATTTTATTTGCAAGATTGAAAATAAAAATTTTTTTTGTGTATAATTCCGTAAACTCTAGCTGAACTTTGACGATCCCACGTCAACAGAAAGTTGACATCTCACCTGTGTTGATGGTATAGTTGTTGTTGTTCGTGGTTTCAATGCTTTTGTTTCATTTACATAAAAATGCAATTTCGCGCTGGAACTTTGGCTTTTATTTGCTCTCGTATGTTTGCGGGGATGTGTGTGTATCTCTCATTCCCACTTCTATGTTCCATGTCTCTTCGTCTCTCCCCTCTCAGTCTCATTTTTTCCTTTTTCACTATCTCTCTCTCTCGCGATCTCTCTTTCTCTGTCTAATTCTGTCTCTCATGACACCTGCATATTGTGGATTTAGTTTCTTGTTTTTCCCTTGTATGTTGACTGTTCTTGTTGTTGCTTTTGTTATTTGTATATTTTTTTCATTGTTTCCTGTGATGTTGTCTCATTCCATATGAGAAATGTTGCAATAGTTTGTTCACTATCTTTTTCCCTCTCTCTAACTCGGTCTGTCAGGATCCGACTATCTGTCTGTCAGTTATTCTGACGGTTGCATTTTATCTCCGACAAAGTTTTTCCGTCGGCTAACAGATAGAACATTTTAGTATAAGTCTTGTTTTAAACATTCCATTTTCATCGTTTCATCACGACGAAACATATTGTTTTAATGGTTCGTGCCTTATAAATAAACTCTCCACAGCACACCATTAGAATCAATATGGATCGTAGTAGATGAAAAAATATACATCAGTCAAAATTTGTAAACTCTCATAAAAATAAATAAACCTCTCAAAGCAACAAAGTAGTATTATTCTAATATTTTTTACACTTTAAATTTTATTCTTTGTTTTTGTTGTATTCAAATCGTAAAATGTAAAGTGTGCGAAATTGACAGATGTCCGTTTTTCTGATCGTCCATCTGCCTTTCTATTTCTGTTTATAGGCAAATATTTAGCTTTTTCCTCACATATTTTGTTGTTATTTATTAATACTGCCTGTTTGCGGCATGTTGATATGAGTTGTGACAGGGTTTTATTGCATCAATATAATTCCAATTGGACTTTGTAGACTTTCATCCTGTTCGCAATTCCTTTCAATCCTTAGTTGGCGGAGAAAATATCGTTGCCAACGCACGTACCACATAAATATCGTCAGCAAATTGCGAGGTCATTCGATATTAAATGTTTCCGATAAGATAGATATTCAGGTCACAACGAAACTAATTGCTTATCAACACGTGCCCAATAACAAAAACCTCATCGGTGCTATTATTTTCTATATCTTGAGATAGAGAATCGATAAAAGAAGAGGAGAAGGGATGTTGGAATAACGAAGAAAAGATATATTTATTTTCAAAGTTCCGTTTAAACTATTAAACTATTGAAAATTATTTGTAAATATCCCTAATTGCTAACCTCATTAAATTCTTAAATAGTAAATTTTTCTATTGGCCGAAAAGACTGTAAGAGAGTGAGATAGCTAATCATCAATCGTACAAGGCAGACATCAGTCTGTAATTAAGGAACGAAAGATGGATAGAGAATATACATACAATAAAATAGAAAATGTTCATGTATAAATTATATTCGCTGAATACATAGTTAAAAGACATACAATCGATTTTCACTTTAGTTCAATGAACAATGTTAATGAAAGGAGAGAGAAAAATTGTGAAAGAGAGGAGAAAAGGAGAGCAGGGGAGAGGAAGCGAATGGTTACCAAGTCCACCGTAGTTCAATAAACTGCGTTAATTGTTTCCGTTTCCATTTTCACTGCTTTTTACTGCTGCTGATTGTGTCATTTTGTGGCCAAGTGATTTCCGGACAAAAGAAGGAGAGAGGAAAAGGAGAAAAGGGAGAAATGATAAAGAGAGTACATTGATAGAGAGGGAGCAGAAGCAGTGGAAGAGCCTTTATGGTCTTCAGCTCTAGTAAATATTATGAAAATTATTACAAAGAGAATCTATTAATACAAGGCAATGGAGTCTGAAAACAAAGTTGCAGTTGATGAACTTTAAAGTTAAACTTTTAAAGATTATGCAGAAATACATACATCTGTACTTTTTCCTCCGATTCAATCGCTCATGTCCTCGATGAACAACTTTAGTGTCCTTGCATCCTTACGACAATTTGAGATGAGTTCTAAAAGTTTCTGCAGGAGCTGCAGGGAACTCAGAGTTTGGATGAGAGAGAGACAGACGCTGAGTGAGAGCGAGAAAGAGATAAAAAGTATGTGAGGTTGACAGAGCTGTTATTGAGTGATTCGAAATTGAATTGTCGTCAAGTTTCCAACCAGTCGTTCACGACGTCTCTGTCGCTGAAGTAGAAGAAAACGACGTAAACTGAGGGGAGTGGAAGAGACGAATGAGTGACAGAGAGGACATCTGAAGACATAGAGGAAATTCGAAGACCTCTACTGAAGAAGCTATCGAACTGAATCCAAGTGCTTTCAAATGATTGCATACGATAGGAAAATGAAGACTCAACTTTCGACAGCTGCGTTCGAAACATTCCTCAAACCCGTCCAGAAACTCAATCTCCAACTATCACATCTTCTACAATGTCATACTCCTCGCCAACTCCATCTGCTCCTCTCTCCAGAGACGATCGATGGTTTTCCAAGAATTTAAATTATTCGAAACGTCTGCAACATCGTCTACACCTTGAATGCAGAACCTGACAAACGACCGTCGCAGAAGGAGCTCGTTTTATGGTTAACCCTCATTTGCCTGCAGGCCAAGACGAAGGACCCGAACTGCGGCGTCACCATGGCGAAATAATGGACGGCTGGGACGTGGTCGACGCGACTACGTGACGTCATTTTCGTCATATGAAAATTAACACGTTTGCGGAGTGAAGCTTTCGACGGTGGCTGCAGTTTTCTATTTTTTTTATAAGGATTACATAAATACCATTAGAAGGCTGCATCTAAATCATGTGTTGATTGGAGGTGATTTCTGTATATCACTCGCAACATTTTGTGTCATTTTACAATTCGGAATGCGAGTTGTTTTCGTTTCTCTTGGGGAATACGACAAGGTCAGAAATTTAAGCTAATGAACATATAATTAAATTTATTATTTAAGTTGTGTAAATTCAACTGAGCGTGTGTGTGTGGTTAAGGGGGGACGTGTGTATATGTATGTGGGAGGTAAAGTACGCGGTCTGCAGTTGTGTTTGTGCTGCCCTCATGTTGTTGCAGGTTTTTGGTATGCGTTGCACATTTACCCAGATCACTATATGTTTCGTGAGGACAAAGTTCGTTAATTGTATTTGCATTGGACTGTAGTGCTCTCACTCATTCTCTTCCTTGCTCTCTCACTCTCTCTCTTCATCTCACTTGGACCATGGTGGCAGGCTGATAGGGGATTGTGGCGACCACTTGAGAGATCGGTTAATTAAGGTCGAAACAGTTGAGGATCGGCAATTGGCAAATAATTGTGTGTAAATAATTTTCTAGTTTCAAGTGGTATTATTTAGGAGACTGATATATGTATTTCGTGGGAAATATAGGACAAGAAGATAACAAATTAATTTAAAAAACTAATGTCGATTTTTTATCACAATTCTTTGAACAGTGAATTCTTGAACTTTAATTAGAGTTGGCAAGACTTAAATTAGAGAAAAGCGTCTTCGATAGAAGAAGAGAAACTTGTTGTGTTTTGGCATTTGACATTGGCTCACACACACACATAGACGCTCAATTAAAATACTTCACTCGTTCTCTGAAGCTGTAGAAAGTTGAAATCAACAATTGGGACAGCAATCCAGGTGAGTAAAGTGAACACCTGAAATCGATTTCAAAATTGAAACGATTGATATTCAATGATTGGTTTATTTCAGAGAACGTTGGGTTTTTGAGTGCGACACGATGTTAGGTGGGCAAATTTTATTTGGTTTAAATTGGTTTGGTTTGGTCGAAGTTAGTGCCCTTAAATTGATAATATGAATAATTAATAATAACAATAATTTATAATGTTATATATAGATAATATTATTATGCAGATAATTAATTTTTATAAATAAATAAATAAAAAAAATACATTTAAAAAAAGTAAAGTACAATCAAATAGAGTAAAGTTTAACTGAATGGAATGAAAACAAAGAATCAGAGAAAGAGCAAAAAAGAGATGATCGAGTGAGATAGGAACAGAATTGTCACCAAAGACAAAACGAGAAAAGAAATTGCATGGGTTCCAGTTTTATTACTACAATGACAAGAGGTAGGCGGATCTGGGGGCGTGAGGGAGGTGACGTGCACTGAAGGATGATTTTATGACGCTTTTATGGCATGTTTCATTGACAAAATGTTTGATACCGTCTGTCATCAAAATTGTCACGTAAAAAAACAGTCCTACATAATCTGCTGACGTTTAGCAATAAAGGATAATAAATATAAAACAATTTTTATACCACATTTACAATATGGACTACAGATAATTCAAATGCCATTATATCGATATGTGACTAGTGGTAGGAGTAAAGTTGGAAACCATGAGTAAATATGGAAACCACTCAAAGGAAATAGTGATCAATAAAATTTCAAATCTGCATCTGGTTTCCTTGAGGGAGCGAGAAATATATGTAAATACCAAGAAGCAATAAGGAAATTCATTAGAAAATTCGTAAAGAGTATTTCCTCGAAATTTATCGATTTCAACACAGAAATATATCGACATAAATAGACAGAGAAGGAAGAAAAATATAACAAAATAACAGAAGTAGAAACAAAAATGTAACAAATAGCTCGTGTAAATGTTTCAAGCATTAGAGAGAGAGAGAGGGAGAGTGTGCTAGAGAAAGGGAGGAAGTGAAAGAGAGAATTTCCGGTAGCAAGTCACGTGCAGGGCATTAATTCGAAGCTTCCTACGTATCGAATGGAATGAAAGCAATTCTTTGTAAGAAGTTAATGAAATAAATGCTCGAAAGCAACAAAGCGAAGGGAAATTAATTAAAACAATCGAGAGTATCTTTCACTCTCTCTCTCTCTCTTTCACTCCCACTTCTCTTTCGCATTCATTCATTCTGTATCTCTCGAAATATTTGCAATAGACATCAGTTGAAATGATAAAACCGATTGAAGGTCGTTCAAAGAGAAAACAGATGCTCAGAATTCATGATCTCAATGAAATCTGATGCAAGCAGAAAGTTTCCAAGTAATGTGAAGATGATTTTATATTCATAGAATTCGATTCAGAGATTTTCGTCCATACTATCGAAGTCAATTCAAATAAAATCAATACAATTAATTTTTCGACCTTGAATCGATAGAATAATCATTATTTATCCCTATTAATTCATTGTAATCGAATAAAGTGAAATATTCCTAAGATTTTTATAGGATATTTTCAATTTGCTTTCAATTAGTAAAGAGTGTATGGACCAAAAACTAATGCAACAGTAATATCAAAAACAACATAATTTTTTGTAATTGATTTCCAAAAGTTGCAGCTGTTTCGAATAATAACTAATACCGAAGCATTCATTCGTTATCTTGTTTTCTATCTATACATTTTAGAAGCTCATTTTCTCAGGCCACATTCGCAGATGAATGAATGTCATCATCTCGCGATTATATCCGAGGTCACTTACTTATCACGTTTTTCCCATCACGTAATCCTTTAGTAAACGTTTTTCGCCATTAATTTGTTGATTTGTTTCCGTTTGCGAAACGATGTTTGATGGATCAAAAACTCCGTCCTCCTCTCATTGCCAACGTCTTCTCTTGTCCAAATTTGAGAAGACCTATTTTGCGCGTCGTCCTTCCGCGTCGAACCCTTTGGAACGTGAGCGAATCAAGTGTTTGTTCGGGAGCGATTTGAATGGAGCCGCGATATAGATGTTTGCCTTTTTCGCTTCGACTTTCGAGGATTCGGGAAGGGAGAGGCGACTGAGGATCCATTTGTTGTTTGAAATTTTCGCAACGTAGCCACGAAATTGAACTTTTTTTGATTGGCTCTGCGTTGATGGCATTCGTAATGCGTACGTAAATAGCTTGACAAACGTGACGGATTCTCATCCATCGAATGACTTTCTCTCTTTTCCTGCTTCTGCTCTCACGTTCCCTGGCCGAAGTGCCGAATGCCCACCTTCAGTGGGATATATTTTTATTAGGGGTTTATTTCTCCAAAAGGCTACAAACGCAAAGATGAGGTGGACTGGGATAGGATGATGGATGAGAGAGCGAGACGGAAAGAAAGTGAGTTTAAAGGAGGCAAGCGAAAACGCAAAGGAATTGCTAGATAATTTACAACCCTTTTCGATTACCTTCATATTTTATGGACGTCGTTTTATCGAATGGCAGCCATATTAAATGTGTATTTGCCAATGACGACGACAGTGGGGCGCGGAAGGTCGAGTAGAATGAGAGGTCGGTGGAAGGATTCGCAAGTGAAAGTGGAAAAGGGAAAGCGACGTGAGCTTCCCTTTTACGATCGATCGTAAAACATTAAAAGGTCGCAAAACGCATAAAATATGTACTCGACAGGAATTCGTAATTTTCTTCGCGGGAGAATGAGGGCAGGAAGGAAGTCTTTACCATGACCTTAGCATCATCTTCGCCTTAGGGGGCAGGTGAAAGGCCTCGGGTTCTATTAAAGAGATGTCTGTTTTTATAACATTCCCTGCAAGTGTTTCGTGTAACATTAATGGCTTCCAGAATATCTGCAATTTGTAGATTGTTTCCAAGATTTGGTGCTTTTGATGTCGATGAGGTTTACGTAGAAGTGTTTCGCAACTGATATAAAATTTTGCATATATTCTAGAGTTGAATTTTCTAAAATATTATTCAGTTCCTATCTGGAATGAGAATCAAAGAAAATTCTATGAAGAACCATCGATCAAGATGTATTTTTATTTTATTTATTTGGAATTCTCTTCAAGGTTTCGGCCAACACAAAGGATGACCTTTAAATGCTGATCCCAAAGCTTCGTCAATTCATGTGTACATTTTTTGAGAGAAGAACCAATACCACGAACTATGCACTATGATAATACCAATACCAACAACATCCAACCGCTATGGCTGTGTTCCATTTTGCATGACCCAGTGGCTTTGTTCCCAACTGACCGACCGTAAACGAGAAATTGGTCATTTCTCAATTGTAGTTGTTGTGGTCGGTGTTTGCCAATTGAGATCAATCCATGCGGCGATTGTGCTCACAGCGGTCGGGCACGAGAACGGGGGAGAATCGAGCACAGCTCCATTCCAAATGCAAATGTCATCCATTTCGTTGTCGATGATGAAGGCATCGATGATGACGAATCGAATGAATCGAAGGAGAACATGACGATGATGCCAATGACAAGGACATCGACGATGATAACGAGGATGTTGTTGTTGGAACTTTTGATTCCTGACAAATGTCAAACCAAATGTATGCAGACTTCTCGACCTGACCCACGAAACCTTGCCAGTTTATTTTTCAAAGTCATTTGACCATTTGCTGAGCGGAAAAATAGGAGAAAATAAAATGGAAAAAGAGACTCCACCGTAGATACTAAAGT
This sequence comes from Coelopa frigida, assembly GCA_017309665.1. Lineage (NCBI taxonomy): Eukaryota > Metazoa > Arthropoda > Insecta > Diptera > Coelopidae > Coelopa > Coelopa frigida. Next base: position 32,715,943 of record CM029563.1, on the reverse strand, counting down.
GGCGGGTCGCCAATCGATATCGATTTGTTTTCCTTACATATATTTTGGTCTCTATCTCTGTGTGTTAATTTCTGTCTGTTTGGAATTTGCGGTCAGGATATCATAATAACAACAATAAATGGATTATTCATTATTCTGAGCTACCCATCAATAAAAGTTATATATTAGACAAGGACATAGATGAGGACGAAAGAAAGCCAATGACGCAAGAATGAGACAGCACGCCATGTTAGAGAGAGAGAGGAACAGTGTAAGATGATGCTAATCACGTCTATTAAATGAGATTCCTCAAAATTCCGAAACTCCCTGATTCAACTCTGTGAACTCCTTCTTCATAGGACAGGAACAGAATAGAAAATGATTGGAAAAACATCGATCGTTGGAGGGCGTTTATGAAAAATATATACATGTATGTTGGAATCTACGAGCTATGCAACATTTGCTCGTAAATCAGGAAAGAAGAAAATAAATTCCTTTGCAGACTCGTGTGGAAATAAAAGCCATTAATTTCGAAACTCTGAAGTGATCTCAAAACCAATGGAAGAAAATGAATCGAGTGGAATTAATGGATCGAGTTGAATAGTTGTGTAGTCGATGATCGATGGGTTTCCATGGGCATTGCTGAATGGAACACTCGATTGATTATCGCTTTGGTTGCAATTGCGAAATTCGTCCATGCCTCGGATGAAAAAACAGAGGAGAATTTCTGTAAAAGAATTACGGGAGGATGAATGAAACTTTTTTATAGATATTTTCCCACAATTCACAGCCCGTTGCTTCGGACATAAATCCACAGAAATATGTTACAACACCATCTAATTTTTGTGATTAATCCAACAGAGATCGGGTGTAACGAAACGCTTCACAGAGGCTTCAGCTGAAGACTCTACATAATTAAACAAAGTGTTCTGCGACTAAATATCAAAATCCGAACTACATTTAGACCAAAATACCGAAATATTATTTTTATTATTGCCTTCTATATTTTTATTTTTGCCTTATATTATTCACTTCTTTGCCTATACAAAGAAAGTTATTTTGTTGTGAAATGATTGGTAATGAAACTTTTATTATATCGTATAGTTTTGATTATTACTCCCAGGAGAATAAATGGAAGAAAACATGAACGCAAGAAGGGGTTGAGGTTTGGACAACCTGTCGTAAATTTAAATTTTCGAATACTTTCATGGAATAGATGAACGAGCACGTATTTAATAATTGGAAGGTTCTCATTTTAAAATAGTTTAACCATATTGAGGTAGTGATAAATTGTATTTCAAACGAGAAGTGAATTTATTTTATACGAAATATTGAACGACATGACAAACACATACAATCGAAAATAAATTTAAAATTTTAACTAGTGTTTTTTACAAAGTATGTAAATTCCAACCTACAACAGGTAGTATATTTTCTGAGGGCTTTAGGTTATGAAGGAGTAATGTTGGTGTGAGTTATTGAAACATTTTATATTCGTAACAAAGTCTCATGCAAAGGATGTTCCTTCACAAGCTCTAAACTAATTTCTTCGCATCAAAACCGAGGGTCGTCACGAAGGTTTCTGATAAATCCACACTTATAAACTTCCTCTCTGATATGCATACTTATGTACATGTATGTCTATATGTATATGTTGGGTAGGGGAGGGGAATAATGAGGATAATATTTTTCGTCCAATGCTAGACATGGACCAACTTGTCGTCTGTTTGTTGAGGTTGAGTTAATAAAGTTACAATAAATACAATCGCAACCGCAGAACCAAAAGTCGGCAGCCGTAACATGAAGAAGAAGAAGAAGGCGATCATAGCGAGTGACTAAGGGAATGAAGTAGAAGAGTGAGGAAGCATAGTGGTACAAGAAGATAAACAGAGAAAGAAGAAAACGCTAGCGGTTTTCTTTGTTAATCTAATTGTGTGTGGGTGCCACACAAAGAATGTTTGCGTGTGTGTGTGTTTCTGCTGTGGTAGAAGCTTTTCTCCAGAGATTAAGTAGGTCCTGAAATAGATGTGTGTAAGTGGGACTGAATGTGTATACGTGTGTGTCTGTTTATGTTAGAGAAGTTGTCTTCGGAATTAATTTGCATAATAAAATGTACAAATTTTTAGTTGATATCCTCGTGAAATCCCAACATGATAAGTTTTCACCCTTGTTATGCTCAGAGTTGTTTTAAATGAAGAGGGGTATTGTTGTTGTTTTAGTTTTCGTCCTCAAGAAAGGTTATTGGTGGTTTCTTCGCTATCTGGTTGAATTAAGTGCGAAAAGGAAAGATAAATATATGCGGATCGTGACACGGAGGTCATGTCAACAATTCGAACCTTGTACTTTTCCGCCTCTGTCTCTGCTTCTGTTCTTCTCTCTCCCTCATCCTTCGTATCCATTCCTTTCTTCTCTCCCTATCATTTCTTTGAAAGTCCTTCTCACCACTCTCATCTACATTTACGATCGTTTCCATAACTGTGTAACTTTATGGATTAGGATTAGATTCACTCATACCCAGACACAATAGCATACATATAAATAAACTCATTGAAAATGATAATTTTTGATTTTGAATTTTTTTTTTACTTTTTCTTTCATTGGCCATCAGCTTTTTCTTTTAGTTTTTTAGGGTAGATTTCTCTCTATTATGTTCGCTTCCCTGATTCGTCTCGCTTCCACGTGTTCTCTTCAAAGGAGAGTCTCCTAAAAGAGGTTGTAAAAAAATGTCGGTAGGTGGGGTTGAGGTAGGGGAAACCACTTGAAACACCAAGCATGAAGTTCGTTCCAAAGTAGTTCCTCAAAATGGGTGCGTAAACGCTGCGAGTGCCTCTCAGCTTAAGTTCAAGTTCATCTGGGCTTATTTTTTTCACCTGCATTGGCCCTTTACCCACTTCAATCCCGTGATCGTCACTGCCAAACCATCAACCAAAGGATAAACAGGAGCTCTTGTGCAGAACAAACAAAGGAAGCCACTAACATACACACATCCATACACCCACATACACCTACTATGACTCTCGCATACTCTCACTCTATTACATACACACACTCTTACATAGCATGCGACCACAGCCGAAGACGGAATATTACGATCCAGTTGAGGTCGTGAGAGAAAAGGGAGCAAAAGAAGAATAACAAAAAGCACGAGGGCTTTTCCGGCAAACACTCAAATTTTACATTCTCTTTTCATTCCTCGCTTTCCTCACAATCCACTCTTCGTCTGCTCTTTTGACGATTTTGCGAACAGTTTTATCCTGTTGATATTGTCAAAGTGTGCACAAGACGCGGGTGGAAGAAGGAGCCAAAAGTCAAGTGGAGGGAAATATTTTAAATAAAATAACTTTAATTTCCTCTTTGACAGAAGTACTCATTCTCTCCGCCTCTCTTTCTTAATATTCTTTATTTCTTTCTCTATTACGTTCGGTTTCTATCTGTCCGCCTTACGGTTCGTTGGACCGTGACTTTGTCTTGGACATCGGAAGCATGAACAAATGTAAATCAAATTTAATTGGAAAATTTGTTGTTTATAGCTTGATGTATATAAAGAGAGAGATAAAAAAAAGGAGGGAGAATAAGACAAAACTATTTGTTTAGATGCACACGGATAGTTGCATGAGACATGAACAACATGTGTTTAATTTAATATTGTGAATATTTGTCCTTAAATTATAGGCTCAATGGCATAGAGAAGTAAATAATTTAACTCTTAACTCTTATACGAATTTCCGATATAAAAACAAATTGTATTGTACAAAATTAATACAACGACTAAAAGTAAATTTAATAAAATAATTAAAAAACAAAAAATAAAAAGACCAAAACAAGGACAACTAAAAAGCTATAAGGATGAGTCTAATTTGAAATCCAAATTATTTGAATATTATATTTGTTGTGATGTTAGTGGAATTTTCCTGGATGGTTAGTGGAAGTGGTCGTAGTTTTTTCCGTTGTAGTAGTTTTCTCCTTTGAAAATTATTCCAAAAGTTTTAAATTAAGTTTCGGAAAACTTTCGTCGCCAGTCGCTCGGAAGCTCAAGAAGAAAGCACTCTAAGATTTCAGAACTCGCATATTTTAAAATGGAGTTAAGGAAAATGAGGTAGACAATGAGTAAGAGAGAGAAAGACAAAGGTAGAAAGGACAGATATTGTCTTGTCATATATGAATCGTCGGTTGTTTCTTGACTGTAGACAACAGGAAACCTTTTTCCATTTCAGGTATTTGAATTTCTCTTTTCTCCTCTCCTCTTCTGTCATCTTCTCTCTTTATTTTACTTTTTTATTTATAAATTTTATCTCAGAGCACCACCCTATCTCCTTGTCGAATAAACTGTTGAATTTACTCCTTGATGGCGTCCTCATGAAGGGTCCTGGCGTCTCCAACCGCTCGCATGGTTCAGGGTTTCGAGTGCAAACTCTTCCGACGCGAAATCGCATTTCGCCGTATTTCTCAGAAAAGTTTTCGTCGTCGCCAAGAAAGTCCCTAAACTTTCAGCAGGTTGCGATCTTGACGATGGGTTCCTTCGACTCCCCATTCAACGCTTTCGATATCTGATGAACTTAATTAAAGGTTGATGTTAATGATAATCGGATGATCCGGGGTCCAAAAGCAGGACATAGCGAGAGAATCAGAGAGAGAGAGAGTCATAGATAAGCGAAGGAAACATTCGAGGTGTCAATAGGATTTTCCTTGCTTTATTGCTGTTTTGTCATTCTTTAATAGAATGTGCTCTGATCAACAAATAGGATGTATGTAACAAAGCACGCGATTATAGAGAGGACGAATCGATTGAATTTAATTTATATTCCTTTTGTATTTGTAGTTTAAAAGATTGTAATGAAGGTAACGTGCGCGATAAACAAGGTATTTAGAATTTCAAGAAAGGACTTCATTGGAAGTTTTATGGGAGCTCTATTTCAAATGAAAAATTATATTCAATTTACTGTAATGCATTTCTTTAGATAGTCCCTAAGAATATGTGATATATTATATTTTGTAAATCACAATCTTCAAACAATACCAAAAATCTTGTGTAATTGAAATAAAAGCTTCAAAAACCTTAAAAAGTTGCAACGAATGTAGAAAGTAATCCAATGTTGATGTCCTTTGAAATTATCTTCAGGTAAATAGTTGTTGCTTTGAGAAGGAACCTTGTGGTTACAGCTTGAATGTATTTGATGTTGTTGCTGCTGTCGATGTTGCTACTAATACCATTGTTGTTCCAGTACTTCTTGTTAATGTTGGTGCAGGTTTAAGCATGTTGTTGTAGTTACCGTTGCCTATGTTGCAGTTGTTATGGCAATTGCTGTTCCAGATATTGTAGCAGCTGTATGTGTTGTTGTTGGTGTACATGTTGTTGTAGATGGACATGTTGATATTGTTGTTCCTATAATTACAACAGAACAACCCGCAAAATTACGAACCATCTCGCCGGAAGGAACATCAGCACACAAGGACCTCTGCAACCAGGAAACCCGCATGCAGCGATGTGAACACAAAATGGCGTCGTTGTGCCAAATGTTCTCCACTGCATGCGTGTGAGTGCATGGCCATGTGTGCGTGCGCTTGTAGGATTGTTGCAGTGACGCATGGTTATTATGGCATTAAAAAAATACGCTATAATTGAAACCAGAGTCGCGATTCGACGATCGACTCGTGGTTGGTTTGGTTGACTCGAAATTTTTGTTTGACTGGGAAGATTTCTTATATTTCTTCAAATAGAAGTTTCACTTCAAAAAATGTTTCTGTTTCTCTTCAATCTCCGTTCAGAACCAAAATCTGATATTTACTCTCGTCACCTTTTTCGCCTTTTACCTTTTACGAATTTTACATTGTCCAAAACATACACACACATTCGCAGCACAGCAGTATATTATACATTCATACATTTTACTGGAGTAAGAGAACGTAAAACAAGTGAAACTAGTGATAAAAATGAATTTTTATAAGCAGCGCCGAACATAAATCTCTATTGATCTCGTTTGCATGCACTGAGCAAGACAGAGTATTAGAAAACGATTGCAAGCGACTAATGGTGTTTCTTTTGTGGTTTTACGGTAATTTTTCAAACTTGTATTGCGGTATAAACTTGCAAAAACAAATTTCTGATAATATTTCAAGTCTAAGTGGTTTATAGTTCTTTGAAATTCTAAAATTTACGACTTCTTATCTATGGATTATTCTACTCTGCAGTCGAAGGGTTGGCAACACTACAAGAGACGAGTTCAGGTGAAAAAGAATAGAAGAGAATTTCCTGTTTCATGGAGTGTATTACACAAAAACGACTAATATTACAAGCACTATCACAACTACCACCATGTTACCTTTTCCTTTCCATATCGACATATTTTGCTTTTTTTTTATCCATCCATGCGAAAACCCAAAAAAAACACAATCTTTGGTATGGATTTGAAAACCAAAGACTTCTATCGAAATCTATACAGAGAGTGATAAAGTGAATGCGATTGGGGGAGAGAGAAATAGAGAGAAGGAGAGCGTGTTACTTCAATAGGGAAAGTGCACACAAAAATGGAATAGTGAGTGAGTAAGTGAGTAGTGAGTAAAAGAATATAAAATAGAGACAGAGAATGAAAAGATGTAACGTGTAAAATGAATATCGTGTGGATGCAAATTTCTACAGATATGCAATGTAGATGTTATGGATTGTAAACTAGTTTTGTAAGCGCGAATGCTATGGTAAAGCGAGGTTTGAACATTTATTTTCCGACTAACGTGACATGTGGAATCAAATTCGAAGCACTAAGCAAAAAGATTGTAAAATGAATATCAATTTAAAAATGAAAGTATAACTTATTTTGTAGTTGTTGTAAAATAAATCGCCCGTCTTAGGCAGATCAAATTGTGTGTGTCTCATTGAGGTGGATGAGAACAGAAATGTTTTCTAAAAGCAACCGCGATATTATAATTTTCCTTTCGCAAGAAAGTAAAGTGAAAAACTTTATAAAATGGAAGATAGAATTAGATAAACTCTAAGAGAGAGTCACAAAGAAAATGCAGCAATGGCGAAGCTCCATTCAGGTAACATCGATTTGGGCGAGTGTCCTTTGTTAAGCTTGTTAGGGTTCAAAATGGTCAACACAAACTATAATAACAACAATTCGAATATCAACAACACTGAAGATGAAACAATAACAGAAACACAGAAGATAAAACTACAATAAAGAACTAGTTGAAAAGGGCTAACAAGACTATAAAGTGCATCGAAGCGATGACGCCGGAGTGAAATCTCCAGAGATGAATTAGATATGTTGTCGTCCAGAGAAAAATAGAGGGAGGGATAGAGGGAGATGGAAGTCAGCCCAGGCGGTTGAAAATTCTCCGTAAACGACACCAGGTGCACCAGGAGTCGAACAACGAGACACAAGAAACAGTCGGCCAGCGAGAAAGAAAGAGAGAGAAACAAAAGGACATCTTCTAAGAGGCGAAGGATAACGAGTGGCTGCTATTGTCGCAATGTTAACATAAATTTATAGACCCAATTGAAGAGAAACAGCTACCTGCAGAGTGCGGAGGTCCTGAATCCTTACCCTAAGGACATCCGTGGGGGAAGTGGAAAGCATTACACGATATCTTTGTGTCCTGAAAGAATGAAGGTGCCTTCGAATCATATCGGAGAACTAATAATATTTATGTGTGAGTGGAGAATGGAATGAAAAGAGAGAAGAAAGAGAGACGGATATATAAAAAGTTCGATCCTAAAAGAAAAAAAAGTACCACATATGCATACAATATTTTTCAGTCGCTTAGTTCAACTAATATTTTTTTTTAAATAATATACTCTCTGACTTCTCAAAATGAAAATGTGCTAAAAGCACATATGTAGTTCTTGATTACCATGGATACCATGGGACATTATACTCCTTACTCCTATGTACATATATATGTACAAAAGGAGGAGCAGCAGCACATTTCACTCAGAATATTAACTGAAATTGCAGCATGTAAAATGATTACATTATGGTTTCATGCAGTAGAAGTTGTAGGTAAAACGCTAGCCGAACGAAGCGGAAAAGTGCAGGACATAACAAGAGGAGAGGAGAAAGAAGTAAGGATCGGAGTACGAACGGAGAACATGAGCGAATCCATTGAAAGGAAACATTGTTATAGGCGGAAGAAGGACGTCTATAGTGGATAGACTTTTATGGGCCCACATGAGGACATAGAAGAAACGGCAGTTGCAGCTGAAATGTGAGAACGAGGAAGAAGGGGGAAATATGAATGAACAGGATAGTAGAGAAACTTCCCGATAGTCAGTTGAACGCAGGCGGACAAAAGACGTGGATATTAAATAAATGTACTATGTTTTGTGAATGCAAAATGTGGTTTAATACAGAATTGGTTAGGAAGAGTTAGAGAGAGTTAGAAATCCCGATGAATTCAGAAAGAACTTGTGACCTTAAAAATTGCATAAATAAAACTTATGACATTTGAGCTAATGATTAAGTGACATGGCAGCAAATTGGGAAACAATTTTTAAAAAAAGTTATTTTTAAACCATGTTTTTTTTCAAAATTTACAAAAATTTAAACCGACCTTTAATCGTAAAATTACTTCTATTGACAATTTAACTGAATTTTAATGTAATGTCTTTCAAAATTAACAACCACAACTAAAACAGTATCAACAATACCAACAAGAAGGTACTTTCCTTGGTCCAACAATTCAATACACGTAATGATCAGCTTTCAATCTCATCAACATCATCATCATTAAAAACAGAAGCTGGCTCTTGAACCATCGTTTACTCCCTTTTTTGAAAGACTATCCCTTAATTCATCGCAAGCCTCTTCCGACTTTTCCCTAAAAACGGATTGATCCTTCTCATCCCTCAACCCTTCTCAATCTCTCGACCGCCCTCCGCCCAAGTCATCGTCGGTGGCTGTGTCTGCCATCAGTTCCATTATGTTGAATAATTCAAATCTGTGTTTTATTCGTCCAGACTCGTTTCATACACATTTCCCCCCACACCCATCCGCCAATGTATCGTGTGTCCAGAAGTCCTTCCTTACGATTCGAGCGTGCTCGGCACGTCCAGATAAACACTCGGTATCATAGCTTATTTATTTGGAGTTCCGTCGGAGCCACAGAACATCAGAGGAGATGAGAAACGTGGCAAGGAGACAAATGGTTGAAGCTAAACAAATGAAGCTCGTCCCTGAGTACGAGAACAATAACACGAACAATCAACCAATCCTAATACTCCCTTCAACTTCTCTTCTTCATTCCTTCCTTTGCGGTTAAGTTCACGAAATAATTGTGAAACTAATGACATAAATGAACTCCGAGGAGGATGGTAACGATGTCTAAATCATTAAACACAGGTATTTTTCTAAACGAAATAAAAATATTAAAATCTCCAAAATAATTTTTATCGTTTTATTTGTAAAAATTTTAATTGGACGACAAGTTCTACCCCAAAAGCTATTCCTCCCTCTCTTTATCCAACCACCAGAAGCAAAAGAGAAAAGTGAGGATTGGCTCGCATCGCGGTTTCTGAGAAATATACGTAATTTTTTCATACAATTTTATGTTATTTTTCTAAAACAAAAACAATTAAACCACAAAGATAACACTAACAATAACATCAACAACACTGGAGAAAAACAAGAAAATCCTCGGTGACATCTAAGCCGTTTATTGCTATCACCTGATCTCCTCCTCCCTCACACGCCGCCAACCACTGCAGCTAAGTCGGCGGATGCAACTCGAAACGCGGCAGATTCAAATTTATTTCGAAAACAATTATTGCCTCGTGGCCACAGAGTGGGCCCACTTGTGACTGAGATGCGGTGCTCGCATGATGTCTGACCAGGCTGGGGAGCCGTGATGTCCATGGCTACCAGACCAACACAAACACCACCATTGCCACCATCTCCACCACTGTCCTGTGTTGCCAACTAGCGTGAATTGTGAGGCAAGTGCAAACTTGAAACTCGAAACCGTGGTGTGAAATTCAGGAGCCACTGGACTGAGGCTGGCAAATTTATGACTTTATTTATGTTCGTTATTGTGCTCTATGGCAGTTTGCCACCGCAGCCCCATGGCGACAATACAAATACAAAGGCACAACAACAACAATAATAACAACAACAACAACAACAAAAATAAAAACAAGTAAAGACAACAACGTGTAATCCTCTTTTAAGTTTAAAACAAAGCTGTGGACAGCTTTTATTTCCCCTTGGAAAACACTTTCCACAAACAGAGAGACAGATAAAGTGCGATAGGAAAGAGAGAGAGAGACAAAGAGTGAGAGATAGAAAGAGTGAGATAGATATAGAAAAACAACAGATGAGATACGATAGATAGAGAGATAGAACGAGACAAAGGTTGTTTATTGCACCGCCAGGATCCTCGGGATCGCAGAGGAGCCTCTGAAAGGACGGCCACGGGAGACTCAAGCGACAGCAGATCCCGAAAGAGGAGCCAAGGGAAAGCAGAAAGGTAGGCAAAGCCAGAGAAAAAATGATGCAGACAATGTTTTGAAATAAAATGTAAAATATATATAAAAAAATAATAATGAAGGATAATAAATCTCGGCATGCGGTGGTGTCCTTTTCAAAAGACCCTCCGACTCGAGGGACAAAAGGCACCGACGCTAATAGAATGAAAAAGACACATACCAAGTGTGTAAGTGAAAGAGTGAGAATGGAAAAGATAGAGAGAGCGAAAGGAAGGAATAAAAGAAGGAATGAATGAGCGGATTTTAAAAGCTTTCTGCAATTATTTCATTTCATTTCGTATTTTGTTCCATTTTTAGTTTTTTGTATTATTTTTCCATTTTAATGTTTCTTTCTTCGTTCAACCCACTAATTTTAGTAGTTCTCCTTTGCATGTCCTAGGTCCTGCTTTGGTTACTTCACTTCTGGCGGAGTTGCAATGTGCGAATAAATATATACTGTGAATTTGCCATGGAGGAAAACGTCCCCGTTACATCTTAATTAAAATGTATATGCGAAAGCTTTTAGCGTGAAAATAATGACATTTAAAACGGTCGCAAAATCCTTTATGCCTTCCATATTTCTGTTTTTTTGCACATCGATTTTTGTTTGCACATATTTTTGTTTTTCAACACTTTTTTTGTTTGCAGCGGAAAAAGTTGCCGCCACCGCCATTGCAGTCACCACCCCTGCATTGCCTCGCCATCCCTGCATTTATTCGCCACTGCATTCCGCATTAATTATTATTTATGTTAATTTGTTTAATGAAACGCCGAGATGCAGCGCCAGGATCCTACAATCCCGGCAGCGTGTAATGCGATTTTAATTTTAAGAACGCGACTTAAACCGACATTTGTCCAGGCAAGGTCTAACGCACCGATTTTTATTATATGTTTTACTTACTTGAACTTGGAATTTTCACAACTCCACCAATCGCCATCCCTTCTGACCCTGGTGCATTAATCTTTGATCAAAGTCAAAAAAGTTCTCTCGACATCTTTGTTTCTTCAACTTTGAACCTCAAGCATTCGGCCACCAAGAAAACTTTCGGAACCTTCGTCTTTCTCACTCTCGTTTTTCCTTTTACTTCTCTCTCACTTCAATTCCATCTACTTGTCCTTCCCTCAGTTTCATTCCATGTACTTGTCACTCTCTCTCTTATTCGCTGAGTGGAGGATGATGTGGCTCATTCCCGACCTTGGAAAACTTTTGTCCATTAGAATCGCGTTCCAGCGTCCGACGGAGAACAGCTAGAGAGGAAGAGCTAGAGAGAACGAACTAGCAACTAGGGGGAACATAAGGTTAATGGTATTCATAGCTGATGTTCGGACGTATTAGCATAACTCATGGGAAGTCCAACTCACATGGGAGACATGAGAGATGACGAGCGATGATGAGAAGGACGTGAGTTCAGTCGAAGATAAGATTTCGCGTTGGTGACAAGCAGCATCCAGAGACCTCCGACCATCGGCCATCGATGACAAAGGTCATTCCGGAGGCAGAGGACGGAAGTTGAGTAATGCGATTTAGAGCTTTGGCCCTTGTCCTGCGAATTTCAATCCTAACAGCTAATACTCTCAGGATATCTTCCAATCTGAGTGGGTTTTCCCTCCACCTCTTCCTCTCGAGTCCTTCGGAGTGAGGTCGACATTGTCATGGTATGTGGTCCTGCCACAGGCGACAACTCATCCTGGGACCAACGCCCAACTTCACTTCACTCCTCCAACACCACCTCCATCGATGACAAAGGCACGATGATGAAATTAATTTCCGTGCGACGTGCGTGGTCACCGTTGTGCAATTATGGTGACCTAGTCCGAAAGGAAATCAAATCTACTGCGACCGCCATCACCAACAGCTACCGCAAAAACAATTAGGGCAATAATAACAACAAGGACATGCAATAAGCATTATCAGGACAATATCAAGGACGAGTATCATTTGAGTGAGAGGCATGAGGAAGATGAATCAAAATCGTTGCAAATTGAGCCAATTATATTCCTTAATATCCACCCGAGGAATATTGTAGAGAGAGAAAGGGAGTGGTAAAGAGAGAGGGAGTGGTAAGGATTAAGATACCTCTTACCAGGGGTTTACATCGAATTATTTTGGAGACACCATGAAATGGAACAAAAGATATGAGAGAAATAGAATTAAAAAGGTAGGACGAGAAAGAAATAGAGAATGGAAATTTGAAGTCATGTCAACGGAATCTCTCTTCTTCTGTTTCTTTTCTTTCTCCATCCTTCATCTCTATCTTTGCATTGGTGGCATTCGATGCACTTCTCGGCTTCACGCATCCAAGCGATTCGAGCTCTCGACAGGATCCGGTAGAGGTTGCGGAGGAAAGGGATAAGGCAGATATAAAGAAGTAGTTGGAGAATTCATCAAAGCAAAAAATGAGGTTCTGGAAGAAAAGAAGAAACTGCAATTGGCATGTTCGAGCCACAGTTGCTGTTGTTGTTTGTAGTCTATTTTGCTCTTTTGCTGGAGATTTGCTTTGATCTCGGCAGCTATTTTCCGGTCGCCAAGAAATGTTCCGTCATTTCATCTGTCAGCTACACTATCAATCCACTATTTGTTCATCGATTGTTCTGTCGGTCTTTTCACGAATTGCACGCGACACAAAAATATAGAGATGCATCAGTAACACATAAAATAAACTTTGAAATCAGAAAATTGTGATGATAAATTCCAAGGAAAAACCCTACCGAAATATATTTTTATTTTTATATATTGAGAGTTCATTGCCGAAGGTGAAATCTCAACTGGAAGTAAGAAAATATAACAAATTTCATGATGATGATTTTGCACTCTAAACTTAAATTAAATTAAACTAATTCAACTGAAGTCGATTCTTCCATTAACAGCAATTTTTACTTTCTTGCCATCCTTGCTTTCGGTAAACAACAGAACAGGGCACAGAACCGCATATTAAGTCTACAGTGAAATCTAACAGAGGACTGAAAATGTACTAAATTTCTGCTAAACAAGGCAACAACATTGGAATCAAACACCAGCGAACTGTTGGTACAACGACAACAACATGTTAAAAGGGTCACTAGGTCAATATCTTTTACAGAGACCACGAGCTCTCGGTTGTCTTTCACTCTCTCTGTACCGTCGTTATATACGAAAGGACATTCACGAGAGAAGCTGCAGCATTTTTCGTTGCTTCAGCTTCGGCGAACGACGACAGGAAAAGCCGAGTGATTGCCGAAAGCGATGCGTTTTGCAGAATGATAGGGAAGGAGTTAAGAAGGGTGAGAAAGGGATGAGTATATGGAGAAACGAGGGTGGAGACAGAGCGAGAGGGGAGAAAGAGCTGATTCAAAGTGCAGCTTGAGAAGATGTAACTTTAGCTGTTTAGCGTTTCTGCAGTGAGAGCGCACTCTGCAAGATCCGAAACTTCGCACTGTTGGACAAGAACTTCATCAATAAAAGAGCAACAGAGCAGATGCAACTTTTTGAGAGCTAGAGAAGCTGGAAATGGTCTCTAGAAAGGATCCTGTCGATGTAGGATATTAGAATTTAATTTCTTAAAACAAAAAATTTTCATTACCTTAACCCCATTCCTGGTGATCACCATAACGATATACCTCTCAACCTTTTCTAGGTGGAGACAAGTTAAATTTATAATTTTTTATTATGTTTTCGCTGGTTACCCAGGAAATCATTAATAATAATTATTCCAGAAATGTCTTCATTTTCTCTCTCTCTCACACTCTTCGTCATTCCATTTCACCGGCTGACTCTTCTTCGATATTTCTTGTGCTCGTTTTTTCGCTAAACTTTTTCATATTATTCGCCATAAATGAGTCTATAAAAAATAAGCTACAAAATAAGCTACAGCCAAATCAATGTGCATATGTGTGTCTGAGTCTGTTTCTGTTCCAAAAAAAAAATATATACTCTCGGCTTCTGTACTTTGTGACCCAATTTATGGAATCAGTTATGAAAATCGAGTGAAAATGAAAACGAAAAGAAATAAATGAAGTATTAACAGCAATAAAAATATGCATGGAATCAGCCAAAAAACCATTACGTCATAAAACGAATGAATTAATTTTACACACAAAACGACGCAAAATGAAATAAATTGTTAGACTTTTTTTTTTCCTTCAATCCCCTTGACTTTGGCAATAAATTCATTGAAATTAATGACTAAAATACGAGCATGTGCTGTCAGCAGCAGCAAAATCTCAAATTTCGTATTTTTTTCACCATAATGTCGACAGTTTTGTCAACTATAGAAACAAAAATTAAACGAAAACAAGTTTCCTTTATTAGGTTTATTTGTTCATCGCGAGAGTTTTTCATGATTTATTATTGAAATGGTATTTCGAACAAATGTCTAAAAATTAGATCAATTTCCAATATACATTTATGAGTATTCCAGTCCGTAGAGATTACGTATTTTCCGATTGAATTCTGATTTTGTTGATTTTTTCTCAGATTTCAATTCATATCTCATTTTAGCTCTTTCTTATATGAATTTTTAAATTTTTTATACTTTATTTGGGATATTTTCAATTTATATGGTTTTATTAATTCAGATTTAATTTTTAGTGCAATGAAATAATTAGGATAATTTGGTAATAAATAAATTACTCCAACATGAATAATTAAGAACACAATGCAGCAAAAAGTTAACAAAGAAAAACCTCCAGATATTTTTTTAATTGAATTTTATACGCTTTTGCACTCAAATAATAAATCAAACAATGTTTTAAAATATTGCAGATAGAAAATTTAATGAAATATGCTGGAAAATATTTCCAAGAAAATACAGACGAACGATTTTATTTTTTTTATTTTTATGATTTTCCGGAAATACATGCCACGATTTGTTTGTATCTGCTGTGTTATGAAAATATCAACAAAACAAAATAAATATTAAAAGGCTACGAAGGCAAACACTCGCACTCATACACATGCACAAGGCTCTCCACGAACGCCTCAAACACATGTTCATAAGAAGACACATACACTCATACACTAGCTTGTTTGGAGCCAATTACGTTGAAATTTATTGAAATGAATGGTTTAAGGTCGGAAACCGAAAACCATGTGAGTGTGTGTGAGAGAAAGTGAGAGATGCGATGCGAGTGTGCGTGTATCTGTGTGAGTTCCTTTTTTGTGTTTACATTCTTTCACTTCGTTTACTCCTGACGACTCTTTACTTTCTTCTGTGTTTTAAGCAAAAATCATGCCTAAATAAATAAGTAGATGTGTATGTGTGGGTGTGTGTTTGCTTGTGTTCCCATATTAAGCAAGTGGGGAAGAACGATAATATTTAATAATATATTAACAAAAACGTTTTAATTTCATGTTGAGTATGTTTTCAATGCAAATGTCCCTGGAAATAGGGAACTGGAGAGGGAAGGAGAAAGAGAGATACATGAAGGAGGTGAAAGAGGCAGCATGCAGGATAATTTATAATTCAAGTGAATAATTAACGAAAATAACGCTGTGGCTTTTAAATAACATGAACATGTTTTAAGACCTAGTAGACATAAATAAAAATAATAATAATGACCACAACTCTCTATATATTCCTCCTGCATACAAAATCTTGGACTAAATTCTTTGTCTTCAACGTCTTGGAACGTCATTCGCCCCATGTGTAGTTGTCTGTTCATTGACCACGCTCCACCACATTCCATTCACACAATCGCAGACACAACTTCAATTACACTTTCGTTTTTACAAAACCGATTGAATAAATGAAGAAAGACACTAAAACCCGAATGTAGAAAAACAACAAAACCAAATTTGAAGCAAAAGAGAAAACAAAAGAAAATGAAAACTAAGCTACGACTATTTCAATCGCCAGCTCCTTTCGTCAATATCTGAATCCACTCCTCATTCATTCATCACCAACCCAACCATATTTATTCGGTTAAAAAAATAAGTAATAATTACAATAATTTAATAAATAGTACCAATAATTAAAATCCAATTATATTCCAATACAGGAAGCGTACATGACAATCGCCGTTGAATGCGCCTTCATGTCCATTGTCCTCTCGATCATGATTGAGTGCTTGTTCTGTCAAAAGAATCTCGATCTCACCCTCACTTGCACTCTTTTTTATTTTTTTTTTTTGTTTGCACTTTCTTCTCGCTTCGATTCACACCAAATTCCGCGTCCGCCAATTTCGGTGGCGGCTCCACGTCCTGGTCCTCTTCGATCTCCTTCACCTCCTTCTGGTTTGTATTTGTTTTAAGTTTCGTCCAGAGTCGAGCTGCAATTTTCTTTAAAACTCAATGTTGCAGAAATTTCGCTGAATATAAATGAGAAAACTTCGAGGTTCGCGTGGACAAAGGGGTTGCTAAATAAGAAGTCAAGAAAGTGAAGAAAGAGGATATAAAGCGATGGAGCGGAGCATAAAGAGGCGGAGAGGCTCAACATGTAGGAGGAAGGTCCATTCGATGTAGTCAGATGGAGGAGAGAAGACAAAGGGAGAGTGGAGAAGAATGTATGGTAATGGTAGAGCAAGGGAGGAATAAAGAGGTGATAAATGATTGGTAGTGATAGAGGACAGGAATGGAACAGAAGATGATCGAGGAGATCACGTTCTCTTTGAGCGATATTGGAAATAAAATTGTGAGAAGTGGAAAGCATTGGTTGGAAATACAATGCAGGAGCAGATGGAACTTATCTAGTTTAAGTTTTAATCTTATTTTCAAATATTATACAAAAACTACTTATTTTTTATTTGGAATAAATTAATTAATTTATGTGTTTGAAGATCTTGATATATTTTTTTGTGCCTAGCCCTTTAAGAGAATTCCAAGAAATTCTTCTCTGACCTCGGATCCAATTTCTTTCCCTCACAATTTGGTTTTCCTTCAAAAATTAATGTTATTTGTATAGAACATTTTCCGTACATTCTTTTAAATTTTTTTTCCGAGAAAGAACCTAATCAAAATATTTTCTTTGAATATATTAACATTTAGGGTATAACGAAACTCTTCCCATCTCTCTATCTTTATTCTCTCTTATCTTTATTCCATGGAAAAATAGCAATGAAAATATTCTTCTCGGAAAAACCTCAATGGAAAAGGAAACAATTTCAGTGTGAATTTCCATCCAGTCACCCGTGTGTGGTATTCATTTCGTCATTTACGACGAATTCCAACTTTGTATGCAAATTGACTTAAAGCTAATAAACAAACAGATATTATTTCGCTTTCTTCGGTGTGTGTGTATGATTAATTAATTAATTTACTTGTCTCCGAGAGCATTTTAAGCTACTTTCAACACAACAGAGAATATCAAAGAATACCAAGAAAAGAATTGTGTAAATAAATAATTATTACAGTGCACACATTACAGAACAAATCGGAATCAAAAGGAGAAAAAAAGGAATAATGCATTTTGAAAATTAAAGTTGATAAATGCCAAGAGTTTCAACAATTTGTACTTATTTAAGCCTCATGATGTTGTCAATAAATCTATTTTTTTACATTTATGTATTTAAATACTAAAATTAGTTTTAAACAATTTAAATTTACAATTGTGATAATTTCCTTGAAGCTTTCGATTTGAAAAAAAGTCAAAAACTCCCCCTGATAACCTGTGCTGTTGGACGACATCTGACGTTCTCAATCGCCGACGTCAGAGCTCCAGTATCTGTAAAATTCAGAGATTCCCACTCGCACAATTAAATCACTCACTCATAAAGTAATCCCGCGATATCTCACCCTATGTGTGTGGATGTTGCGGCCAAAGAGCTTCTCCATCATTTGATACTTGTCAGCCACGGCGGCGACAGCGACGCTCTGATGCGTATCGCGAATCGACACGTCGTCGTGCCTTTGTATCTCATCTGCCGGTGATTTTACCTGTCGCTGATGCTGTGGGAATTGAAGGCCTTTTGAGCAGGGTTGGTAGCGCCTCGTCTGAGGGGCGTGTCTCTGTGATAAATCCTTTGGCGTAATTTGGCACTGATAGTCTGTCTGTATCGTCTGCTGCCTCAGTGCAGATGAATACGTTATGCGTCTGTTTGAGCATCGCTCCATTATCTTCATTTCACGCTTCATTTTACCATCCCACCTGCAAGCGTTACTCTGAACGCATCATCAACTCGCTATCGACGCGACGACTCTGACTTATGTTTACGAATTTGTTGGTCTTGTATTTATATAAGGGATATCAAAAGTAGATCGATTTATTGAAAAAATATTAATCCAAATTTGAACTCTAAATTTAAAAAAAGAAGCATTCATTATGAAATGTCCTTTCTCTGTCGATATGTCTGGCGACTGGTGCTTAACATTAGGTAATAATTTTATAATTTTAATATTACTTCAATGAAATTGAAATAATAGCTCCTCACATTTTGATCGGCTTTGCATCAGATTTGGCATATAATGTGATAAATCATTAAATAAAATATTCCCCAGCAGCTGTTCACAATCGTACGATTGCCAAAAATTGAGTGTCAGTGTGTGTCTAAAAGTGAAAATTGTGAATGCAGGAATAAAGAATTCAGAATGAAACCACCCAGAGGAGTGGGCAGAAAGCGTGGCTGTTGATCGTTATTTATTTATGTCAGCCACTATGAACGAGGTCAGCTGCGTAATTTATGTAAATAATGCGTGTAGTATGGTCTATAATAACAACAACAATAGCATTTAAAACTAACAATTACAGTTGCATATACAATTAACAATAATAATTGCATATACAACTAACAATAATGATTACATATACAAATAGAATACAATAAAAGCAATAATAATATTTACACCCAACAATAACAACAATAACGATATATAAAGTTTTAGTCTGGTGAGCGGTCGGCATTTAATTAAATTTTGATTTTAATGCCTGCGCCTGAACAAAACTCCCAATCTCTCTTTTTCCGCCTGAGTAATAAAGAGAGTGAAAAAGTGAGAACTAGGAAGAGATAGTGAGAAAGAGAGAGAGAGAGTTAGCAAGAAAAAACAGTATGGCGAGTCCTATTACGGGAAAGCAGAATTTGTTCAGCTACAATCACAGTAGCAATTTAGATTCTCACACATTTTTAATTTGACGCCCATCGTTAAGCATCGTCCTTTATGATCGATGGTCCCTGTGGGGCAAGAACGATATTTTTATTTTTTTTATTTTTTTTCTTTATCAGAGCCGAAAAAATTAGTTTAAACGACAACTAATTATATGAACATTTTTAAAATAAAATAATAATTTTTGTTTGTATACCTTCAGAATGAAATTCATCACTTTGAAATTTGCCCTTTGAAACAAATTGTTCTCTTTTTCTTTCTAATACAAATACAAGGACGGGTTGTTGCGATGCGATTTAATTGTTCGTGCGGCAGACCGAAATTTTACAAGCCAAAGACTATTCGCAATTTCATTTGGTGTCTGCAGCCGCTTCCATTTCCGCTTTCGGTTTGGCCTTTAGCTGTTCGTCGGCCTCCTCTGTGGCTGTTGTTGATTTGATGCACATCTTGCAGATAACGCATTATTGCAATTGTTGGTATTGTTGTTATTGTTGTTGCTGTTTTCGTCACAACTATTGTTGTTGGATACGTTGTTGTGGCAGCAAATGTCTGTAAAATGCCAAAATTCTCACAAAATTCCAAATAATTGTTTGCGGTTTTCATTCACACAACCTCACACGTACTCACACATACATACATATGTGTGTATTGTCTCGCACACTTATACATTTATGTATTTAGCCAGTTATTTGTTTGACTAGAAGGGCTACAATGAAGTTTTTATTGTTGCCAAGCAAGTGTTGCTCAGAAGTGTTTCCGGAATAGGAGCAAATTTGTTTCGTTATTATTTTATCCGCATTCTTTTTGGAGTTTAATAGTTGTTGCTGTAACAATTATCCTTAAATACATGCGGTCAGCGACTACAATTGATTTTATTTTTGGTCCAAATTAAAAGTTTAAAAAACATTAAAAATATAGAATAAATTATATAGAAATATAGAATACATTGTGGCATTTATTTTTCTACAAAAAACTACACTTTCATTTTATTTCAAAAGAAATTTATTTACCACTGGGTCTAATTACAACATCTCCTATGCAATTTTTAAGCAAATTGTTCAAAGTTGCAAATTTTCTACCTCTTTCTCTAACCCACCAACTAAAACTTTCATTCGCTTTCCCTCTCTCCTACCACGCTTTATCTCTGTTGCTTCTCTTGAATAATTTTACCATGAGTGTGAGTGTGATTTTTATGTAAATTCTTGCGAGTTTCCTGCTCAGATCAACGCTTGGTGGATTTTCGCGTCTTTGGATACGAGTTGAAGGAGGAATGAAAGAGATGGAGAGTGACGATCGATCGTGATGTAAATTTCGCACCAATTTTAGATGTATCGTGACCCAACGGTCGTCATGCAGCGGAGGAACGATTGTTCCCTATGTCAATCCAGTGGAGTAGAGAAGGCAGATAAGAAAAAATTATGATTATAATTCTAAAGCCGATGTCAGTTTGTGCACTTATGACGACAGCAAAGAAAGAAAATAAGACAATGAGAGATTTGGAAATTGGTAGGCTTTGGTAGGAAATCTTTTAATTTTTTAAAATTTGTACTTTGAGAGATTTTGGTATAATAGCGGTTGTTGTTGAGTTTGTTCCTCGATTTTTGTTGTATCTAAATAGTAATAGTTGTTGCTTCTCAATTCTTGTTGTTCCTCAATAGTTGTTGTTCTTCCTCCTCCATAGTTCTTGTTTCATTCTTGTTTTGTTGAAACATTTGCCATGAGTTGTTTTGCTGCTGCAGACAGAACCACATGCAAATCTGTTGCATACGTTAACAACTCGAGACCGCTTAAGAGTGTTTATTGCCGGCCCAACAACAACACTCACACACTCAACTGTAGCAACATTGCATACGTAATACCTTCCGTTACGTCCCATTACACAATCGTCCACTTCGTTCCGTTTCGTTCCACTGTTCGACCCGCATCTCACGTTGACCCTACCTCCATCAAGCCCACATCCTCCGTCCGGCGAACTTCTGGCCCTCTGTCGGCCGCAGCTTGAACCACCGCGAAGCTCGCTGTTTATGCAGAATATTCGCGAGACCAGGGCCGGTAAATGACCGGCAAAAAATGAACAAAAATAGTTGAAAATTAATACATTTCCATGATATCGAACGGTGGGCTCGACATGATCAAGGAGGCTCAGTGCATGGAGGTTACTGTCGGGATCAGAACTCGGGAGGGAGTGGGATGTGGCTGGTGAAGGGGGCATGGCCAGCATTTGATATTAGCTTTAAGGCCGTTTACAAATTTCAAACATGAGACGGCAATTGCGATGGCCTTTTGAACGGACCACAGGATGATCGTTCACCGAATGGCTTCTCTTCGCTCTCTGTAGCCTCCTCTCCCCACTCACCCTTCTCTCACCTTCGGCCTACTCTCTCTTCTTTCACCCGCCTCCTCCTTCGTTCTCGAAGCTTTTGAGCTTCGTCGGATTTAATTTTGGTTTAAATTTTCAATTTCCTCCATTTTGAGGTGATATATTATTTCTGTTGTTGCATGCGATGAGAATGTTGTTGTTGTAGTGGATGAGGATGTTATTGTTGTAAGCGATGACGGTGTTGTTGTTGTTGTTGACATCACTATTCTTATTATTGTTGTTTTATACCGAAGAATTTCTGCCAAAACGTGAGGGAAATGAAATTTTCCACCAATTGTCGTTGCCCACGTTTCATGTTGAAGTGGGAAATTTATGAGAGCAAAGGATTTTTCATTTCGAAAATTTATAGTTTCGGCAAAAGTTTTAAACAAGTACAATATTTTTTTTTATAAAATTTGTGTGCATCGTTTGAAGGTGTTCAAAGATTTTACAGAATTTACATAGAAAGTACATAGTTGCATTTAGAATTAGTTATGAAAATTATAAGGATTTTTTCTATATCTATATCTATACTAATATATAAAAGAAGAAAGTTGTTCTACAAAAGTTCGACTACAAAAATCAGCTAAACCGCTGAGAATGTTTCCATTTCTATATTTTTACTGGTTAGCCACCATATCAGAATAGGACATAGGCTATATAAATTTAACATTAACCATTGAGGGATTGAATTAAAATTAAAAGAGAGTTTTCCATACAAAATTCTCTCTCTCATATTTCGTTGTCATGGTTTTTTGTTGTTATTTTTTGTTTGAGATAAAATTCCATTTCATGTTCTCTCTCGGTCAAATTCAATGTCAACTCGAATACACTACAAAAAGTCAAATTGCCAATGAAATATTGACGTTTATAAAAATTAATTTACATTGTTTGGAATTGTTTTGGGCAAAAATTGAAAAAAAATCATGAATTTCTTTAAGATAAGACAAATGCAAATCATTTTAATGCTTCTACATAACTACTGACAATATTCTATTGTAAACTATCGTGTTACGACATTCCTATTGGCTAAAGCTAACCAGAAATTTTAAAATGTCATGAGTTTCATACAATCTTTATTGGTTCAACCATTAATTAACTGACATTTCGACATATTTTATTCAAATCTACTCATTTTAATTGCTGTAAAATAAGAGAACTCCGTAAAGTAATAATAATAAAGTAACTCCGTAGCTCACAACACAACGATGAATCTACACGTATATTTCTGTGGACATGCTACCACTTGACGCAGACATGGAAGATTCAGTCAAATCATTTCTACAGATCGATGCATAACAAAAAACGCAAAACAATTGTAGTGAAATCTTTGATATCTCCGTCCATACGCGTTATTTCGCGAAAAGGACGTTAATTCGTGACGACCTCTAAATTTTCGAAAACTTCAGGCAATTTTTTAAGTAAATCTTAAATCCTTCATATCTCCGTTAATACGCGTTATTTCGCGAAAAGGACGTTAATACGTGACGACCTCTAATTTTTCGAAAATTTCATAATTCAGGCAATTTTTTATGTAAATCGTAAATCCTTTATATCTCCGTTAATACGCGTTATTTCGCGAAAAGGACGTAAATTCGTGACGACCTCTAATTTTTCGAAAATTTCATAATTCAGGCAATTTTTTAAGTAAATCTTAAATCCTTCATATCTCCGTTAATACGCGTTATTTCGCGAAAAGGACGTTAATACGTGACGACCTCTAATTTTTCGAAAATTTCATAATTCAGGCAATTTTTTATGTAAATCGTAAATCCTTATATCTCCGTTAATACGCGTTATTTCGCGAAAAGGACGTAAATTCGTGACAACCTCTAATTTTTCGAAAATTTCATAATTCAGGCAATTTTTTAAGTAAATCTTAAATCCTTCATATCTCCGTTAATACGCGTTATTTCGCGAAAAGGACGTTAATTCGTGACGACCTCTAAATTTTTCGAAAATTTCAAAATTCAGGCAATTTTTCATTGAAATCTTAAATTGTTCATATCTCCGTTAATACGCGTTATTTCGCGAAAAGGACGTTAATTCGTGACGACCTCTAATTTTTCGAACATTTTAAAATTCAGGCAATTTTTCATTGAAATCTTAAATCCTTCATATCTCCGTTAATACGCGTTATTTCGCGAAAAGGACGTTAATACGTGACGACCTCTAATTTTTCGAAAATTTCATAATTCAGGCAATTTTTTATGTCAATCGTAAATCCTTTATATCTCCGTTAATACGCGTTATTTCGCGAAAAGGACGTTAATTCGTGACGACCTCTAATTTTTCGAAAATTTCAAAATTCAGGCAATTTTTCATTGAAATCTTAAATTGTTCATATCTCCGTTAATACGCGTTATTTCGCGAAAAGGACGTTAATTCGTGACGACCTCTAATTTTTCGAACATTTTAAAATTCAGGCAATTTTTCATTGAAATCTTAAATCCTTCATATCTCCGTTAATACGCGTTATTTCGCGAAAAGGACGTTAATACGTGACGACCTCTAATTTTTCGAAAATTTCATAATTCAGGCAATTTTTTATGTAAATCTTAAATCCTTCATATCTCCGTTAATACGCGTTATTTCGCGAAAAGGACGTTAATTCGTGACGACCTCTAATTTTTCGAACATTTTAAAATTCAGGCAATTTTTTAAGTAAATCTTAAATCTTTCATATCTCCGTTAATACGCGTTATTTCGCGAAAAGGACGTTAATTCGTGACGACCTCTAATTTTTCGAAAATTTCATAATTCAGGCAATTTTTTATGTAAATCTTAAATCCTTCATATCTCCGTTAATACGCGTTATTTCGCGAAAAGGACGTTTTTTCATGGAAATCTTAAAACGCCTTGAGAGGCGTTTAAGTTTTCGTTTTTGTCGCTGAAACATATACCTGATGAAATATCATATTAAATTAATGACAACTAAGAACTTAAAAAAAAATAAATAAATGCTGTGCTTTTGCTCATTTTGTTGTTCTTATCAATATCATTATTATCATTGGAAAAAAATACCCATGTTTTCTGTTTAAGGAGCCTTAAGCAAATAAATTTAAATTGCTTTCTTAATTAGATATATATTATATATATGATATGATATGAGGAAATGTATTGACTCGAAAGTAATTTTATCTGCACGGAGTTTATCCTAGTAGAGTATTTCCTAGTAGAAAAATAAATGCTTAATCGAAATTTTATATATAATCTTCATACTTTTATTTATTTTTTTTTTGTTTAACATATAAATTTAATTTTATTTTAATTTGCCCGTCCAAGGTAAATATCATCAATAATGCTCCTATTGTGTGTATTCTCTCTCACATTTCAATATCGAGGACAGCACTAGGTATCGGCTGTTGAGGTAGCTTCAACAAGAGACAGACACAATAATTATTATTTCAAGTAAACAATAACAATTTTAGAAACCACTTAGTAAGTTTTGACAGCAACGATACATTATCCTGCTACGCATGAACAGGTCTTCATGTGCCAGAACTCAATTTACATGGAAAACAATGCCTTCAAGGGCAGTAAAATCAATTTCAATAATTGCATCGACGCAGAACGACCAAATTTCACAAGTATGCAATTATGTTGTGACAGGACACAATTCACTTAATGTAAGGCTTCTTTGAATAATTATTATTCATCCTGCACTCGGTTGGGAAGTCACTCAAGTCGATCACTTTTCTCTTTAATATCAACAGCTCTCAATCCTTTCTTCAAAGACATTCTTTAAGAGATGGCAACAAATTCGTTCCTTCTCAGGATGAACCTGCTCCATATATGCCTGATCCTTGAGGTTCTTCATCGTTCATTAAGCAGAACGCGACACCTGTCAACGGCGCTGCATCCTTCACCATCCGTCAACATCGTCTTGTGTCCCACCTTCTCCCCACCTTTTGATGCCTATTTGCATGGAGAATTCAATTAAATGAAATGAAAAATCACGTTTCGCAATCCATTTTCTGCAAAAACATTTGCCCTTCTCTCTCATTCTTTGTCTCTCTCACTCTCTCTCTGTTTTTCTCTTCTCCGCTTTGTATTACTTTTCATTCAACTCCTTCTCTCGCATTCAGTTGCGAGTGAACACTAAGGAGGGAATCATGGAGAAAATTTGTGTTAGGGGAATCTGTGGTGATGACATAAAAATATTAACTGATTTCAAAAGTAGTATTATAAATTGAGTAGATATGATGAAATATTAGAGAGGTATTGCAGTAAAATTTTGCCATATCCTTTACAAAATTATTTATTTCTCAGTGAATTTTGACTTCAACCGTTGAAACAAATATAACAAAAGACAATTTGTTTAAGATTTTCTGATGACTTGGAATGAACGAATGTTGTTAGGGTAGTTGGTGTTCTTCATTTCTTTGCTGTTGTTAGTGCTGTGGGGTAGTAGTGTTTGTTGATGAAATACTACTGGCTGGCCGTCCGATTACGGACGGATTTGCCACCGAACAGTCCTGGCTGGGGCCAACAACCTATTTGCCAACAACTCCTCTACTATCGATTATGGGTTTTCATTCTCTTTCTTAATATCTTTCCGTTAGTTTCTCTCTTGATTCTCTTATTGAATTCCTTCTTAAATCCTTCCTGACTTTGTCTTTTACGTTTCCGCTCATTCCTGTTCCGCCATTATCCTCCAGCCACAATAGTGAGTGTTGTGTGTAGCGGGAGTTGGAAAATTCAATAAACTAGAAAAGTTTATGAAATTATTTTCACAATTTCTACCATCTTCCTCTGCTTCTCTCTACGACGCATTGTAAGTAAGTATTTGTTCTGTAGTATCACACAGTTCGCGTATGAGACTGAGTAAGTAAGAGAGGGAATAGAGAATGAGAGGAAGACAGCGATATCGGAAGTGGAATAAATTTGATTTCTAACAAGGTACGTATTTATTGCATAATGCTCTTCACATATACAACCAAATTACAATGAAAAAGTATAAAACAAAAGTCAAAAAAAGAAAAAAAAAACCACGAATCTATCAAAAAACAATGAAAACAATTTGAAACATCCAAATAAAACACTCAAAGCATCGGAAGCTCGAAAAGAAGCACCGGAAGCAGCATCGCTATTGTGGATCTGAGGTGGTGTGCGAGACTGAAGAAAATGGTTAGAGGGAAATGGTTCAGGGTGTCGTGCCGCCAAAAGAGCATGAAAAGCATTCCTAATGAAATTGTAGTCAATTTTCCATGCACTTACGTTATGGAAATGTATGCACCTGTGTCTGTCTTTCACTTTGGACGAGTGTGTACGTGTGTGTGTGAGGATATCTGTGACGTCCATATGTGTGTGTGTATGGGTGCATGTAAATGTGCCCGGAGGTCCTTCGGAATGCGAACACCACGTAAAACCACTTTGGAAAATATGTAAAAGGGGTAAAAATTTAAAAGAGTAGAAAACTCCAACGATGTGAAAAAGTCAGCCGCCATTTCCTTTCAGACCCCTCCCCTCTTGGTGCCGCCTCCTCTAGCGGCATCGGGCTCTTTGCCACACGCCAGGGGTCGTAATTGCATTTGCATACCAGTCCATTGAACGGAAAGTCGTCGCTACCTCCATCGCTCCAACACTTCTCCAGCAAACATGCGTCTCTCTCTCGCCACAAGTATAAGTACACACTTCATATACATTGATGTATATGCTAAGTGATGAAAACAACGAAATATGAAGTAGACCTTTAAGGGCAAAGAAATTATTTCCTTTACCACTTCATATTTTTTAGGTTTTATCATTGCTGCAACTTTTTTAACATTTTTCGAAGAAACTCATTTCACCTTGAATTTATATATTATTTATTTTTTAAATTTTACATTTATTCTTTACTTGATATTTGTTGTAATTAAATAAAAGCGGAGGAATTAAAACGCGTCTACATCAGTTCAAGTTTGCCAAAGAAGAAAGATTTATTCAGAATAAAAAAACTTAGAAATATGTGAGAACAAATTATTTGACATTTTCAACTCAGCAATGTTCGATATAATATTGTACAGTGTTTATCAGATGAGTTATTCAATGTTCATTATTCAATTTATTTCAACAATATTTAATTAACCATTTCATATATTAGTACATATAGAATATATATTATTAGTCATATATTAGTTTTATGTAAATATTTTTATACATATATTTATTTATTTTTGTTCAATATTTTTTTCGCCTTTGCTTTGAAATATTTATTTTACTCTAAACCAAGTGCTGTGGAGATCAAATTTTTTTGTAATAATAAAGTACATAAGATATTTCATTTCACACCATATCTCCCTCTCTTACTCGCTCCCTTTTACGCTCTATATCTCACTCTGTGACACACTCTCTATCATTCTATATTTTCCCTCGGGACCATAACAGTCTTTCTACGACGAATGCATCTTTTTGTGATTTTCTATCTGTTATTTCTATCGGAAATTCTCATATTTCTCCTCTTGTCTTCTTCGTGGCTGTTGTCGAGTGGCGATTTTGCGCGTTTCCTTCTCCTTATATTGTCCCTTACATGATTGTATGCGGAACACCGTATATGAATGTTTTAATGTAGGATAGTTGGTGTGTTTTTATATATGTATGTGTACATATAATTTGGTTTGAGTGTATATGTGTGTAGGGGCAGCAATATGTGTGCAATTTTAAAACAAGAAGCATGCAATTCATTCGAGTCTTGTTTGGATTCAGAGCTGCTGTTGCAATGGTTCGGTCCCACATTCATTCCAGACATCTCTCATCTCATTCGCAGTATTTTGTTCCACACTTCCACACACCTCCTACCTCCCCCCACCATCCATTTGTCGATGGTCAATGGTTCTCCTTCAGCTGTTGTCGTTTTTGTTGTCAATGACGCTTTACATGCGAAAGTGTTTTCTCTGCTCGCTGTCCGGTATTCCACTGGAGAGCACGACAGAACTAACGAGTCGAGGACAGGCCGATAGATGAAGGGATAGAAAGACGAGACGACATACATACAGCTGTTCAGGCGGACAGATAGAAATCAGTACAAACAGTTGAAGATTCAGATAGATGAATTTAAGGAGGAGGAGAAAAAAACATATGCAGAACAGACGAATTGCAAATTTGTTGGAAGAACAAACATGATAAATATGATTGTTATCGAGATTTCTTGATCTTGATACCGCTGGACGTATGCCGCTTCACATCATATTTCATTATTATCAGATTTCAAATAGTCTGCCTTCTTAATACGATCATCTCTACTTATGATCGCGAAAGTACTTAAAGTACAAATAAGGTTTTGTACAAACTTTTTTAGCCATCGTCTTGCTCTTGATTTGGTTCAAATAAAAAATAACCACGAACGGTAGCTGAGGGTCGTGTGATAGTTCCCACCGATGACTTCTTCTTTCTAAATCTATTATTCGTGGTTCATGTCCTGGCGCTAGATTTCGGTTTTCCTCTCGGTCGTCGATCTCTTATCGCAAGATAACAAATTTTCGTGAACACTTCGGTAATTTCAAGCAATAAATTTGATCTGAAGAAACACTCTCTATCTCTCTCTCACTTCCAATAACCTTCTGCACTCCTTTTTCTCGCCCTTCACATTTTTCTTTATCTCCCTCTTTTTCTCACTCTCTCTTTCTCTCCTCTTTCTCTCCATTTCGGCTCTCTCCTTCATCAATCCAGCGCCTTTATCTCCACTTATTATTCAAGCTTCGAGCACTTCTGTGTACCGCCCAGTAGTCCTTCCCACCCTCCTCAGGGTCAGGACGACCAGGACTCGTCGCTGTGGTCTTCTTTATCAAAGTTTCTCCCATAAATTTTTCCATCCTCAGCTGGTTCTGCCTCCAACCCGACCCCTCAGATGTCGACGACAGCTCACCAAAGTGGGTTCCATTGTGCGAACGGAGAATTATTATCATTTTTAATGTGAGCCCACTACTTTGTACCAATTAAGGACACGCTCACACACACAACGACACATACACACCCACACCAACTCACGCATACACACACCGAACATATAAACTCAGTCCTACTCCTTTGAGTCGACGAGGAAATTTATTTGCAGCTCGGCCTACGCCAAGGTTGTGAAAGTACGCAAAAATGTGAAGAAGGGAAAAGAAAAAGGGACGGTAAGGAGGGAAGTAAGGAGAAGTAAAATAATAAGGGGGGAATGAGAGGGAGAAAAAGAGATGAATCTTCAGACTGTCCCCACCTGAGGCTCATACCCAAACGATGAAGTTTTCGAAGTGTAAAAGGTACGAGGTTGAGGGACGAACGACAGACAGAGAGAGAGAGAGAGAGAGAGAGAGACAAACATCGGACGGGGGACGAACATCGGATGATGCGGGCGAAGAGTAGATGAGAGGAATCCAGTGGGAACGGTAAGCTCTTCCTGGTAAATCAAAGGGTTCTCCTGGTGACAGGCAAGAAATTCAATTCCTAAGATTTTAGCATGGACCCTCGGAATTGCCTGCAAGGCAGATGACATAGAAAATAATAACGAAGGATTCCGCCTTCCAGATAGATGGATTCGTCGACCTCACTGTGACTAGGATCGCGTAGAGGAAGAGAAATTCATTAAAACACAGGACAAATTCCTCGAATTGTTGTCCACCATCGATCGGACATGGACGACACGACAACGAAGGGACGATGGTGACCGAAAACATTTACCTGAGAAAGTCGACCGGTCTCACACTCTGTCCCTTGAGGCGACTTCTTCAGCCGTCCTTTTTTCAATCATATGGAAATTATTCTTCAGACAAATGGAAAATCGTGAGTGGATTTTTGTGCTTGTCTCAAGGACTATAGTCAACACATGTGTGGGCCAAAGATTATCATTTATTTTAGGAAAAATACGTCAGAAACGACTCTTTAGAATGTGGGTTGGAAAGTATTGTCGTGGAGACAAATGAGTCTCGTTTGAGAATTCTATAAACGTTTCTAATGATTTTCGTTTTTTAATATTACTTACTCAAAGTGAACTTTCAAACAAAATTGTTCATTGAAATATTTTGTTTTCTCTCCTCCCGTTTTTCTCAATACGTGATGGCATTTTTCTTTTTTTTCCTCGATGATGGTGATAAAAAGACCGGGTGCTTCGCTTGCGGTTGTTGGACGTGTTAGTCCCAAGAGTAGTGAGGGCAGAGAATAACTCTGAAGGTGAATCGACGTTTACATGACCCCACTGGAATATAGGAAGGGACACAGAAAGAAAGAAAGAAAGAAGAGAGAGAGAGAGAGAAGAAGCCCATTACATTTATCTGTTTCCTGTTGAGAGTGAAGGATAGAAACTGTGATGGTGTGAGTCGAGCGGTTCGAGGTGTTCCTGGGGGACACGTGTGCGATTCGGGAATTTCATGGTGGAAAATATTTATATGTGCATGGAATTTTTCTTTCACGAACTCAGCATTCTTTTGGTGTTGCATTTGTTTTTGCCGGAATTATAATTAGAGCGATTCTAGGCCGAGTTCCGGTAACGTGCGATGACTACCAAATCGTTCTCTAATTATTCCTATCTCTCCCTCCAGCTGGTAATTTCAACATGTAAGAGGATATAGGGAAAACGACTTGAATTGACTTTAGACAAAAAAAGAAAAGAATAGGTGGAATCCATTGTTGATACATTCCCCCCATTTCCTCGATTACAATACCTCATGAGTGATGATCGGCTTCTTGAGTTTTTCGAAGGCGAATGAGTAACATTTTGTTGGCACACGAATTAAATATCCTCACTAATGATTGCCAATATGCGATTCATCATCAATGATTTTCTGTCAGCATCACCACTAACATCATTATTATCATATTCATTATAACTATTGCTTCTCAGTGGCAACCAATGTTCCCAATTTCAGTTCGAGCCTTTGAGCCTGTCCGGACGCTCGAGCTATAAATGTCCGAGCGCTCGGACCTTGTCCGAATATGTTCGGACTTTCGAGCATGTTCGGACTTTTGAACATGTTCGGACTTCGTAAACCATAAGCGGCGAGCAACGAGATTCTCGAATGGTTCTCCTTTGGCTTGTAGAGGTGTTTAAAGATATTTCTGAGTACATCTGGTGAAATTTTTCAAAAACAAAAAAAAACAAAAAATT
The DNA here is from genome assembly GCA_017309665.1 of Coelopa frigida. Lineage (NCBI taxonomy): Eukaryota > Metazoa > Arthropoda > Insecta > Diptera > Coelopidae > Coelopa > Coelopa frigida. The sequence goes on along the minus strand of CM029563.1, from coordinate 32,684,067 downwards.
AAAAAAATTTATTATGCATACTTTGGATGCTCTAGCTTTGGTGGAATTAAAGAGGACGTTCCCCTCTACCTGCATGTGAAATTACAGTGGATTCCCGCTGCAACTTTGGAAATTATAACCCAGAGAAATAACTCAAAAACAAAAAAAACACAAAAAATTAAAAATAAATATTATGCATACTTTGGGTGCTCTAACTCTTCTCGTTTGGCTTATAGAGGTGTTTAAAGATATTACTGAGTACATCTGGTAAAAATTGGGCGAAAAATCGAAAATTTATAAATTTTTCCTAGTGCAACTTTGACCCCTCTATCTGCTCTAGTTTAGCCGCAAGAGAGATTTGAAGTTTTCGCGGCGAACATTTTTTGATACCAGTCGTCCCAGAAGAGCGAGAGAGGTGATTTTGTTAATATTTTATGAATGGAGCAGGTGGAGACATTAAAGATATCTTTGCGTTTGACATTTTATGTTTTAATACAAATAAAATCGTAAATTTAAAAAGGATTTTCTGAAAATTTTTGATTTTTCTAAGTCCAATAATCAGGAGCATTTGATTTAATTAATCTTTCCAAGCATTCATTCATATTCGCGCATCATCAATCTACGCAGCCAAATGCAAAGATTCACATTCCCATATGCACGCATTTCACACAATGCGAAGAGTCATCAAAACACATATAAATACAAAGCAACGAACCAACAACAACTCAAGCGCCCCGCAGTCAAAAAACACAAACAACGCAATGACTCCAAATACACAAATTGTCGTAAAACATAAGCGACGCACAACGCATAAAAACATTTCTATCTAAAAGTGAGAGAAAGACTCTACCTAGCACCCAAAGATTCTCGAATGGTTCACCCGAAGATTTCCGAATGGTTCACCCGAAGATGATCGACTGTTCGAGTACTCGATCCTACGGACAGGCTCAAAAGTCCGAACATGGTCGAAAGTCCAAACATGCTCGAAAGTCCGAGCATGCTCGATAGTCCGACAAGGTCCGAACACCCGAGTAGTCCGGACTGTTCAATATCCGGACAATCGAGAACACTGGTGGCAACATCTTCATAATTCAGACTGCGTCGACTGTCCTGTTTGGTAGAATAGTCCCAAATCCAACTCAAGTCAAAATCAAAATTCACTACCCACACATAATGAGAAAATTCATGCCAAAGCATCCTGATGCCCACTCCTCATCTCACTGGTGCTCTTAATTAATTCCCCCCGCAAGCACAAAGATTGATTTGCTAATTGAATGTGAAGCACGACTTGATTGATGATGCTCGGCTTCTTTCCCCTTTCCAAATTCCACTTCGTATTCTTCTTCATTGGCTTTGACTTCTTCAGCTTCATCTCCTTTCGACTCCTCTTTCTATCTTCGTCTTTCTGACGATTCTCTCTATTTATCTTGGTGTGTAGAAAATTAAAGATGCTTCACATGTTCTTCTGTAACCATTTTATTGAAGTTATTCTCCAGAAAGGAAGGCAAAAGATTCTTTGTTTTTCAATTGACAGAAGGATCGGATTAAATCTTTTACACCTTCCGACATTATATTTTTTATTTTTCCATTTTTTTTAATTATAATTCCTTTTTTCCACATCAATTTTTAGCTTTTATTCACTAGTTTTTAACTTTTTCTAAGGTTCCTTTGTCGATAATATTCCATGCTGAAAGAGAGATTCTGTTGTTGGTGTCCTGCTCCTGTGTCCTTCACACATTGGCCTTCAGTCATGGCTTTACCTCTCCCTCTGCCTGAAGTCGCTGATCATTTTCAGTCTGGTCATGGAATTTTCATTTCAGCCTCAGGCTTATTTGTGGTGACCTTACATAAGGTCGGCTGATGACCTTTAGTTCTCGTTACTGTCGGCATTTATTCAACTGACAGAAACTCAACATCCATCTGTCTGTTTGTTTGTGCGGCCATCAAATTATTCATCTCCCTGTTCATTGGCCGCTGACACATTTGTTTCAATTTGGGATCTCTCACTTTAGTGAATCATTTTCTCTCCTTCATTCTGTTTCTTGTGTTTGGTTAGGAAGGTTTTTGCCAAATATTAGAAGTGTGATAAATGCAATGTTTCCAAGTGTAATTTATTATTCTACTTTGGAAACACCATCTGGAGGCCATTTATTAACCATCGAACACCAAGACCAGTGTGCCAAATACCTGAGTCTGTGTCTATATGTGTACCGTGAAGTGTATAATGTGAACCCGTGGTATATTGATAGAGGCAGTGAAAACTCTCTAGTAAAATACGTCCTTGAGGATCACGGAAGGGAAGGAAAAATCACAGAGTAGAAATCAAAAGAAAATCTATCCATTGAAGAGTGAAAAGCCTTCAAAGTACAAGCCATGAACAGTCGCCTTAATTAAGTACTAACAAGTTCTCTGATTGATACAATTATTATTTACAAACAATTGTTTATTACCAATGATAAAAATATGAAGAAAAAAAATTCACTAAAACTTTAAATATTTTTCTAAAATTGTTCAACCGAATCAATTTAAAGCTATCATTGAGAGAAGACAGCTCAGGTGGAAAGGAACGATTAATTATGTGTAGTTTGATGAATTAAATTTTTATTTGAACTCTCAATTTTTCTATTTTTGTTTTTTTTTTTGTAATAATTTTACTAATGTATGTATTTCTATTGATATTAAGCAATGAATTAAAACCAATAAATTCCAACCACAAAACTTTTAATCGGCAAACATTTGCGGACTTTGAAAATGTAATTAGTTTTTCAATGTTAAAAAGGTATTAATTAAATATTGTTCAAAAAAAATTCAAATAAATATGTAATTACAAAACCAATATAATATTTTTATATTTATGGTATAGTAATGGACAGCGAACGAAACCAACTAGGAAATAAGATGGTGATGGTCCCTTAATACGGGGCAAAGAATAAAACAAGAAAAGAAATATACAATTTGAAAGGAATTGACATCCGGTTAATCGTCGACTCGTCAAGTAGACTCAAGAACAATGATGAATGCATACCTCCTTCCTTTTTAACTATAATTGAATAAAACCAAAAAAAATCACTTCGGGTTTCGAGAGAAAATTAAGAAATTTTGTCGTTTTTCCTATAATATCAGAAAGTTACTTCAAGTGATAATGAGGTAAAAAATAACGAAGTAAACATTTTTAGATGACGGTAATGATTGTAAGAATGAAGCTACAATCGTTGATTTAGACGAAATGGAAAAGGCCATAGATAACCTGATGTTTAATTGGCGGTGAAATAAAAAAACACCTTGCGGTTGTCAGCAAAGTATTCTTCACACAGGACTTCTTCGACTGTCTTTTTGTCTCCTTCTAGTGCCGGACGCCTGCCACTTGAAGTCTAGGCGAAGTGCTAATAAATGATTTATCAGCTTCGAAAGCCGCAATTTGATAGCAGTTGGATGAGACTAAGGAGAAGAAATAGATAAAAAGAGAGAAATAAGTTGAAGGGAGTTGGGGGATTCTTGGACAGAATCATGGAAGCCGGTCAAGCCACAGAATATAATGACAGCCCTGGTTCATTCAATAAAATTTCAAATTCTTCTCGGTTCCCCTGAAATAGAAAATTGTTAAAAATATAAACATACTACATATATTCAAAAGGAACTTCATTATGTAAAAAAAATTAGCATTAAAACATGAAAATTTAATTCGTGTAATTCCCTTCAGCCACGAATTTATTTCAATGTCCTGTTGGACCAATAAATTTTCATCATCTATAGAAACACCGACCCTCACTCATACTCGTGCTGTTATACGTTAGCCCAAATGGGTATTTTTGTCTCTGGCTGCTCACTCACTTTCTCTATCTCTCTTGACTGTTGCTCTTCATCATCCCAACTCCGCTTGTTGCTCACAGGACGATATCGAGTTCGGAACACTCGATTTCCTCTTGTAACGGCGTCCCGTCCTCGACTCGACGTTGACCTGAGAACACCATAAATTTGCGAGCACTCGGTGTCAGCATCCAGCAAGCCAGGATATTTGTTTACATTTTTCGGAAGGATGAATTTATGTGTGTTTTCAGTCCCCTGTTGATGCCATGGCCTGCTCGAAGCTCGAACCTAGCGGCAAATCTCGACAGCCGACTCCTGCTTCTCGATTCGGTTGTCTTGTCCAATGCCCGAAATTTAATTTTAGTTTCATGTTCTTGTCTCTCCAGGACTCGATGGTAAAGGACCATTGGACCCAAAACAAAACCCACACTAAACCTCGATCTCGTTGGCGGTTTGGGTAAAAGCGACCAGAAAGTGAATACGAAAGGTTTCGCATAAAATTTTCACGAAACGGAGAATGATTTTCAACCATAAATTTAATCGAATCCTCTCCGACCACAACTCACTCGACATGAACCCCATCATCAAGTCAAATGACTCCATGATCTGACCCGATTTAACCTCATCGTTACAACCTCATCCCTTCATTTGGCATTGTATTTAGAGTAGTGACCTAATCCTCGAATGGCATGAGTTAATCGCCTATATTATCCCTCATAAATCGATGCAAGTGGCCGCACTTCCGGTTATCACGTCGTATTTATTCATTAGCAACGAACAATTACAATTGTCCATCGCATTAGCGTCCACTAAATCCGTTTCCTAATAATTCATAATTCTCTCAGCATTTTCGATGTTGCTGATGGCAATGGGGAGTGAGTATAATTCAGGTGGCAAATCATTTGAATAACTCAATTTGACTCATCATAGCAATATTTATCAGCCACCCAACCACCCCTTCCTCCCTTCTATAAACTTGTAAAAGGTTTCGGGAATCAATAGACAATTATTTCAATCGTGAACATGGCAGACAATTCTTTTGTAGGAGTTCGAGTTATATATTGTTATAAAGGTATATTTTTATGTATTTCTCAAGTTTTATCTTTCTTCAAAAAAGTAAAAAATAAACAGAAGAAATAAAAGCATACAGACAACCGGACAGACAGAGAAAGAAAATGAAAATTGTCACATCAAATTTGTCTTTCCAAATTTTCTCATATCTTTCTTTCTCTCTCTCTTTCTCAATTTTTCTTTCTTATTCTCTCCCTCTCTCCCTATCTATCTCTGTCTATTCCTCCCTCTCTCCCGCTCTTTCGCTTTCCACGCTTCAACTTCAACGTCAACAGCAGTTGCTATGGTTTGCAGGAACAATAAAAAAGCGTCATTTTGGATTCAAATGAAAATTTTAATTGGCAACGCGATTCCATCGGGGGCTGCACAATGACGTCAGCAAATGCTACGAGTCGTGGTGGACTTCGCTGACCTCAGAGATTCTTCATGCGAAATTGCGGTCTACAATCGGAACGGATTCAAATATATATTTGTAGATTAAGTAGAAAGCAAAGAAATTTACGATAAATAAAAAGAAACTGGTACAAATTACATAAAAATAAAATAATTAATAACAATAATGAAATTACAATATAAAGTAAAAATACCAAAATATAACACAAATTATCAGAAATATAACAAAAAATGAAGCTTACATCCCGTAAGCGAAAGTCTGGACAAGAATGGAGAGAAAAATAAAATAAACAATTGAGTTAAATTGCTTTTTGATGAGTCAAGGAAAACATTAGTCAATCGACACTTGGAGCCTCATTAGAGCCCCATTACGGAGTCGTTCTTGAAGATAGACACCAGCTCTAAAGTGTGAGCTTCCGGATGCCGCCGTTGACCAATGACTGGAAAGACGTCCGTCCATTGTGTCCTTTGTCCGTTCGTCTCGTCGTACGTCGTTTCGCGCCTCCATCTTTCGCACCATCCATTTCTTTTGTCTATTCGCAGTCTTCTCGTTCGATCCTAAATAGTCAACTGACTTTCATTGTGCTTCACTTGCCCGCAAAGAAAAGACGGACAATTGTGTTTTTTTTTTTTTTTTTTTGGTTGGGTCATATGCATTTTGTTGTTTTGCCGTCTGACAATACTGTCAACGGAGCTGCCATCAATTTTCCCTAATGTCGTCAATTTGCCTCAAGGCCACAACCTGCTCCTCGCCCCAGGCGAATGGCTGGGTGGCAAAGAGGTCCCTGGGCTACGGTCTATTTACAATTCAAATGGCGTTCATGTCCTTGCGCTGACCGTCGAATGTTTGTGTTTTGCCAATCGCCAAAATGGACACTCGACCTCCTAGCAGCTTTCGTTCATCTGAACGTCCTTTCATCCGTCGCACCCACACAGGACACATTCATCCCCTCCAGTCTGAGTCTTATTTTTGAATTCCGATCTTCCTGCCCAGCTTATGGTTTGCCTCCCTCTCCATACATTATTGTTGTTGATGGACGACTTTGCTGCCGCCTGGTGTCTGTTGGCAATAACTTGTGAATTTCCCATCTACAGCGAGGGGTCAAGAGGAAGCAAAAAAAATCGCTATCGATTGGTTCTCGATTGTCGGAACTTTATGCGATTTTGATCAACTCATCTTCATTTGAATCCTCGTCAGAGTGTCGGTAGGTGTTGTTGTTGGTTTTTAGTTTTTGGTATCTGGTGACCGGAATTGTATAATTGTAACATAAAAAACGCTTCTCTATATTTATAATCATAGTACTATTATTTATTGTTATATTACAAAATTATCTAAATCCATTAAAATATCTGCATATGAGGAGATAAAAATTGGATCAATCATAATTAAAAGCTTGAACTTATTTTTGACTTTCCACCATTGGTAATGTTTTTATATCAGAGATTAAATACATCGAGACTATAAATACAACAGTTAAAATGATTTAATCCAACGGTAATTGTTTTTACAACAAAGACAGAAGCCTCTTAAAAATATATGACAACTTTTTTGGTCTCATTCATCGCATTACAATAAACTACGAAGCCTTTGTAACTTATATTGATCGGGGATATTAACTCCGAGGACAATTGGAAACTGAAATGGAGAACGCGGCTCGTAGTAAAAAGTAATTGCAGTCGGGTGAAGAGGGGAAAACCACTTCCGGTTGATACGAATTACGAACAATGGCGGCTGGCCAGAAATTCTATGGCTTTTCAATTACGGCTGCATTTGCATTTCGCATTTTACGAAAAACACTACAAACGAAACGTTGACCGTCGACAATCGACGAAGTGAAAAATGAAAAGCAATTATTTCACCATCAAGGCTTTATCTATCATCAGGAGACTGGTGGCTTTTTCATCATCCAATCATAAAAATAATGGAAATTCACTTCCAGCCAGTGACTCGACCTGCCGTCCTCTCTCCTCTAGGACTCGCTTGTTAAGTCGATATTTAATTTATTTATTTGTTTTTTGTTTGTTTTATTTGTAAAACATTATGAAAGAAAAGAACGACATACAGACGGATGTTGGTAAGGAGTACACTTGTGGCCAACTAGGGCTATTGCTCTCTTCTCGACAGAGGAGAAATTGAGGAGAATCAAAACGATCACAGCGATTTCTCAACAGTCTGACATTTAATTATGATGTTTTCTGAATGCGAATCTTCTATGGATGGGGTGGTGGATTATTCTATAAACAAGAGCAGACACAGCTTCCTCATCTCATCTTATGGTGGGTTCTCTTTCTGCAATTGTTGGCTTCTATTTCAAATCCTCTTGTCGTAATTTACCCTCACATTTAATGATCATTCATAGCTTCATTTCACTCTCCCTTTATCTTTTTCTTTCTGGCTGCCATTGTGTGTTGTATTTCTGAGTTGAGCTGGACAATTGCAACCGGATATAGTTTGAAATAAACAATAAACTTCCTGCACAGACTCTCAGTTGTTCAAGTTTCCAAAAACTGAAAAGTCAATAAAAATTCTATCCTCTCTTGCTAGTTGCACTCACTCTCCTTATCTATCTCTATCTTACTCGCACTCTTCCTTCTTCCATTTTTATTTTCATTTTAATGTTCGTTGTTGACAGTTTTCCAAGTTGCAGCTCGAATGTCGTTGCAACGAAATATTTCACAGACACTAGGAGTGTGTAGGAGTAAGAGACAGACTATGTGGAAGTGAGAGAGAGATATACAAAGTAAAACTTTATAGAAGATGTGGAAACGGAAGAAAAGAGTTGAGAAATAATTTTAGTTGAATTTATTTTGATTATTTATCACTTTTAGAATTGATTGTGTTCAAGGTCCCTGTCGTCCCTGACTTTGACTTTTATTGAATATCAAACATTTTATTTCCGCATCATAGTTTCGTAAATTGGAAATCATCAATTAATTCAAAATAGAGATACACGAAAGAATATAAAAAAAAAACAGGATAAAAAAACATAATAATAAAGTCAAATGGTCAAAAAAATCGCGAAATGATATGAAAATTGATGTTGAAAGGCGCAAAAATAATTATTTTTCCGATCTGGAAATTCGGGCGACCTGCCAACTGAAACACACACGCGCACTTTTCTGAACTGGGTCAGAAATTTGGCAAGAATAGTTTTTATGTTTACCAACCGAATTTCTTTGAAGCCTTCAAAGGATATTCTTCAGAGATCTATTTTAATTCCCTTTAAAACTAATGTGAAGAGTTTTTAATGCATTTGGATGGAGTTAAAGTTGTTCAAACATAAATATTTCAGAGCTGGGTTCCTTCTTAATTAGGCCTGAGAGTAAACCAAGTCACAATTTAATGAATTTCTTTCATCTTGAGCAGAAGTCTGAAAATTTTCAAAACAAATACAAAAAAAAAGAAAATATAGTTATGATGATTTTATTTTATTAAATCTAAATTGGAATAGGAAATATATCTTATATGAATAAATTAACGTGTATTATTTATAAAGCGGGCAAAAACTAAAAAATAGTCGAATGAAGACATCAAGAGCTCTCTCACATTTCACAAGCGAAAGCCACGTCCGAAGCTGCTGCAGTTTTGCGCCGAAATTTATTCAACTACAAACATAGCAACACACAAGCACACACACAGACACAACGACTACAGCTATGCACACATGCATACAGACATTGCAAGAGACCCTTATAACAACAACTACAAATGCAACAATGCGCAAATTAAAACATAAACTTTAATAGTTGCTTTCGCGCGAAAAAAGAGCAGGAGACAAAACACTGCTTGGTGAAATAGTAGTGAAGCACCTTGTTGTTGTTGTTGTGAAAACCCTCAACTGTATTCTGAGGTGTGGGTTGGAAAAAAAGGAGGAAGTTACGAGTGTTCATGTGGACGACAGGAAGCTCCAATGTTGAAAATTTATGGCTTGAGAGTGAGACGGAAACAACAACAACATTGTCTTTAGAGCATTTTCGAAACCCTTTAAAAATATCCAAAGTTCTTTTATAAAACTTTTTTTTTAGTACTGAATAAAAAATTTACTCGTTTTGCTCGTACGAAGAATAAAATATTATTGAGATTTTTCCACGATGAAAAAAAAATTATGTGGAAATATTTCAAAATATAATGGAGTAAATTATATGGTAGTCGACTCGACGACATTCGAGGGCATTACATTTCAATAAAAATTTATATGCGAAAGCTTTTAACACAAAAACCAAGAATGCATATCTCTCTGGGTTTTTAATAGTGATTTTTTTAATTCACATTGAAATGCAGCCGATACTTATAGCAGAGAGGATTCAATGGACGAGAATATCGGATTTAACTAAAACCATCTTCACATTAAAGTTCACAGCATGAAATGAATTAAATTCTCTGAATGAAAGGCTCATATGTTGGTTTTGTTCCATGTCTTCCTTTTCTGCAAATCCTTCAATAATGATGTTGCCTCTGCCATTGATTTCGCCAGATTCCCATGTCCGTCCTCAACTTTGATGGTTCGACAAGCACTCGCCCAGAAAACTTTGTGAGCTCTCGTGTGACCGCATTTCGGGAGCTTCAACGATTTCTCGCTCAAGTTGGAAATTTCCGTCGGAAGTCGATGTCAAATGCATTGAAAATCATCGACCACCGACGACTATCGGGCGGAGGAGGGAAGAGTGGAAGTTCCTGCGGTCATGGTGGATTTCAAATCGGAATTTCCTCCATCTCGCCAGCCACACATCACTTTGAGGAATCAATATGAGCTCCGGTGTTTGCTACGACCGCGACGTCGTCGATCTTGTTTACACGGACCCGGCTATTGAAGAGATCGACTATGGCAAAAGATACTGTGTGAATGAGGAGTGTGAGGAGGTGTTTATTGGATGTGGCAATAGAAATCCAATTTCATGGCTCTTTCAAAGGGAGTTGTCATTAAAGAGGTTTTCTCAAAATTGTGTTCACTTATTGCGAAGTGAAGTTACCAATTCATTTTTGAATATCATCCTTTAAGCATTATGAAGGTTATTGAAATATTGAGACAATATTTAATTTTGAATTCGGGGAATTAATTTCATTATTCCGTCCTCACAAGAGTGCTAATTTCATTAAGCTTCTATATCTCTTTACCACTCTCTCTACCTTAAGTTAATTCCCTTATTTGAAAATTTATTATAACAGGCTTCTTTGAATCTCGATTGCTTGCCCGGAACTTCGGTTTATCGATTTTACATGTATGAAGTGAGGAATTTACAATCCGGTGACGAGGCGATGTGTTGATGTGATGATGACATAAAATGAGTGGGAGTTCGAAAATCGAGCAAATCGAGCAAGTAGTCAAGTCTGACATTTTACTTGTTTTGTTCAACGTTGTCTATGTCTGGCTTCTGCTCTCGTTCTTCGGGCTCTGTTGGATGGCATTGGTGGGTGACGTCACTCATCGTCTCGGTTATCCTGAAAACCTTCTAGCATCCTGCCGTCCTTCCGTTCACCTGTTCGTTAGCCACACATGCACTCTCGATGGGTCGCAAATGGCCTACGATTTCTTCGACAAATGCAATCGACTTCCGTTTCGTCGGCAAAAGACCTCGTCTAGGTGCTTCGTTCGTAAATTGGTTCTCTTTCTCTCCCCCTTAATTGTATGAGAGTGAACTTGAAAGAACATGTGATGAGCAATGCAGGATGTTGTGGCTTCGTTTTGTCAGTAATAGGTAAATTGCAGGAACAACGAGAAATATTAAAAATATGATGATTTATTTGGATTCACCTCCAAACCTCGTGTGTTGATGAAAACCAACCAATAGGTAGCAACCAACGTCATTATCCTCTAGATGACAATCATCATCAACTCGCTCATCATCATCGTCGACACCGACGAAGGGCCGTGACCGATGTATGTGAAGAGATCTCGAAGTCGAGTGTCGGGCTCGAGTGTCATTTGCATTTAGAAGCGGTGTGACCCCAACCTCCAGCATTCAGCGTCGTGCCCCGCCTTTCCTTTCCACCGAACATACCGTCAAAGGATGCTAAAGCTGTCCTCCTTCATGTGTACTCGCTCTCGTCCCAGGTTTTTCAGAGCATGAGTTTGTTTATGTGGCGTCATATTTATTTTACAATCCATTTAGCGCCAAGAAAATGGCGCAAGGAGACGACGAGTCACAGCGCAACTAGATGGAAAAGCAGACAGAGATAAAAGAAGAGAGAAAAAGAGCACAGAGCGTGGTTTGTTGCAAGGTGCGTCACATTTAGGGATCGGTTTATTAGATTTGGTCGACGATGGAGTGCAAAGGCGACATTTGGGGGAGAAGAGAACGGTTGGTTGGCGAGAGAATGCATGCTCTGAGAGGATGAAGATTTCTTCCATATCCTTGTGTCCTCCTATCGTCGAGCTCTCTTTACCACGAACGCCCTCGTCTTTGATCTCATGGTAAATTTTTGACATCACTCGCCTCCAGCTCGGGCTTCCGTTTCCTCTACCGCTTCCATTCACTACCTCCTCATCCTCCCTTCATCCATTTGCCAGGTTACCATCTCGCACACCTTCCCTCCCTCTCTCTCCCTCTTTTCACTACGACTCGTTCTTCCCTGTTTCATGGAAGGAAGTGAGAAAATTCAATAAAGTCGCAAGTTTATGAAATTACTCTCAAATTGGCGAATTTCTAGTGATTTTCTGCTTTTAAAGCTCCATCTCGAAATGCGATCGACGCCACCTGCATCGCGTCCAACCGCCCTCGATGTCACTCCCTTTTCAACACCCATTTCCACAGAAGCCCCCCGGCGCCGCAGCAACATTTTTCATTCCTCCTTCTGAATCTGCGCGAATGATGCTCGTTATGCTGCCGGCATGTTGATGGAGCACTAACAATGGCATCACCAGCAACCATGATATCAACAGCATCCACAACAATACAACAAGAACAACAACAAACACAGAAGAACCAGGAGAAGCCGCGAAGTCTGCATCGAAGACAATTGAGTTACGCCCTGGCGCAGGTATTTATGAGAAAACAATGGGATGGAAATTGCAAAAATAACAACAATAGAAATCATGAAGAGGGGGAAAAAGTTCCATTGAAAGCATTTGTAATGAAATTATGATCAGGTTTTATGCATGAAGACGAGAAAGATTTCGCTCCGATTTTTGCTCGACGAATGGCGAATGAATTGGAAATTATCAAAATGCCGAAGGTTCTTTCGCTTAATATATTTATGGTTTCTTTTATCAATATTCTTGAGGCTTTTCACACGAAATATTTGAATGATGAAGTTTCGAGGTTTTTTGGTATTTGCAGTAGCAGTGGGATAGGAGTGAGGGAGGCTGTGTTAGAGAAAGAAAAAGATGGCAAACTGTTACCATCTGTCGATAAAGAGAAGCCATTTGCAGAATTTCAATTAAAATCAAATAGTATTTCGAAATTTTCGAGAACATTCCTTGAGGTCATTACAGTCCAACCCTTCATTTTCAGCTTTCTGGCAGGTCATCCTGTCCTCACTCCCTGCCAATAATTATTGTTGTTTTATTCCTTGTTCCTTGGTATTCCGGAGAAGTTCTATCTACGCCTTCAACCTTTAATCTGAGTCGGAGTTCAGCTCGTGATGGCCCAAATTGCATTCGCCGGTAAGAAAATTGGGTCCTGGCAGAGAAACGATGTGTTTTCATAATAGGTAGCGCATTGCAGAGCTTCGGTGTTTCTGTGTTCATTGAAGCCCAGATGCAATAGCTTTGGTAATAGCTCAAATAGTGTGTGAAAGATATAAGAATGAATGATTTAGTCATGGTAATAATTGTCGTTTTTTTATGTTTTCGTATTGTTCAACTATTATGTTATCAATTATTGGCGATACAAGAGGTTACAATTGAACAGTTTATCAATTGAAATGTATTACAGGAAGTCAGATTCAATATTTGTACATATGAAAGAGGACGTGGTGTACATTATTTTGTCCGAATGGCCTCTTAGACAATTTGTTCTCCCACCTGAAATCGCGAAATTCAACCACTTCACCTTATTTCTCTCGATTTCGATATATTCTGATATTTTTATTGTTGTACCGATGATTTTGTAGTCTGGCCTGCTGAAGAGTTGGTCATGTTAACGGTTTTCTATTTTCCACACACTATTTTACTATATTCAATTGCATTGATTGTGTATATATCAGTGTGTGAAGTAATAAAAACATCAGCAGCAACAATGACGTGACAACAAAAACAACATCTGAACACGTGATGGCAGCAAAATGACTTCTGCCATCAACAGAAACAATAGCAAAAACGATGACAATGACAAAGCCGACCATCAGCAAAGTCTCGAGTTCTTAACCAACAAATTTCAACCAGATACTCGGATACAGTACCAGATACAATAACAATATAGCCAAAAAATACCGGATTTTTAACTCATTGCACACTGCTGGTAAATTGCATTCAGTGTTATTTTTATTGTTGTAATAATAAATGTTGCTGTAAATGTTGTTGTTGCTCTTTTTGTAACTCCTGTTATTTTGGCTTTCGTGCCATTTGATTATATCTTTTATGTTTATTTGGAAAAATGTTTATATTTTTTGTTTTTGAAATCATTTCACAACTCATAAATGTTGATAGTTGTTGCAATCAAAGTTGTTCTTGTTGTTGTAGGTGGGAATATTACGCGAGGAATATCGTAAAACTTGCGAGGCGTAAAATTGACAGCTGGTTGGGCATCATAAAATCATAACGGCGCCATTTATTGCCTCCCCCGCATCCGCTTCCGGCAGCAGTGGCCATTTTCCACTTTTTCTGTTCATATGTATTTTTGTAGTTTAACATTTTTTATATTCCATTGATTTTTATGAAATTTCTTTATTATGATATTGTGTTGCAATTTATTTTCGCTCTACTCAAAAATTCAGCATTTCAACTGTGAAGAGTTGTAGTCATTGCCTTTGGATTGTGGCCTTTGAGGGGGAGAGGGAGTGGCCTCTCTGTCGTCTGTCCTACCCTGAGGTGCGGACAGTTTTTAAAAAATTACACGTAGCGAAAACATTCGCAGTTTCGATCCGATTCTGGTCACACAATGAATGCATTTCTCATGGCAAAAAATTTTAGAGTATTACAACAAAGAATGAAAAAAAAAATATTGATTTTGTGTAACAGCATGAAAAACAACATAAATATATTAACAGCAAAAAATAATCGAAAACATAAATAACAGGCGAAACCAACGGCTACCCTGGAGTGCTTTCCTTTGGCTTCGATTGGCAACGAAAACACGAACGAACAGCTGGTGCCAACTTGACAGCAACAAAAACAATAGCATTGGAAATTTTACAACAACAACAATAATATCATTATAACAATATCAAGAACAGGAACAACTATTCAAGGAACAAAAACACGTACTCGCGTCGTTTGAGAAAATCACGAATAGTGTCAACAGCATTGTTATGGTCAAAACAACAGCAGCAACAACAACAACAATCCTTACCAACAATAATGGAAACAACAGTCACTCGCATCCCGGAACAATAAATTGCGATTAGTTCCTGGGGAGTGTGCGTGTGTGTGTCAGCAAAAGTCCTTTAAATGCGGCATTAAGTTACATTTTTTGTTCTCCTCTTTGTTTTTGTGGTCGCGGTAGTCGACCTCTTTGTAAGAGTGTGTACTTCACGATTAAAACATTTCCGAAGTCTTTCGGTTTTCTTCTCCTCCTCCATCAAGCCATCGTCCTCTTTCGCCTGTCGCATTATTTTCACACCAGAATGTGGAATGGATACAAAATATAATTAATGTCCTTCGGTTTGATTCCATCTTCTGGTTAATCCTTGTCTTTGTCGACTGAGATATCACTATGGTTTGATGGTGATTCGATATCTAAGAATTTATATTTTTCATATTTCTTCTCTAAATTGCATCGAGACAATTTGACAGGATTAATTTGTAGGACTTTGTCAACAAACCTTCTTAGGCTTGAGGTCATCTTGAACTCTTGCATTCCCTTTATTATAACGAGGTTGAAGGATCGATTGTTATGTAATTAAATATTCTGTGCTTTTTAATTTTATGATATATTTTTGATCGATATTTTTCCGAGTAATTTCTTCCATCAAATTTGTATCGATATTTTTGCCGTCTGTTTCATTAATGGTTACTATCATTTAAAAAAATTGTTAAATTTTTTAAAACATTTTTTAGTATTCATTTAAAAAAAAAGAATCAACTCACAGAGAAACATAAATATACAAAAATATCTATCTATCTATATATTTATTTCTTCTCCTGCTGTTCGTTGATAATGTAATTGAAAACCTTTCAGTTGCGAACTGGGATCTCTCCGGCGAAAGAAAGGACAACGATATCCTTGCGAAGAAGTTGAGCCAAATGCAATCGCAGTAAATCATATAATATTCGCACATATATCCACACAGACAAACAGACACAACTACACATATCCAGAAGGACATATAAATGCAGAGATCTCAAGGTCAGAGGCAGTGATTGAGAAAGACATACGAGAGGAAGATACAAGAACCTCGCCCCTTTGAGACTACATGACTAAAGATGGATATAAAATAATCTTGAGAAACAAACCCTGAACAGAAGGTCCCTGGGCACAGAGGAGAAAGTTGATTTAGCTGGGGAGTAAGGGAAGAATTATTTCTATGGATTTCATTTTCAAGTTTGCGGACTGCAACTGAGATTCCATTCGATTATCTGAGAAAGAATAATTTACGAAGACTAGTTCTTGAGTTGGTTGCAGAGCATTCATCGACAGAGATTACATTTACAATGGAATCGAAGTCTCAATATCCTTTTTCGAGTTCTTTATGCTTCCATAGCTGACATTTTATGCGCCGAATTTCGATTCAAAAAAACGAATTCATTTCGACAGAATTCATTATGGTATGATTTTCTTTGTATATCCAGATTAAGAGTAGAGATCCTGACGAAAACTCGACAGTGATCTTACGTGATGCTATGTCTCGGTTTACGAGATGCCGAGAGGAATGCGCGAGTAGCAGCAACTACTTTCAGGAAAAGATGATTGTTTCATAGCAATTCTTTCATACAATAAAAATATGACAACACGCAGGTCAAGCAGATAGACATCAAACTGCGAGTAGTTCCATTATATAAAAATAACCACGTTTTCTGAGTGTTTGAAAAAGTTATAGAGAGAGGCATTGATTGAAGAGCTTCACGATTCATTTTTCCCGAGTAGAAAGCGTATATTAGAGATATTCAAGAGTTCATTTAGGATTCTTCACTCACCTCAATTCCTACTGCAAGGCTATATTTAAGGATATTTACAAACATACATATATGGAAAGCATAAAACAACTTCAAAAACTTCTGCCACCATCTCAAGTTTTTTCTCGCTCCCTTTTAAAATTTTAATTAATAACGGAAGTCATTTATCATTTGTTCTGAAACAACAGCATAACTTGAGTAACATATGTTCCACCAAAATGCTCTCCAGCCATTTCAGCTCCAAGTTTTTACGACATCTGCCTTCATTCTATTTTGAGATCGTGCTTTATGCCGTTTTTTATTTGAAATTTCGTTCGAAAGTGATGAATGAATAAATTTCAATATGTTGAGGAGGGATTGGTGGGCAATGAAGGAATTTGAAGAAGGAGAGATGTTTGAAAAGAGAGATGGAAGTGAAATTTACACATCATACAATACATTTTTTGTGATGTATTTATGTTCGTTGACATGTCTGACACGTCGTTCATCATTTTCACCTGGGTGGGTGAGGAACGACGAGAGAAAGAAAGAAGGAACGAAAGGTATTTCCTTCCAGCTCTACTATAAACTTTCCGAGTCTAGCTTCTGTTCGGTGTCCAGATAATCTTTACCATAGACATGAATCCAAACATCATGGTTAAGAAGAAGGAAAGAATACAAAGCACAAAAGAATAACTCTACGCGAAAGTTGACTAGAAAAATAAGGCACTGACGAGCAGAAAATGTCAGACTTCATCAGGAAACTTTCAACCTCCGACTGGTTAGCATCCTCTTCCTATTTCCCCTTCCTCTCACACGTCCTTGGTTGACCGCGCCTGAGATTAGAGGTCTGAAGGCGAGGAAGTCGTGGCAAAGTTCATGAAAGTAGCATAAATTAGTTGAAGTTCAAGTCTGGAGAATGGAAATGGATAGTTCACGAAAAAGCTAAAGTCGAAGGGAAAGTCACGAGAAAGAGAGCAAGAGAAAGAGAGAGAGATAAGAAGTCATCGGGAAGAGATCGAGGCAAGGTCGAAAACAGAAATGCATCCAAATTCCTAGTTGGAGTTGTTGTCAGCGATAGCATCGGGGTCAGCTTTGCCAACAAGATCCACTCACAAAACTTTATTTGGCGAGAAATTGAAAAACTTTCTATTCTACATATTCTCACAAATCTGTTTTCGGAATTACTTAATGGATCAGAGTTGTTGTTGTAGGCATTTTTTCAGTTGGGTTCCTTCTGCAACATCGTTTGATTCATCATTTGGTTCTATTTACATTCGAAACTCTGACTCGTCCCATTTAATTGCACGGGGATATGAAAACGGATCTTCTCCATTTTTTGGTAACATGAAATATAATGCTTTCATATTCAGGTGTTTTCGTTAAACGGTTGTATTGAGTAAAATTAATACATTTACCTATGTCTTTCTTGAAACAATATCAAGATCTGATTTCTGTTCGGTCAATATTTAAATCTTCATCAATACATTCAATAATTATATCAACCGATTTTCTTTCACTTAACACCTCGTTTCTCATTACTACCATAAACTGCACCATCGGTACTCTAATCATTATCATCACGAGCCCATTCTTTGGGATTTTAGCTTCATGTGTAAATTTACTAATTAAATCAGACCATTGCATCTAAATTCCATTTATTGCATCCGACGGTTTCACTGTAATTTTAAATTAATATTTGCCTTTAGCAAGCAAACATCTATAAATACATACTTCAAATAGGATTACAAATGATCGCAACTATTGACACATATATTCTGAAACTTAATACTGCATATGAGCACAAAATAAAACAAAGCCAAATGAATTATTTTTATTCGTGAAATAAAAACAGAAATCTATTATAAAGAAATATTGAACGTTTGCATTTATATGTTCATGTTAATTTATCAACCAAAAATAAAAGAAATAAAAAATTGTTTTTCAATAATTAATCTTTATAATTCAGTCAATTCCTTCATCTTCTCAGAGCTCCTCGAATACGCATTATCTCGGATATAAGTAATTTCTCTCCTGTAAGATTTCCGGTCATTTTCATCCTTCTGGCTTCTACGTCTTCCTTAGCATTCGAATTCCTTATATCATTTTTATTTTGTATCCTTTTTCTTTCTCGGAAATGTCTGTCCGAAGGACGAACAGCAAATTCTTGAAGAATAAAAATTCAAATTCATTTGTTGTTCGTGGAGCCTACATAACATATATGAATTTTTGTTATTGTTGGAATTTCTCAAAATGGACAGGAGTCTACTTCAGGAGCTCTATGGCCCAAAAGTCCCTAAGGGCTCAAGAATGACAACGAGATGGCGATCACGGAATGCCTACATCGTATTTTTTGGTCTATTTTGTTATTGTTTTTCAATGTTCCCTATGAGCAAGAGGAAAGAAGAAGTCAACAGGGAGTGAGAGAGAGAAAGAGGGTGGTTTGTTGTTGAAGAAACAAGGGACATATGCAAAAAATACCCATAAATATCAGCACTTTACCTCCAGGGCTCGCCAAGATTTATGCAGCACTCACATGTCGTTAAACGAAAGACAATGAAAGTTCTATAAAAGGACAGAGAAAGAGAGGGGGTAAGTATGAGTTCATTGTACACCAGAGAAAAAGAGAAACAAATAGAGAGGGGATGAAAATGGAATATTTACAATCGAAGTTTGAGGTGAAAGGGTCATTTAGCCACTGAGGATTACCAGACTGCCCTCCGGTCACTCTTTCCTTTTCACTCACAATCTATTTCTCTTTGGTCGTTAGGTCATTTATTCTCCACGGTACCACCATGATTCTTTCGTCACATTATCCTTTCCTTCCTGGTATGCTGGTTGACCTAAAGACTCAATGGAGTGTTGACTATATCCTAGATTAAAGCAGATATAAAAGACAAAGTTTAGAAAAGGACGAGAGGAGAGAACAAAATATTTTTTTAAAATTATCATACAATGATAAAACCTCTCAATATTTTAATTATTTTAAGATGTCGTGAACCACATTTAAAGTTGACGTTGACTAAGATAAATAATTCAGTATTTCAGTGTCAGGATGCATGAGCATATTTTTGTATCATTTCTCCCCCAGTTGGTTTTCTTCTTAATTAGATTTTAATCATTTGCCGAAAACATAAATTTGCACAAGTTACATGGGATGTATCGACATGAACTCGAGTAATAAAAAGAGAAATGTGAGCCATGGAACGGATTGGCCTCGATAAAGGGATCAGAAGGCAAGGGTTTTCAATAACTGGAAACTGCCATTTCATCCTCATAATCAGCCTATTTAAACAATAAACAATATATTACTCCCTTTGGAGAGATCCTTTCTCTGTTCCATGAACCGTAAATTTTAAAAGGACGTCATTCGTTCGTGCCATTCATTTTCATTTAATAAGATAATTTCAACAAGGATTTTGTGGGTTGAAGGAAACGAAAAAAATACATTCAATTTAGTTGGATCATTTTTGTTTAAACTATATTGCATTGTGCCAATTTTTATTTACCTAATTTCTCTACTTCTCCCAAATTTATTTTACTGCATTAAATTTCAATAGAATTTATTTTGTCATAAAAAATCGATAGCTGTGAGTCGGGCTCAGTTCGAGATAACAACAAATCGAAGGAATTATAGGTGAGCCCGGGGGTATCAAAGTGATAGAGGGGTGGGAACTTGAGTATCTTGAGAGCTGATTACAAAGATTTACGAACTCAAATCCTCGATGGATTTAATTCCTATGAAAATAGCTTCAAAGTTGTGGAGACGTTGAAAGTGGGATTTAAAGGAAGTTTGAGGAAAAGAGTGAAAGAGAGAAGAAATCTATTAAGTGAAATTTAAGTATTTTTCATAATTGAAATTGAACTTTAAATTGCTCTAGAAGCTAATCGTGTGGAGCTCGACTATAGGAGAATAAGTCCAAAATAATTTTTGTTTTCCAACATTTTATTTCCATTTAATTTTCTGTCTCGTTCTGTTAGATGTCTGTTAGATGTAGTCGCAAATCATCTCGGGCGAGTCGAGAGAATTAGAGGTAAAGAGCTAAAAAAAGCACTCAGGAAGTAAGATCCAGAGAGAGAAGGCAGTAGTGAAGAAAGTAGTAAAATCAGCTAAGAAAATAGACCAGAAGATCAAGAAGTCAAATTTCTGAGGTCATCAAGGCATATTAATTGTCTGAATAGAAAATTTAAATAGATTTATGAAGATATGAAGGAGAAGAATATGCTGCTGAAGAAAAATTTAGAATTACCCAGGTATCCATTGCTAACGATTAATTTTAAGTGCATAAAGGTTCAAAGAAAGAATTAGTTATTTAAGTGAAGGTGATTCTGAATTGGTCAGAAATATTCATTGAGTAACTTTTCTATATTCGAACAATCATAATAAAAATCAAAATCTAGAGGAAAATAAAAAGTATTCAGAAAAAATACATAGAAAATGAGAATAAGAGATCCTTGCAGTGTGGCCAGAACATGATTTCTCAACCATGTTAGTTAAGCTTCCTCCGTAAGGCATCATTCTTCCCTGAACGTTTCGAAAGTTCTGCTCATCCCTTATCTGATTCCCTCATCTCGACCTGTGGTCGAAAAATTTAAACGCTTCTAAATTATGGTGCGAGGATGAGGAAAAGTCTCGGTGCAGAGTGACAGCCAGCAAAAATCCCTCGGCTCGGTCAGTTCCTGACCCACCGCACCTCCCCTCCCCTAGAGACCCCAATGACAGTGACTCCGGGGTTACATGCAAATTGGACGTCGGCAAAGTTCCGTCGTCGTCGCTCTCTTGTGGCCAACTTGGGGAAAATTGCTGCGAAATTATGAAAGCTCCCCCAAGCACAGCCACCATCTCTGCTCCCCTCCACCGTCTCCACACTCCCTCTCACAACTGCAGTTGGCTCGGGTCGACGAGCAGAAAATGTGATAAAAATCTAACACAAGGATATGTGCAGCAGGACATTCCTCCGACAGACATGTTTGTTGCAGGCATTGTCGTAGTCTTTGTTGTAGATGTCCACATTTTTGTTTTCTTGTTAAATTAGTTGACTTTTGATTAAAAAGTTATCTGAAAACGTGCGCTAGTCGAGACTGAGAAGCGATGGACTATGAGTCTGAGTAGGAGATTGGTTTGATAGAATGAGGTTACAATGTCGTAACTTTGAACTTAGTTGAAATTTAAATTTAGGTGGACATTTCCTAAGAATTTGAAAAAGTTAAATTTGTTGCCACTGCTTGCAATTTTTGTCATTGAGTCGGTCGTTGACTGCTGCTGGCGTTGGCAACGCGATGCAACCGAAGGCGACGACTGGAACGGCTCGAGCAAAAATTAATGTCCATGTTCTGCCGAGCGCGATGAAATTAATTTCAGTTTTGAAAAATCGTCCGCTCCAAACATTTCTCAAGCGTCGCCCATGGTATTGTAATTATTCGTAGCCCTTCCTCTCACCCTTTATCCAGTTTTTCATTTGCTCACTTCGTCTCATTTTTTGTTCTCGCCTTGAAGCCTGAAACGCGCAAGGATATCCTTGGTGGAGATCTGATTCCTTGGGCTTCTCCTTCCGGCAAAGGACTGGTGTGAAGTTTTAAACAATGAAAACTCATGACTTTATTTCTATTGAAAAGAATACGATTGACAGCCGACTTTCAGCAATGGTCAGAGCAACTATCATTCTTATCGTCTTTCAGTTTTTCTTCAGTATGAATAAAATTTCGCTGTATACCTTAAGGAGTCAATTAAATGGAAACCTTAGTAATTTACGGAAACCGTAAAAATGCCTATTGAAAAAATATACATAAATAACTATAAAATAAGCTGTTATAACAACAACATTCCGCATTTTCCGTGGTATGAGAAAATTGCTATCTGAAGGACAAACGATGTGGTCTTCAATTAGCTTAATTGCACAAATGTAAATGCAATTATTTAGCGAACAGTAAAAATTCTTTGTTGAAACAAATGTCATAACTTAATCGCATTAGCGGACAATAAGCAATTGAATTAGTTCACGCACATACAGACAGACAAGCTCGAACATCGCACAGAAGTACATACATAAACGTCTTACATATACAGATGCACCCTCAAGTGATGTATTTAATTGCAAAACACTTTGAGAGAAGGAGGATCGTCGATGAGAGGCCAAGAGAATTGTGATTAAGCGATAATAATAGCTTTTGCTTGTTTTTATGACTCGGATCTTTGCAGTTTATTTTAAAGGCACTCTTTAATTTCCTCTAAGTCCTGAGAATTGATTCTATTGCAATTAAATGCACAATGATTAAGCACAAAAGTGTTCAGATGCCAACCGTTTAATACAAAATATTTACACAGCCTTATATAACTTAAATTCGAAGTCTATGAAAACTAGATTATTATTCTGTAAAATACAAAGTAGAAATTATTCTAGAACAGTCCTGCTATGACTACTATATACAAATATTAATGCAAAGTACAAATGAACAAGTTGTTATATTTAACAAATTCAATCTTAGTTCATTCTTCGAAAATAATGTTAAAGTTGTTTTTTCTATCGAGACATTGTTAATAGAATAAGAGCATAAGTATAAGTTTAAAATATAAACTATATGAAATATAATAGCGCCAAACTGATTTTTTGGAATACAAATTTATGGATTCTTATAAATTTTTGATAATAAAATCTATTACAATTTTGCTATCTAGCTAATAAAATTGAACGAAACGATGAAGATATATACAATATCCTATCACTACAGAGTGTTTATTAATCTCGCCAAATGCTCATTTCCTGTTTAAGAACATTAGAATGAGGGAACAAAAAAAGAGAGTGTGAGAGAATGAGGAGAATCGAGAGGAACAGCTCAAAATTCACACCCTGATGCAGACCGTTTGCTCCTTCGAAACCATCTTGAAAAGAAAATCAAGAAGAAGAGGCTGAAAATTGATGTGGAATGTTCTTTCCAACCTTCCTCCATGTCCTGCCACTCCTCCTATCCTTTTCCGCATCTGCATCCAGCAACCCATTAACCGCGAGTCAAGTGGCGGAAATAAAGTTCCAACTTCATATTAAAGCAGAAGCAGAAAGTGGCGGAAGCAGAATGTGGCAGACATAATAAGGAAATCAAAGCTAGACAGCGTGGCCCCAGAGGGCTCGAGGAAGAAAATTAAACTAAAAGTAGAACAAAATGATGAAGTGAATTAGACCGCAATGTCCTTGGTATTCAAAAAAGACGTCCGTGGAAGTGGACGAAGGAAACATCGTACAGAAGGCGTTACTCGAATTTTATTCTGGATCCGTTTTTCAAAGTCAATATAAGAAAACGATAATCCTCTCTCTCTCGCTCTCTATGTCCTCTATTCCACTCTATTCTCATTTTTTGTTCTATCCTAACTCTCTTTGTCTCTGCTCTTGTGTTGAGTTGTAAAATTTCACAGTTTCGAGTCATAACGTTGAATCCTCGTGGAATTCTTGAGTTCCTGTCGATGCTGCATTGCGATAAGATGCACTTGCATTTAAAGAGGGCAGAGGGGGAGGAATAAATTGATCTCGACTTGAGAAGGGTTTAACCAAGTTCCCGTATGCCACGCATAACCATGTTCTCGCATGCCATTCTCTGGTACGAATGAGGCTGCAGAAAGGATTTTGAGAAGATATTTGTTCGTCTGATTCCGTATAACTATTTCTCTCACAATGTCATTTTCAATCTTATTCAAAGCCAGACGAATCCAGAGCACTTATTTGGGAAATCCTTATGTAATTGTAAAAAAATTATTATCAATAATAACGATTTATTATGATAACGATTATTTTTTGTACCTTCGCGATTCATGGACTAGAAAAATGTACTAAGATAGAAAAAAAATTAGTGAATAAAAGGACTACGGATTCGGAAAATAAACCAAAATCCGGATAGTTCTGACTACGGAGGAAGAAAAAAGATATAAAAAGAAATATTGAGAGACAGTATAAATGCAGGGCATGCTTTACACAAAATGTAAAGGAGGGGAAATTCGAAACGAAATCAGTTTTCCATCTCTCTAATCTACCATAACATATTAATAAGAGTTCTTGCAATCGTTGTTATTGTCTCTATTGTTGTTATTGTAGATGTTCTTGTCAGTGGACATGTCTTCTCATCACTTCGCTTTTAATTAAGCGATTACTTCAGAGGAAATGTCCGATACGTTCTATGGAAAGGACGTCTTCTGAACTTAAGTGTGTGGTCGGTGGGAAAGAGGAACGCAATATAGTTTGTGTTGAAGGAAGATAAATATTTCATTTACTTGTAATGTCGTCCAGCATGTATCGAGAGATGAAAGAAAGAGATATGGAAGAAAACAGGCTTCAGACAGAACCGGCATCTCTCTTCGCCAGAGGCGGCTCCATTAACAGGACACTGGGTCTCGCAATAATTGCATCGAAGGAAATAACATTCATTGTCATGTAGCCAAGAGAAGGGCCGATATAGATGGAGAGAAGAAGTTAGAAAACACTGTGAGATATTTCATCGGAGAAGAGCTGTAATAGAAAGGGTACAAGTTAGTAAAAAAAAGGGTAGAGATAAGAAAAGAAAAGAAAAGAAAAGAGGAGAGAGATTTTTTTCGATAGACAGAAAACATTAATAAATAGCCCAACAAGAAGGGAAGAGTTATCAAAAAAATATTCTATTTTAAAGGATATGATACCATTTTATGTTTTATATGAATTCTGTTGTATAAATTAAAAGGCAAAAAATATCATGCATTTTCAAAAATAAATATCAACGAACTTTTAAGCCCTTTTTCAAATCCTCCTTCAACCGCTGGATTATTAAATTGGTTTAGTTCGATTGTCCTTTTTGCGGCAACTGAAATTGTTGGCCACCTGGTGCAAAACCGC
Source organism: Coelopa frigida (assembly GCA_017309665.1). NCBI lineage: Eukaryota > Metazoa > Arthropoda > Insecta > Diptera > Coelopidae > Coelopa > Coelopa frigida. Next base: position 32,658,773 of record CM029563.1, on the reverse strand, counting down.
AAAAATAATCGTATTTTATTGGGCACTAGCAAAGCAAAAGACTAAATGAAAATAAATAAACGATTCAATGATAACCGAAATACAGTTTGTGGTAGGCAGTGGAAGAACATTAAACTCTTCGCATTTTATACAAATATTTTAAATGTAGGAATTTTGATTGAAAATTCCAAAACTATTTAGTGCAAAAGTATAATGCAGAAGTTCAGTTTTTTTACAATAACATTCTCTGTGGTGTCTTATGCCCTAATCGGAAACATTTTCAATCGGAGGACAAGGAGATACTACATAGATAGATGACTACCGATGGGATTTGAACGCTCGAAGATGATGTCATGTTGATTATGACAACAAAACCGAAACATTCTATTTAGATCATCATGTTTAACCGTCCATCAATCATATCAACTGAACCCACTCCGCTGGCCTCATTAACCTCCGACCACCTTATAATGACAATATACAACGACAACAACAAAAACTTGATACTGTCATAAACCGTTCCCAAATCGATGTGAGAACAAATCAACTGATGCTGGATGGGCCTTGCATAAATTAATAACAACAGAGGACCCTCGACACCGGAACAAGACATGTATTAAAACAACAACAAGAACAACAACACCAACAGGAACACCAATTTCAATTAAGACGTTGGTAAGAAATTCATCGAATTAATCAAAAGCTACGCTCGATTCAAATCAATTACATAGAGACAGACAGACAGACAGAAAGACAAACCTTCACATGGGAGTGACAGCGGGACACATGTTCACTCATTGATTTCCCCAAATGGTTCATCTTAATCTTAGATTTACCTCTCTCTATTTCTAGAAGCAAATTGAATAACAAGGCAAAACGTCCTTTGCAAAATGACGGTTGCTGAATTATTGCCATCGTGAAGGGTTAATTGGAGACATACCCGCCAACCCATATTGAGACCCGAATCCTCTCATTGCCTTACTTGCTACTACTACTATACTCATCCCTCATACCGACCCCACAGCCAGAAGTCCCTGAACCGCGAGAACAGTGACATGCTCTAGACCGCAACGAAACCACAGAGAAACATTGATAAATGTGGAGAAATTCTGGTTGAAAAGCGATATGTTGTTAGCGAACGAGTGATAAACAAGGAGAGAAAGAGAGAGGGTGGGTCGATAAGAGTATGATAAAATGGGACAGGGAAGGAGATAGAATTTTTTGCTTCATGTTGCTTGTGGTAACCAGATGCTGATTGTGCTCTTTGCAGCTTGGGTGTGATTTAAAATACACAAAGGTTATTAACCCAAACAATAAGATAAGAAACCCTCAATTCTATGTTATCAGATTATAGGAATATTGACTCTATGACTCTTTGTAACTCTTTATATATACCTAAATTATATTCGTGACTATTTAAATACTACTCAGAATTAAACAATTATCTCGCTAATTTAAGCCAACTACCGGCTACAGGAAGCGTATCATAGATTATCATAATATGAAGTTGTAGTGTAAATGGAAATTCGAATAGAAATCGAACATGGCCTCCGATGCGGCCTTTGGAAAACGACAGCGGAAACGCTGCTCACATCCGGGTTGATGCGCTAAACTGGAAAAGGCCGGGACGAGGTAGTCATTGCTGAAACTTGAAGTTCATGGTTCGAAAACAATGACGGACTATTGGATCCGTCAGAAAACATTCCATTGCAACTTCATCAGTTAATAAGTTGGCAACAATGGAACGCGCTCTGGCTTAATGTCTATCTAACATCACTAACATCACCACTCTATCCCTCAGGCGCAACAATTTTCCAACCTCCACTCAGCTTCCTCTTCTGATTTATTATCCCTCTGGTCTAAAAATAGACAAATGCTTTCATTGCAATTCATCGAACTCAACCAAGTCCTCGACATCGGTGCGTTTCTGCTTTGCTCTGTGTTGCTGCTTTGTAGTTGCATTTGCGTCTGGCGTAGATGTTTTATAAAATACAAATCAAAACACTGTGTTTACTTAGTTCATTATCGTACTTGAATCTTTCGCTCTCTTTCCTCTTTACCCCCTTCGTTTAATTATAACTTTTTCACACATTTGATATCCCGCTGTCTTTGTCCTTTAATGAAGTTATAATTTTTCGAGTTACCGTGAATTAGTTTTCTCTTTCATTCTTCCCTTTATCATTCCATCACCCCTTATCGTAAGTTTCATAAATTTATCTTCCTTTCCCATCATCCTTTCATCATGTCTCGGTAAATTTCGAACCTCCTTTTAGTACCTCATCTCCTGTCAGTTCTTAAATTTACTCTTTTTATCTCATCTATTTTCATCCTCTTCCTCTCAATTGTTTTTTATCCCTTCCTCATATCAAATTAATTATTACTTAGTTTTTATTCACAAAAGAATTTGCTAAACTCTTTTAGAAATTAATTAAAGAAATAATTTGTTCATCACGCTTTGTGCATCACTAAATTCATGTTGTGAAACTTTTAAAGGTTGCATGGAGTTTCACGGAAGCGTGTCATTGGAATTTCTTTAGAAACGAACAAAGTGAAGAAACACTGTTTTAATTAAGGCAGATATTTTTCAGAAATTCACTTCGTGAAAGGGATCTGTAAAGAAAGTAAAAAAAATAATTTTCATACTCTTCACTTCAAAGAATTCATCTACATTCACGAGAGAGATAGAATGGCTTAAATGTCAGCCTCGCTGACGTTGGGGTCACCGGTTCGGGCTTCATCTATATGGAGGGGAAGACATTCACTCAGCTAGGGAGCTTTTCCCGTTCATGCTCTAACATTTGAAAGAAGTTTATTCCAATCCCTACTTGAGGATTCCGTATTGCGTTGTTCAGCAGCGAAAGCTCCTTATGTCAATTTACTTTAGAATTATTCCCGACAGCTTTTTGCTACAATCTTTCGACCATTTACAGCAATACCAATTATAATGAAAACAATGTTAGTTAAGGGGAGTTTTTTTTCTTATATTATTTCCATTTTTTTATTTGCATTATTCCAACCACTAACTTTTCCTCTTAAATTCGTTTTAAATATTCCCTCGACCACTCAACGGTCTTCATAGATAACTTGAATGCAAACCTCACTTCCTCCCCATGCTCCTCATTAGACCTATCCGAAACGACTTCAGCTACCATCGTCATCGCATAAAAGCTTTCGAGTAAAATCAACTTTAAATTATTCATTAGTTTCTGTTATTAGTTTAGTTTGGCAGCAATTAAGCGCCTTTAACATAATTGTTTTCAACAATGAGAGTGAGTGAGAAACCTAACTCTCCGTCACCTCCTTCAACATCAACTTTCTCCACTTATTTTCCACCCGAATCTGCCCCCGTCATCGCTGCCGCTATTTCGCAGACATAATCGACAATGAAAAAGCTTTTCCCATCAGCCTGGAACTGTGCTCCCTTCTCTCGTTCTCTCGCTCTGCCGCACATTCTCTCATTCTCTCTCTCCTTTCGCTTTGTATCTCACACCTTCTCTGGCTCTGTCTCTTGGTGCGGTAAACTTGGGTTCCCTCATGGTCTTCGAGTTCAGCTCTCTCCATAGACGACACTCGCCTCAACCAAGACGTCCGACATTTACACTTCTGTCCGTCACGCCTCCTTTTCTCTTCTCGTACATCCACCCTCCTTTCGCTTCCGTTTGATTTTCATTGGGCATCGTGACCGTTTAGTAGTCTTTGCTTTCTACATGTGCTTGTCTACGGGGGTATATGTTAGTCGAGATCTATTCGACCTCCCAGGACTCTCAAAACCCGATAATTCAATGTTTTGTAAAATAGCAGTAGATCTAGATATTCGTTGTATTCAGTAGTAAAAGTAGTTTACTACAGAAATGCTTAGCTACTGGGGTGGATGTTAATCGAGATCTATTCGACCTCCCAAGACTCTTAAAACTAGATATTTCAATGTTGTAATAAAATAGTAGTAGATCTAAATATTTGTTGCATTTAGTAGTAAAAGTAGTTTACTACAGAAATGCTTAGCTCGTAAGTTTAATAGGTTCTCACGAAGTAGGAGTTATATATAACTTTTGGGTTTTCACGGCGTAGAATTGATTTATGAAATTATGTTTGTCTTTGTTCAATGTTAGCTTTCGGCCACTTGCCTCGAGCTCTACTGAGTTACCTTGCGTTTTTGGCTGTTTCCTTGCAATCTTTCCAAGTCTTCGATTTTTACTGGCACTTGGGATTTTCGGTCTACACTCACTTATAGTTATACTTTGGCACTTATTTATAGTTTTCACTATTACTGGGACTTGGTTCCCCACGAGATGATTGTAGGACTCGGTGTCCTACCAACGAATGCCTCTCGTCCTTGCTCTGGGCTGGCTCCAGACCTCTGGTCCTGGTTCCACTCATCCCATGGCCCTCGGTTCGGTCGCCAATCATCTCGAGGGCTTGACGACTCATCAGCCGCAAGCTCCACTCGAGTTCATCTTTGGTGAATCGACGGACCTCCGCTTTCCCGTGTAAGGGAACGGTCAGCTGTCCCACCGCTATGCCACTCGTTCCTCTGTTGTACTTGTTGTGGTGGGTCAGTGCACTTCCGAGTTCGCACTTTCCCACGCTATCACAACTGTTGTTGTCAGTTGTTTACTCGAACTTCTCTTGAAGTTCAGGGCCATCCTCCATTACCGGTGACGCGTGCCGGTCCGTTCGCCGTTGCTCTATGTGGTTGTTGTTCCTTTATTACAACAACTCCACATAGTAGGCGCGCTCACTGCAGTCATCTACAGTTCTCCGGCGGACACCCGCACTGTGGTGAGTTTCTGCTTACTCGGTGAGAGGATCGCCTTATCGGCGATTCCTCTTTGTGCGGTGTCCGCCTCGATCGTTGCCACCCGACACGATCTGTGTTTGGTCGGTGGTGGATCGATTTTGTATTTCTCTCTCTCATTGATGTGGGAAGGAGATCGACGATAGCCGGGTCTCTTCCGACACCAACTCTTCGTCTCTGCTGGGCGAGGATATCCGCGGTCGAAGCTGTGGTGGATTCTTATTTTCCCATTTTTCTCCCGGCTTCATCGGCTGTGTGGAATAAGAGTAAAAAGAAACGAAGAAACCAACAACCCCGCAACCACCAACCCAGAAGGAAACATTATTATTTCTTTTATATTTTTTTTTTCTTTATTTTCTTTTCGCATCAGAATTTGCTGGCAAATTCCCCTCGTCACATCTCCTTCCTACTGCGGGGGCAGCCGAGTGACTTGGGCTACTCCGGCCCGCTTGACCATCACGCGGTAGGTCCGCCCTGCGTGCCATCGCAAGAACGACACCCGTCGGTGTCGTCTTTTGAGGGTTCGCGCCCTCTCCGCCGCCGCCAGGATTTCCCCCGGGATGGGATCCGGGCCGAGGCAGGCTCCTCTCCATATCTCGATGACTTCCTGGAGCACCTCCTCCAGATCCTGCTCGCCGCCGTCGAGCTCGAGGACATCCTCATTCTCGTAGAGCCAACTCTCGAGGATGGCGATGGCGAGGATCCTCGGCTCTGGGCACACTTAGATCCAGCGGCTCCTCTGCCACTACTTCTTGGTGGTGCGTCCACCACTCCTCCGCCTTGGCCGTTGCCCGTTCCGGCAACGCCTCCTCGCCTGGCGACCATCGCCCTTCCACACCGCTGTCTTCGCCCCAGATTCCGGGTGTCGGGAACACCATTGGGGTGGGGGTACGCCGGTTTCGCCACTGCTCCTCCTCGCTCCATGCTGGCCGGCTGGTGCTCATCCTTGCGAACGTGCGTTGTAGTCCTCGGGTTTTCGGGTTGCGTCTAGGTAGGTCCGCCCTGCGTGCCATCGCAAGAACGACACCCGTCGGTGCCGTCTTTTGAGGGTTCGCGCCCTCTCCGCCGCCGCCAGGATTTCCCCCGGGATGGGATCCGGGCCGAGGCAGGCTCCTCTCCATATCTCGGTGACTTCCTGGAGCACCTCCTCCAGATCCTGCTCGCCGCCGTCGAGCCCGAGGACATCCTCATTCTCGTAGAGCCAACTCTCGAGGATGGCGACCCTTCGCTGCCGCTCGGGTCCTCCATCCTCGGCTCTGGGCACACTTAGATCCAGCGGCTCCTCTGCCACTACTTCTTGGTGGTGCGTCCACCACTCCTCCCCTTGGCCGTTGCCCGTTCCGGCAACGCCTCCTCGCCTGGCGACCATCGCCCTTCCACACCGCTGTCATCGCCCCAGATTCCGGGTGTCGGGGACACCATTGGGGTGGGGGTACGCCGGTTTCGCCACTGCTCCTCCTCGCTCCATGCTGGCCGGCTGGTGCTCATCCTTGCGAACGTGCGTTGTAGTCCTCGGGTTTCGGGTTGCGTCTAGGTAGGTCCGCCCTGCGTGCCATCGCAAGAACGACACCCGTCGGTGCCGTCTTTTGAGGGTTCGCGCCCTCTCCGCCGCCGCCAGGATTTCCCCGGGATGGGATCCGGGCCGAGGCAGGCTCCTCTCCATATCTCGGTGACTTCCTGGAGCACCTCCTCCAGATCCTGCTCGCCGCCGTCGAGCTCGAGGACATCCTCATTCTCGTAGAGCCAACTCTCGAGGATGGCCGACCTTCGCTGCGATCGGGATCCCCTCGGCTCTGGGCACACTTGATCAGCGGCTCCTCTGCCACTACTTCTTGGTGGTGCGTCCACCACTCCTCCGCCTTGGCCGTTGCCCGTTCCGGCAACGCCTCCTCGCCTGGCGACCATCGCCCTTCCACACCGCTGTCTTCGCCCCAGATTCCGGGTGTCGGGGAACACCATTGGGGTGGGGGTACGCCGGTTTCGCCACTGCTCCTCCTCGCTCCATGCTGGCCGGCTGGTGCTCATCCTTGCGAACGTGCGTTGTAGTCCTCGGGTTTTCGGGTTGCGTCTAGGTAGGTCCGCCCTGCGTGCCATCGCAAGAACGACACCCGTCGGTGCCCGTCTTTTGAGGGTTCGCGCCCTCTCCTCCGCCCGCCAGGATTTCCCCCGGGATGGGATCCGGGCCGAGGCAGGCTCCTCTCCATATCTCGGTGACTTCCTGGAGCACCTCCTCCAGATCCTGCTCGCCGCCGTCGAGCTCGAGGACATCCTCATTCTCGTAGAGCCAACTCTCGAGGATGGCGACCCTTCGCTGCCGCTCGGGTCCTCCATCCTCGGCTCTGGGCACACTTAGATCCAGCGGCTCCTCTGCCACTACTTCTTGGTGGTGCGTCCACCACTCCTCCGCCTTGGCCGTTGCCCGTTCCGGCAACGCCTCCTCGCCTGGCGACCATCGCCCTTCCACACCGCTGTCTTCGCCCCAGATTCCGGGTGTCGGGGACACCATTGGGGTGGGGGTACGCCGGTTTCGCCACTGCTCCTCCTCGCTCCATGCTGGCCGGCTGGTGCTCATCCTTGCGAACGTGCGTTGTAGTCCCTCGGGTTTTCGGGTTGCGTCTAGGTAGGTCCGCGCTGCGTGCCATCGCAAGAACGACACCCGTCGGTGCCGTCTTTTGAGGGTTCGCGCCCTCTCCGCCGCCGCCAGGATTTCCCCCGGGATGGGATCCGGGCCGAGGCAGGCTTCCTCTCCATATCTCGGTGACTTCCTGGAGCACCTCCTCCAGATCCTGCTCGCCGCCGTCGAGCTCGAGGACATCCTCATTCTCGTAGAGCCAACTCTCGAGGATGGCGACCCTTCGCTGCCGCTCGGGTCCTCCATCCTCGGCTCTGGGCACACTTAGATCCAGCGGCTGCTCTGCCACTACTTCTTGGTGGTGCGTCCACCACTCCTCCGCCTTGGCCGTTGCCCGTTCCGGCAACGCCTCCTCGCCTGGCGACCATCGCCCTTCCACACCGCTGTCTTCGCCCCAGATTCCGGGTGTCGGGAACACCATTGGGGTGGGGGTACGCCGGTTTCGCCACTGCTCCTCCTCGCTCCATGCTGGCCGGCTGGTGCTCATCCTTGCGAACGTGCGTTGTAGTCCTCGGGTTTTCGGGTTGCGTCTAGGTAGGTCCGCCCTGCGTGCCATCGCAAGAACGACACCCGTCGGTGCCGTCTTTTGAGGGTTCGCGCCCTCTCCGCCGCCGCCAGGATTTCCCCCGGGATGGGATCCGGGCCGAGGCAGGCTCCTCTCCATATCTCGGTGACTTCCTGGAGCACCTCCTCCAGATCCTGCTCGCCGCCGTCGAGCTCGAGGACATCCTCATTCTCGTAGAGCCAACTCTCGAGGATGGCGACCCTTCGCTGCCGCTCGGGTCCTCCATCCTCGGCTCTGGGCACACTTAGATCCAGCGGCTGCCTCTGCCACTACTTCTTGGTGGTGCGTCCACCACTCCTCCGCCTTGGCCGTTGCCCGTTCCGGCAACGCCTCCTCGCCTGGCGACCATCGCCCTTCCACACCGCTGTCTTCGCCCCAGATTCCGGGTGTCGGGGACACCATTGGGGTGGGGGTACGCCGGTTTCGCCACTGCTCCTCCTCGCTCCATGCTGGCCGGCTGGTGCTCATCCTTGCGAACGTGCGTTGTAGTCCTCGGGTTTTCGGGTTGCGTCTAGGTAGGTCCGCCCTGCGTGCCATCGCAAGAACGACACCCGTCGGTGCCGTCTTTTGAGGGTTCGCGCCCTCTCCTCCGCCGCCAGGATTTCCCCCGGGATGGGATCCGGGCCGAGGCAGGCTCCTCTCCATATCTCGGTGACTTCCTGGAGCACCTCCTCCAGATCCTGCTCGCCGCCGTCGAGCTCGAGGACATCCTCATTCTCGTAGAGCCAACTCTCGAGGATGGCGACCTGGCCGAGGTCATCCTCGGCTCTGGGCACACTTAGATCCAGCGGCTTCCTCTGCCACTACTTCTTGGTGGTGCGTCCACCACTCCTCCGCCTTGGCCGTTGCCCGTTCCGGCAACGCCTCCTCGCCTGGCGACCATCGCCCTTCCACACCGCTGTCTTCGCCCCAGATTCCGGGTGTCGGGGACACCATTGGGGTGGGGGTACGCCGGTTTCGCCACTGCTCCTCCTCGCTCCATGCTGGCCGGCTGGTGCTCATCCTTGCGAACGTGCGTTGTAGCCCTCGGGTTTTCGGGTTGCGTCTAGGTAGGTCCGCGCTGCGTGCCATCGCAAGAACGACACCCGTCGGTGCCGTCTTTTGAGGGTTCGCGCCCTCTCCGCCGCCGCCAGGATTTCCCCCGGGATGGGATCCGGGCCGAGGCAGGCTTCTCTCCATATCTCGGTGACTTCCTGGAGCACCTCCTCCAGATCCTGCTCGCCGCCGTCGAGCTCGAGGACATCCTCATTCTCGTAGAGCCAACTCTCGAGGATGGCGACCCTTCGCTGCCGCTCGGGTCCTCCATCCTCGGCTCTGGGCACACTTAGATCCAGCGGCTCCTCTGCCACTACTTCTTGGTGGTGCGTCCACCACTCCTCCGCCTTGGCCGTTGCCCGTTCCGGCAACGCCTCCTCGCCTGGCGACCATCGCCCTTCCACACCGCTGTCTTCGCCCCAGATTCCGGGTGTCGGGAACACCATTGGGGTGGGGGTACGCCGGTTTCGCCACTGCTCCTCCTCGCTCCATGCTGGCCGGCTGGTGCTCATCCTTGCGAACGTGCGTTGTAGTCCTCGGGTTTTCGGGTTGCGTCTAGGTAGGTCCGCCCTGCGTGCCATCGCAAGAACGACACCCGTCGGTGCCGTCTTTTGAGGGTTCGCGCCCTCTCCGCCGCCGCCAGGATTTCCCCCGGGATGGGATCCGGGCCGAGGCAGGCTCCTCTCCATATCTCGGTGACTTCCTGGAGCACCTCCTCCAGATCCTGCTCGCCGCCGTCGAGCTCGAGGACATCCTCATTCTCGTAGAGCCAACTCTCGAGGATGGCGACCCTTCGCTGCCGCTCGGGTCCTCCATCCTCGGCTCTGGGCACACTTAGATCCAGCGGCTCCTCTGCCACTACTTCTTGGTGGTGCGTCCACCACTCCTCCGCCTTGGCCGTTGCCCGTTCCGGCAACGCCTCCTCGCCTGGCGACCATCGCCCTTCCACACCGCTGTCTTCGCCCCAGATTCCGGGTGTCGGGGACACCATTGGGGTGGGGGTACGCCGGTTTCGCCACTGCTCCTCCTCGCTCCATGCTGGCCGGCTGGTGCTCATCCTTGCGAACGTGCGTTGTAGTCCTCGGGTTTTCGGGATGCGTCTAGGTAGGTCCGCCCTGCGTGCCATCGCAAGAACGACACCCGTCGGTGCCGTCTTTTGAGGGTTCGCGCCCTCTCCGCCGCCGCCAGGATTTCCCCCGGGATGGGATCCGGGCCGAGGCAGGCTCCTCTCCATATCTCGGTGACTTCCTGGAGCACCTCCTCCAGATCCTGCTCGCCGCCGTCGAGCTCGAGGACATCCTCATTCTCGTAGAGCCAACTCTCGAGGATGGCGACCCTTCGCTGCCGCTCGGGTCCTCATCCTCGGCTCTGGGCACACTTAGATCCAGCGGCTCCTCTGCCACTACTTCTTGGTGGTGCGTCCACCACTCCTCCGCCTTGGCCGTTGCCCGTTCCGGCAACGCCTCCTCGCCTGGCGACCATCGCCCTTCCACACCGCTGTCTTCGCCCCAGATTCCGGGTGTCGGGGACACCATTGGGGTGGGGGTACGCCGGTTTCGCCACTGCTCCTCCTCGCTCCATGCTGGCCGGCTGGTGCTCATCCTTGCGAACGTGCGTTGTAGTCCTCGGGTTTTCGGGTTGCGTCTAGGTAGGTCCGCCCTGCGTGCCATCGCAAGAACGACACCCGTCGGTGCCGTCTTTTGAGGGTTCGCGCCCTCTCCGCCGCCGCCAGGATTTCCCCCGGGATGGGATCCGGGCCGAGGCAAGCTCCTCTCCATATCTCGGTGACTTCCTGGAGCACCTCCTCCAGATCCTGCTCGCCGCCGTCGAGCTCGAGGACATCCTCATTCTCGTAGAGCCAACTCTCGAGGATGGCGACCCTTCGCTGCCGCTCGGGTCCTCCATCCTCGGCTCTGGGCACACTTAGATCCAGCGGCTCCTCTGCCACTACTTCTTGGTGGTGCGTCCACCACTCCTCCGCCTTGGCCGTTGCCCGTTCCAGCAACGCCTCCTCGCCTGGCGACCATCGCCCTTCCACACCGCTGTCTTCGCCCCAGATTCCGGGTGTCGGGGACACCATTGGGGTGGGGATACGCCGGTTTCGCCACTGCTCCTCCTCGCTCCATGCTGGCCGGCTGGTGCTCATCCTTGCGAACGTGCGTTGTAGTCCTCGGGTTTTCGGGTTGCGTCTAGGTAGGTCCGCGCTGCGTGCCATCGCAAGAACGACACCCGTCGGTGCCGTCTTTTGAGGGTTCGCGCCCTCTCCGCCGCCGCCAGGATTTCCCCCGGGATGGGATCCGGGCCGAGGCAGGCTCCTCTCCATATCTCGGTGACTTCCTGGAGCACCTCCTCCAGATCCTGCTCGCCGCCGTCGAGCTCGAGGACATCCTCATTCTCGTAGAGCCAACTCTCGAGGATGGCGACCCTTCGCTGCCGCTCGGGTCCTCCATCCTCGGCTCTGGGCACACTTAGATCCAGCGGCTCCTCTGCCACTACTTCTTGGTGGTGCGTCCACCACTCCTCCGCCTTGGCCGTTGCCCGTTCCGGCAACGCTTCCTCGCCTGGCGACCATCGCCCTTCCACACCGCTGTCTTCGCCCCAGATTCCGGGTGTCGGGGACACCATTGGGGTGGGGGTACGCCGGTTTCGCCACTGCTCCTCCTCGCTCCATGCTGGCCGGCTGGTGCTCATCCTTGCGAACGTGCGTTGTAGTCCTCGGGTTTTCGGGTTGCGTCTAGGTAGGTCCGCCCTGCGTGCCATCGCAAGAACGACACCCGTCGGTGCCGTCTTTTGAGGGTTCGCGCCCTCTCCGCCGCCGCCAGGATTTCCCCCGGGATGGGATCCGGGCCGAGGCAGGCTCCTCTCCATATCTCGGTGACTTCCTGGAGCACCTCCTCCAGATCCTGCTCGCCGCCGTCGAGCTCGAGGACATCCTCATTCTCGTAGAGCCAACTCTCGAGGATGGCGACCCTTCGCTGCCGCTCGGGTCCTCCAAGAACGACACCCGTCGGTGCCGTCTTTTGAAGGTTCGCGCCCTCTCCGCCGCCGCCAGGATTTCTTCCGGGATGGGATCCGGGCCGAGGCAGGCTCCTCTCCATATCTCGGTGACTTCCTGGAGCACCTCCTCCAGATCCTGCTCGCCGCCGTCGAGCTCGAGGACATCCTCATTCTCGTAGAGCCAACTCTCGAGGATGGCGACCCTTCGCTACCGCTCGGGTCCTACATCCTCGGGTTTTCGGGTTGCGTCTAGGTAGGTCCGCGCTGCGTGCCATCGCAAGAACGACACCCGTCGGTGCCGTCTTTTGAGGGTTCGCGCCCTCTCCGCCGCCGCCAGGATTTCCCCCGGGATGGGATCCGGGCCGAGGCAGGCTCCTCTCCATATCTCGGTTACTTCCTGGAGCACCTCCTCCAGATCCTGCTCGCCGCCGTCGAGCTCGAGGACATCCTCATTCTCGTAGAGCCAACTCTCGAGGATGGCGACCCTTCGCTGCCGCTCGGGTCCTACATCCTCGGCTCTGGGCACTCTTAGATCCAGCGGCTCCTCTGCCACTACTTCTTGGTGGTGCGTCCACCACTCCTCCGCCTTGGCCGTTGCCCGTTCCGGCAACGCCTCCTCGCTTGGCGACCATCGCCCTTCCACACCGCTGTCTTCGCCCCAGATTCCGGGTGTCGGGAACACCATTGGGGTGGGGGTACGCCGGTTTCGCCACTGCTCCTCCTCGCTCCATGCTGGCCGGCTGGTGCTCATCCTTGCGAACGTGCGTTGTAGTCCTCGGGTTTTCGGGTTGCGTCTAGGTAGGTCCGCCCTGCGTGCCATCGCAAGAACGACACCCGTCGGTGCCGTCTTTTGAAGGTTCGCGCCCTCTCCGCCGCCGCCAGGATTTCCCCCGGGATGGGATCCGGGCCGAGGCAGGCTCCTCTCCATATCTCGGTGACTTCCTGGAGCACCTCCTCCAGATCCTGCTCGCCGCCGTCGAGCTCGAGGACATCCTCATTCTCGTAGAGCCAACTCTCGAGGATGGCGACCCTTCGCTGCCGCTCGGGTCCTCCATCCTCGGCTCTGGGCACACTTAGATCCAGCGGCTCCTCTGCCACTACTTCTTGGTGGTGCGTCCACCACTCCTCCGCCTTGGCCGTTGCCCGTTCCGGCAACGCCTCCTCGCCTGGCGACCATCGCCCTTCCACACCGCTGTCTTCGCCCCAGATTCCGGGTGTCGGGAACACCATTGGGGTGGGGGTACGCCGGTTTCGCCACTGCTCCTCCTCGCTCCATGCTGGCCGGCTGGTGCTCATCCTTGCGAACGTGCGTTGTAGTACTCGGGTTTTCGGGATGCGTCTAGGTAGGTCCGCCCTGCGTGCCATCGCAAGAACGACACCCGTCGGTGCCGTCTTTTGAGGGTTCGCGCCCTCTCGGCCGCCGCCAGGATTTCCCCCGGGATGGGATCCGGGCCGAGGCAGGCTCCTCTCCATATCTCGGTGACTTCCTGGAGCACCTCCTCCAGATCCTGCTCGCCGCCGTCGAGCTCGAGGACATCCTCATTCTCGTAGAGCCAACTCTCGAGGATGGCGACCCTTCGCTGCCGCTCGGGTCCTCCATCCTCCATCCTGCTCTGGGCACACTTAGATCCAGCGGCTCCTCTGCCACTACTTCTTGGTGGTGCGTCCACCTCTCCTCCGCCTTGGCCGTTGCCCGTTCCGGCAACGCCTCCTCGCCTGGCGACCATCGCCCTTCCACACCGCTGTCTTCGCCCCAGATTCCGTGTGTCGGGGACACCATTGGGGTGGGGGTACGCCGGTTTCGCCACTGCTCCTCCTCGCTCCAGTCTGGCCGGCTGGTGCTCATCCTTGCGAACGTGCGTTGTAGTCCTCGGGTTTTCGGGTTGCGTCTAGGTAGGTCCGCCCTGCGTGCCATCGCAAGAACGACACCCGTCGGTGCCGTCTTTTGAGGGTTCGCGCCCTATCCGCCGCCGCCAGGATTTCCACCGGGATGGGATCCGGGCCGAGGCAGGCTCCTCTCCATATCTCGGTGACTTCCTGGAGCACCTCCTCCAGATCCTGCTCGCCGCCGTCGAGCTCGAGGACATCCTCATTCTCGTAGAGCCCTTGGCACACTTAGATCCAGCGGCTCCTCTGCCACTACTTCTTGGTGGTGCGTCCACCACTCCTCCGCCTTGGCCGTTGCCCGTTCCGGCAACGCCTCCTCGCCTGGCGACCATCGCCCTTCCACACCGCTGTCTTCGCCCCAGATTCCGGGTGTCGGGGACACCATTGGGGTGGGGGTACGCCGGTTTCGCCACTGCTCCTCCTCGCTCCATGCTGGCCGGCTGGTGCTCATCCTTGCGAACGTGAGTTGTAGTCCTCGGGTTTTCGGGTTGCATCTAGGTAGGTCCGCCCTGCGTGCCATCGCAAGAACGACACCCGTCGGTGCCGTCTTTTGAGGGTTCACGCCCTCTCCGCCGCCGCCAGGATTTCCCCCGGGATGGGATCCGGGCCGAGGCAGGCTCCTCTCCATATCTCGGTGACTTCCTGGAGCACCTCCTCCAGATCCTGCTCGCCGCCGTCGAGCTCGAGGACATCCTCATTCTCGTAGAGCCAACTCTCTGGGCACACTTAGATCCAGCGGCTCCTCTGCCACTACTTCTTGGTGGTGCGTCCACCACTCCTCCGCCTTGGCCGTTGCCCGTTCCGGCAACGCCTCCTCGCCTGGCGACCATCGCCCTTCCACACCGCTGTCTTCGCCCCAAATTCCGGGTGTCGGCGACACCATTGGGGTGGGGGTACGCCGGTTTCGCCACTGCTCCTCCTCGCTCCATGCTGGCCGGCTGGTGCTCATCCTTGCGAACGTGCGTTGTAGTCCTCGGGTTTCCGGGTTGCGTCTAGGTAGGTCCGCCCTGCGTGCCATCGCAAGAACGACACCCGTCGGTGCCGTCTTTTGAGGGTTCGCGCCCTCTCCGCCGCCGCCAGGATTTCCCCCGGGATGGGATCCGGGCCGAGGCAGGCTCCTCTCCATATCTCGGTGACTTCTTAGAGCACCTCCTCCAGATCCTGCTCGCCGCCGTCGAGCTCGAGGACATCCTCATTCTCGTAGAGCCAACTCTCGAGGATGGCGACCCTTCGCTGCCGCTCGGGTCCTCCAACCTCGGCTCTGGGCACACTTAGATCCAGCGGCTCCTCTGCCACTACTTCTTGGTGGTGCGTCCACCACTCCTCCGCCTTGGCCGTTGCCCGTTCCGGCAACGCCTCCTCGCCTGGCGACCATCGCCCTTCCACACCGCTGTCGTCGCCCCAGATTCCGTGTGTCGGGGACACCATTGGGGTGGGGGTACGCCGGTTTCGCCACTGCTCCTCCTCGCTCCATGCTGGCCGGCTGGTGCTCATCCTTGCGAACGTGCGTTGTAGTATTCGGGTTTTAGGGTTGCGTCTAGTTGTCATCGTTGTGTTGTCGTCTAAAGGTTTATTCGAACTGACCGATCCTCGATCGATCACCTCGCCTTGTCTCCTTTTGGTCTCCCATTGGGTTTTCCTGGATCCGTTAACCTTAGACATTGTTTGTGTAAAGTTTTCCTTTTCTCTTTACTTCCTTATAACCTCCCTGTCTTGTGGTTATATCGGCTAATTTTGACCTCCCTGTCGCATTTTGGGACGGCCCGGTTCGCCCTGCGAACTGTCACCCGGCACCTGTCATGGCGTCTTTCTCGGCCGCGTAGGCGCGTAGTGTTTATTTCTTTCCCTTTGTTGGTGACAATATCACCACCGATCCGAATGTTGTGTTCGAAAACCAACCAAAAAAAAACCCAATGGCGGTCGTTCATGTACGGTGTGACTCTCGAAAGGAACCAGCTTTGTCACTCAACAGTTCCCACAGAACCCAATGGCGGAAGTATTTGAGTAATTTCGACCGAGACAAGTAGAGGTTGCGTACATTCATTTCAAAGTCGGCCGGTACAGGTTGTGCCGCGCGCGGTTCCTGGAAAACCCCCCCCATAAGTACACCACCAGGACTTAGCTCGCCCCTGGCGTTCCCGGCGGTCGTGGGGCTGGCGAGCACTTGAGCAGCTTGGGCTACATCCCCGCGGCGGTGGTTCACATCCAATGATCCTGCACTTCTTCCTTTGGACGTGGATCTACGTGCGCCTCTCAATACTTCATCGTCACCGGACCGTGCAGGTAACTCAGTAGAGCTCGAGGCAAGTGGCCGAAAGCTAACATTGAACAAAGACAAACATAATTTTATAAATCAATTCTACGCCGTGAAAAACCCAAAAGTTATAAATAACTCCTACTTCGTGAGAACCTATTAAACCAGTAGCTAAGCATTTCTGTAGTAAACTACTTTTACTACTAAATGCAACAAATATTTATATCTACTACTATTTTATTACAACATTGAAATATCTAGTTTTAAGAGTCCTGGGAGGTCGAATAGATCTCGATTAACATCCACCCCAGTAGCTAAGCATTTCTGTAGTAAACTACTTTTACTACTGAATACAACGAATATCTAGATTTACTGCTATTTTACAAAACATTGAATTATCGGGTTTTGAGAGTCCTGGGGGGTCGAATAGATCTCGACTAACATATACCCCCGTAGACAAGCACGTGTAGAAAGCAAAGACTACTAAACGGTGTCCAACATAATCGGTACCAAATCTCTAACGTCATCGTCAAATTCATAGTTATCTTACATTTAGTAGTAGTGCCAAGTACTACTAAACGATATCTAAAATACAGAATACCACACGAGTTTATTTCACATTTAGTAGTAGTGCCAAGTACTACTAAACGGTGTCAAAATTATAGAATACCATCCGAGTTCATCCTACATTTAGTAGTAGTGCCAAGTACTACTAAACGATATCTAAAATACAGAATACCACACGAGTTTATACCACATTTAGTAGTAGTGCCAAGTACTACTAAACGGTATCAAAATTATAGAATACCATCCGAGTTCATCCTACATTTAGTAGTAGTGCCAAGTACTACTAAACGATATCTAACATACAGAATACTATCCGAGTTCATCCTACATTTAGTAGTAGTGGATCGCTAGTATTTTTACTTAAATTGTATGCATACTATATGAATAAATGATAAACCAGAAATACATGAAATAAATAAACAGTTACAAGAAACTTGGAGAATTCTTTGTCAGAATTCGCTGAGCTATCCCATCTTCAAACCCGGGTAACCGGAAGTTCGTGAAAAATTTTATGCAATGAGCATTATTTTTGATTTTTCGTTTAATGCCTCCATTGTAAAATTTTAGGATCTCCATTTTTCGCATTCCATTCCATTCCAACATTCCCTCCTGCTCTCTTTTATTATTGTTCCGCATGACTCTTGTAAAATAAGTTTTCCATGTATTTATCGTCGAGAGTTCTATCGTTTCTCTTTATAAATCAAAAGTGTGCCTATCATGTGTCGATATTCTTTGTCTTACTTTCGTTATTCGAAAGTTTTCGTTGTTGGATTAGATTGTTTCTGTTGTTACTTCGTATTTGTTGTTCAATTTTACATTGTTGAAGTTTTTTCTATTTGTCACCAAGCACTTCTGCTCTTGTCTACTTTATTTTCTAAGTTCTCCGTTTTCCACATTTTCTTACCTTCCTTTTTTCTTTGCTACGACCTTTTTCAAGTGCTCACGTTCGGCATTCGAATTAAATGGCGCGCGTAATTAGATTTGAAATTTATTGCAGGTGTGTTGGCAATTGCATAATTTCTCCGACACAGACCACGTCTCTCTTTTCACTCTCCTTTATCGATAGAAGATTGCCACGTCTCGAGGTCTTCAGGAAAGGACAAGAAAGACCCATGAAATCTTTAAATTTTCCCTTAGCAAAAAATTATAAAATTCATGATATCTTGGGTTCATTTTAAATCACAAATTAAGATAAATAAGACTTCAATTGGGCACCCCGGTAATACATTTTCGTTAATTTGCTATTAAAAATTTTGATATAAATTATGATATATTTTGATATTAAAAATGATTCCTAACCTATTAGAGAGATAGCACTAGAGAAAGAGACGACTGAAAGAAACTAAACAAAGGGAATTTCGATCTGCATATTGAAGGGGGAATATAATATATATTATTGATGTAGAATTTAGATCAATTGTTTGAATATTGCTTTTGTTGTTATATTTTTAATTAAAATGTTATTTCTTGTTTTGATGTTTTGAGTTTTTTGTTTTGATTTTTTTACTTTTGATTTTATGAAAGTTTTTATGATCTCCCATTGACGATAGACCAATCAATTATATTTTGCAATCATTTCAATGGCCAATCACTGGTTTTCGTCCATCGTTCTCGTCCACAAGGCTGACTGAACGTTCGGTAATGAAAATGTATTGTTTTCATTGAATTCATATACATACAATAAATACATTCCATAAATGTTTTATTGCACGTCACATTTTAATTGGTAGACATTGATTTTCACTCATCAGCGGGGAAAACATAAAAAAAAACTCTGCCCTCTCACTTCTTTTCACACATCCTCGCTCTCTCAATAATATACATGTTATGCCGAATATCGTTTGTCTGCTCGAAAATTGGGTAAAGTTCTTACTTTCACCGTTGTTTTTATTATTTTATTATATTTGTTATTCATTTATTGTGCTGTTATATTTATTATTTTTATATTTCCTTTTCGCACACTCAGTCTTTTTATGAATTCAATTATTTCACCAATCAAAATGAAATATAATTTAAGCTCAGATGAGTTGTTATCATCGAAACCATCATCGTAACTCTTTTCCATTATCATTATCCACTTGATTCTCAATTAATTTGTGATAGTCATAATCAACTTCATTTAATTAAACATATCTAAATATCAATTTAAAAAAATCCATTTTCACAACTCACAAAAATTCAGAATGTTTTTGGAAAAAGAAGGATATTGGAGTGAAATAACTCTCCCTCTAAAAATTCTTCGAATCTAATAAATTCCAAACAAGTGACGATTTATTAATTATTTAACACCACTGCCTCTAATATTTTATATATGGCAGTAATATTATTTAATTATTTAACATTTCATAAATTAGAATTTATCACTTTACATTTCATCTTTCTATCTCCATGTGATTTATTATTTGTTTTATCCAATTCGTATTGATATCACATATTTATGTAGAATAATTTTAAATGCATAATTATTTTTAATAAATGTTCTCTCTAATATAATTTCAGTTCATTTCTGGATATTTTTTGTTCATTTAAAATTCTTCTTTAAAGATATTTCTACTTACTATAAACTTTATTATCATCCAAACTTTTATATAGTGGTTGAGGGGAAAAAGTTGAAAAATATAATAATATAATGATATCTGAGGCATGTTCCAGGAGTTGGCAACCGTTTGCATGATCGTAAATTAGAATGTTAAAAGATCTTTGTCAATTCTGCTCTCATAAATTTCGTATGCGGGGGAGTTAAGCAGAAGAACTGATTTGAGGAGGAGACGAGTAGAAGAGAGGTTTATGGAAAAACGTATGCATGATGAGATTTTTTTAGTATTGCCGTTGGGGGAGGGTGTGTAGGAAGGCAGAGAGAGAGTGCTTTGTTGAGAGAGTCTTTGTTGAATTTAAGATTGAAAAAATCGATGTACCTTAGAGTACAATAGGTACCATAATATTTTCATTAAAAATATAAAAGTTAGTTAAAGGTTATCAACGGATAACCGAATATTGGTTCTTATTTATAAATATGTTGATATACAAATTATAAATTAATATCCAGTACCTATGTATGTATATAGTTTTAGGTATTGAAATCTTGATGAATTTAAAATTTAAAAATGTGCTTGTTTCGCAAATTGACATTACATATACTTATGAATGTATATTTTTGTATCAAAATACATACCTATGTACTATTGAATAACGAATAAGGAACTAAATCAACAATTAATTAATTTATTTTGATTTATGTGGCTGCTGAAATAATGAACAAATTTATAGCTGTTAATTGAAAATTCCTCCGAAATAGAGAAAAGAAAATATATTTACTATATCCAGATGTTTTTAGAATTTTGTAGGATGGTTTATAACAGTTAGATTTTATTTAACTATCGGCCCAACCGCCCGGGTTTCAAACACAAATTGCATAAGTTTGCTACTGGAACTTTCCAAATCCACACTAAGTTGTGGCCCAGGCTTTCTTGTTGTTCAGTTATTTCGTTCTAGTTGTCCTTGTTGTCAACTTCAACTTCGTTGTCCTTGTCGTCAACTTACTCATGTTAATTATGCGTCGTTATTGAATTTCCTCCATGTGGCAGCCACATCGTCGACTTCAATCAGTTCCAGTTCCATTTTGCAGGCTCATTAAGAACTGCTAAAAGGTTTCCAAATCGAATTACCCAAAGCATGGGAAGAGGCGAAGAACACGATGTCGTAATTAATTTAGTTGCTACGCACATTCTACGCCTCCCTCCTCCCGCCATCGAACACCGAGGGATGGGCGTCTGACGATTGGGAATTTCTTCGTTAAATTTTCAGAGATTCAGAGACAAAGTTTTCGACGAAGTGCCCCAGCGCACAGCAGTTAATTTAATGCTGAAATTATAATAATTGCCTGGTGTGGTGCGGAGAAGAACAAATGCGACAAGGTTTCAAAAACGATGGAATTTCATTCACCACTGTTGTTATTTTTAAGCTCAAGGAATTTGCATGTCTGTTGGTGTCGTGTTCAATATAAATTAGTTGCGGGAAAGGGAATTGAAGGAAATACGATTGAAAAAAAAAGACCACGAACAGTGTTTGCCTTCTTAATATCTATGCAAATGACTGAATAATCTTTTTTCCGAAATTCATGACCGTTCACCAAGAAGTTTTCTCCTCGTTATCACTTCATCTATTTATTTGCCACAACGATAGACGAGACAGTGACATCAATAGAAACCTAAATAAATGAATGAGCATCGAAGGACATTTACAAAAAATGGGGAGGACGTGATGTTGACTCCATCTTGGCTGTTAATTTCATCGATGTTTTTTTATTTGCTTCCTATTCAATTTCTAAAAAACATTTTATTGCAGTAAAAATCTGTGATCGACATTAGCAGAAAAAATATAGTACTCTACAAGGTTTACACAACATAAAGTTTGATAATTATTTTTACTAAAAATACATTTGAATGACTTTAATTTTAATTTTTATTTCCCGTAAATGGTCTCTCACATGTTTGCCATAAATTGGGAGTGGGCATGCAATGTGGTTGTGGAGGGATTGCTGAGGAATCACACAAATTAAAATACGAAATTAATTAATTCATACATGGGCGGTAATATTTCCAATGTTCTGTTCTGCATCACTTATCGCACAAACAGTTTGTTCGTTTGCATGTCAGTCTCTGGCAGACTCTCTGGGGGAGCATAAATTTGGTGAGCTCGCTGGCCGACTGAAAGTTTCCGGAGTAGAAGGCACGAGGCGAGCAACCATTTGTTTACATTTATTTCGAAGGATTTATGCGAATTCCAGTCATTTGAGCCGCAGATTCTCCTGGCTTTGCATCCACCCGTTACTACTACTACTCTCTCTATCTCTCACCCACTCTCTCACTCTCTCTGGGCTCACTAGGTAGAGAGTCCTTAAGTCCTCGGTGGCAAAAGTTGAAATCTCGTTATTTATTTTTTTACTTCGCACAGAGGAAAGACCACATTTTAATGCCAGTGGAGCGCATAAAAAACGAGAGAGTCGGATCAGGGCTTCCCTTACGGGAGCAAGGAACAGAGCGAGACAACGAGAGCCATAAAGATGGTTGCGCATGAAAATTTCGGCCATAATTTGTGTTTATTTCTTCGAATGCAAATGCAGCAAAGTCCTGTGAATCCATTCGTTCGCCAGCAATTGAAAATCCGAGGACGGTTTCTCACGACCCATGACTTCTGATCAAAGATCGAATTCATTGAACCCAGTGGAAGGTCGTAAATAACGACGATAATAAGAAGGACTCGAGAAGGACTATTGTATGGCTATAAATCTGAAAGTCGAGGACGCTCTTGCGGTGTATATATCAAGAGAGATTAAGCTTCAACTGTGGGATCAGAAAATCATTTTCAAGTTGAGAGCGAATGAGAGCAGACAATTAAAATTGCTTTTAAATTAATAAAGTTCTTTGGTAAACGCGTGTATACAAAATTATTCATTAAAAAGTTTTCTGAAAATGTTGCCGCAGGGATTTTCCTTAGCTGCAGCAGACGAGACAGAAAGAGATTGGTCAGAGAGAAACAACAAATATTAGCGATTCAAATCGTCAGAAAAATATTCAATTAAAAAGTTCATCATCAAGAGTACATCACCCAATAGTACAAGTACATTTCACCCAATAGATGTAGACAAATACAATAAAATAAACTCTCTCCAAATTTATAAATTTATATAATTCAAAATTACAAGATACAAATTTCAATGAGGCAAAACAAGACCTTCAAATTTAGTAAAAACGTTTTTCTCGTCCGTTTGTTTTTTATATCTCTATCCCCCTGTTTCATTTCTTTAATTACCTCTGGCTATATTGAATTTTTGTCGATGGATCTACGAAAGTAATCAATTTACACTCAATTAAAAGCTCTAACTTATATGCTAGAGAACGGGAAATGCTTTCATCTCAAAGGATTGTAAGAGAGGAATTCAAGTACTGTGGAAGGAACAAGAGAGATATATTGTTTACGTTTTCAAGGTAGACAGATGATGAAAAAAAAACATGTTTTAATACCATGAAATTTAAGAATTTTCAAGATATGATCAGAAATTTGTTCTGATCCTTTAGAATTAGAAGCACGAATTCAGTGAAATCGAACATTAGGGCTCTCTCGAAATTATTCAACACATTCTCAACACTTTTATCTCGGCGAGAATTATCTTGGAACATATTACAAAGATAACAACAAGGCCATGCCGAACAATATAAAACACTACGGCATACTTGTATAAGAGAAACAATTAAAATCTCATTAGAAGCAATAATCTTTCAGTTGTGGCTGTGAAATGTGTTCACATCGAGAAAATGGTTTAGAGGATTTGGTAAGGATTCCTCAACGTCCTGAGGCTTATCTTCCTTTTTTTGTTGTACCTTAGATGGGAGTATCTTTTGAATTTTAAATTAAAAAGTTCATCCATGCCACGCAGATATAGCGAAAAAGGAGGAGAGGGAGAGCAGACGAAGTTTCATGTATTTAGAATGCCAGTATTTTTCTGATGAAAACCATAATTATAAAGCATCAAAAGAAATAAAATACAAGGCAAAATATATGCGTGGAAAATTTAAAAATAATTCTAGTCGTTTGAATGAACATGAACATTATGGGGAGGATGTCAGGACAAGCCTTCTGAAATAATATCATCGGACCTTCTTTGTAGAAAGGGAGATACCAGGATGTATAGCAACATTCAGAGAACGAGAGAACGACAGATATGAGTTATGTGTGACTGGTAAGTTTTGAGGCGAAACTTCTTAATTCACTGAAAACTAAATAACAACAACTTATGTAAATTACTCCTACTACTAGGATCTAAAATAAAAATATAAAAAGCACTGAATTTTAGCCACCGGGAGAAAAAGAAACTTAATCGTTTAACTTGCTCCGGACACAAAAGGCAAGGAATAAGAACCCTTACAATGTGCGTTGATGGTGTTGTATGTTGTTGCAACATGGAGTTTTAATTGCCGGTATATGAGGATGGCCTGGGGCCGTGTCTTGGTTCCATCTATCTCAGCCGTAAATCTCTCTTCTCGCCAGTTCTTCAACTTCATCCAGAGTGGTTTGTGAAAGTCAACCAACGACCATCACCCGTAACTTCCCACCTGTTTTCCTCCTTTTGGTGGTCCTCCTCCATTAGTGAGAGGTTGTACAGTACAGAACTCCCTATTTTAGTTGGTAGTTGATCCATATCTTTTATGAAAATGTTGCAATTTTAATGGTACTTTTTCACTGATATTTGTTCCATTTACATTATATTTTAAAATAATCTTGAAAATGCACCTGAAATATATTTTAATGATTTGATTTTAGAATTAATTTGTAACTATACAATAAGAGAAATTTATACCAAGTTGTATATAGTAAAGCCGCCAGAAAAGGAAGAAAGTAAGCTTCTTATTTTTGGTCTTTATTTTTACTTCCAATGGGATATTCTCAGCCAAACGAGGAGTCGTTATCTTCAACGGCACTCTCCCAGTGGTCCTCTTAGTCACTCATCCTTCGCCTGTCCTCCTTTTTCTTCTTCATATTGTTTCTTGCCCTCCCATGGCTGCATCATCATTATCTTCCTTTCCTTCCCATGGCCATCCTCATTGTTGTCCCTGTGGCATCCTCGCCATGATGATGATGCTCGCCGCAATGACAGCGCGACATAAATATTGTGCGGGAGACAGACAGGATATGTCGCATGGAGGAGGCTCCATTGGAGACAGGAGAAGAAGGCTGATGAAGAGCTGGGTGGAGCGACATGACTGAAGCGAGAACGACGATGACATCTGCGAACATGAAGAGACGAGGACGGCGAAGAGCTCAAAAAGTGAGCAATGCAAAAATTACGCCTCCTGCCACAGGGCGACATTTTTGTGGGAACTTCGCATTCTCGATAGATGTCTGTTGCTATGTCTCTAGGAGCATATACCGACAAAACTATGAATGTGGATATAAATGTCGAAGGGAGTGTCCTTTGTTCTTACTGTTGAATTTGAAAGTAAATCTCTACCTTCAATGTCAATTTGTGGTTTGCATCCAGCAATTTTGACTTTTGCTTCCTGGATAAAGTCCTCTATTTCTACCCTCGTCCACCCTCACACTTTAAGTTCTCTCCAATACTGACGTCTGACAGAAAATCATTCATAAAAAGGTGTGGCTGCCACGTCAAAAAGAATCATTTTTATTATTAAAATCATATGTTTTTCATATTTTAATTTAAATTATTTTCTCTTCTACGATTTATAATATTTTTGTAATATATTTTACGATTATCTTCACAATTTTAAAGATTTTTAGCATTGATCTGATTTTGGCTGATGGTCGATGGATCTTGGATGGATTTGATTCCTAAAATTGTGTAATGTAATCTCATATTGGCTTATTTCCAGTATTTATTTTTATATTTTATTATTTCTTTTATTAAAATCTGGATTTTTTTTGCCGCAAGGCAAATAAAATATTTTGTTAATTTCCGCTCTCGAAAAATGAATCCACTTCCGGTTGACCATTCATTCTCGCTCCCAGTCACTATATGTCTCTTTATCCTTCTCTCTATATTTTTGGGCTTGGCTTCCTGAGATAGCCTCTAGCTATTGGTAAAGTGAAAGAGGATTGTGGAGTTGGAGTAGAAAGTAGAATTGGAGTAGAAAATTTAAAAAGTTTCCATTCGTGATGCTCAGAAATTTCAACTAGGAATATTTTACATATACTGTAAAACCAAAACAATATATAAGAATAAGAACTAAAGCAAAAAATAGATTTATCATGATTCTGGGCTCGTTAGCTTCCTCCACCTTTTATAAACTACGAATCGTTCGCGATAATTGAGTTCATTCAGAAAGTTTACAAATTTACAGCCAGACCCCTGGGGTTTCATCGGACTCTATTTATTATGCAAGAGATAATGCGAGAAAAAATCTAAACAATTTCTCGTGATGCGATCAGAGTGAAACCATGACCAGGTATTCATACAGAATATTTAATGAAGGCATTTATTGGTCCGACTGTGGTGAACAGACCTCAAATGGTATCCCGGAAGACTTCATGAATAAAGTCGAAGAAAAAACCACCAATTCCCCGATCGCCAATAATTCTAATGACACGCAACAAAAATCGCGTATGCCTATTGCTACCACAGCAAAATATTAAATTAATTATTCGCAATGCGTGCATGCGTTTCGATGAAAATACTTAAATTAAAATCGATGGAAATACGTAAATTAAAAAAATGAATAAGTAAAAAATAAGAGAATAAAATATTATTGAATGCTAATCACTTAAATATTTCCGTTCTAAAACTCAGAGAGAGGAAAATTATCCCCAATTTATCCCATATTTCAAAATGTTTTGAAAGAGTTCATCGGAAAGGTCTTTGGATCTCTCAAAACATGGATCAACTGAAACCTCAACAAATGCTAACATTATAAACCAATGCACCGGAAAGGCAAGAAACAAGAAGTTCTAATTTCCGCTACCGTTGCCATGGTAGTGATGTCTCAACAGAATCCCAGAAGCCATTTTGCAGCCAAGTGCAACTTGCTGTTCCCTCCTCGTACTACGAATTTTGGTGGACTTTGACTTTCCTTCAATACGATTAAGTGGAGGGGAAAGGAGTCGAGGAAAGGGTTCACTTCATTGTTTGGTCTGAAAAGTCTGAAGCATCAGTTGAGGGAACTTCTATTGATGAAGTTTTCACCCCCCATCTCTCTCTCTCACACATACACTCTATATGGATATTGCTAATTTTCGTAATTTAATTTTTTCGATTTCCAAACTCAGATGAAACTTTCCCGACGTTTGATTTTTTGAAAATTATCAACTGATGTAAAATGTTAAAAATTTTATGTTTTGAGAGGGTTTTTATTTTATTGATTACCCTCTTCAAAAACTGCGTATTCGATCTGTATTGATCAAATGAATTAATATAATGAATCCCATTAATTTGGAATTTTATTTTAAATAGTTTCTCCACAAGTTTTTCCATGAATACATTTTATGAATGATGAATTAGCCATTTACCTTAAACAATTAAACAATGTGAGAAAAAGTGAAAATTTATTTTGGCAAACTTCGTGCAGCATATGTATGACCCAGCTACTTAAATTGATATTAAATGATAATTCCATGGTATTTAATTGAATTGATTAAAGTATTTGACTATGGAATATTTAATGAGTTGACGACTTGGCAGAATAATTCTAAAACTATGTAGAATTGAGAAACATAGTAAGAGTAGGATAAAGGGGACAGAGACAGAGAGAGATAGAAAGAGAGAGAGAGATCTTTATATTAAAGTACTTTTAAAAAACTTTAAATCCATTAAATAATCAGGAACCACTTCTTCAGATTTCATCGTCGACTTTCTCGACGAACGCGAATCCTAACGTAAATTTCGAATGAGTTTTCAAAGTTTAAGTAGTGATTCCAACAGAGAAGATGGGTGGAATGAGAGATCGTGAGAGAGAGATAGAGTTTGTGCGATAGAGACAACTATTATTGAGCGATTCGAAATTGAATCGTCGTTAAATTTCCGACTAGTCGTTCACAGCGTCTTAGTCGCAGAGAAAACATTTACGACAACTGAAATAGTGAAACAAGAGACGAATGAACGAGAGGGATAGAATAAGAGCATCTGAAGACGTATTTTGGAAGAAGCCATCAAACTGATCTAAAGTTCTTCCAAATGAAACTTTTCGCAACTGTGAGTCATTCCTCAAAATCTATCCAGGAGTAATAATTTCAATATTGTCTTCTTGGTTCCTATCATTTTGATCCACTTCTATCTCCTAATTTTCCTCACCGTTTCAACTAGTTAGTTTTCTTTCCGTTCTCATTTTTATCTATATTTAAACAGTTTTTTCTGTAATTTTAATTCTTGACTTTGAATGCAAAACTTAAACAACGATCGATGCAGGAGCAGCTCGTTCTGGTGGTTAACCCTGAGTGAAACCCTCGCATCCCTCATGCACCTTGGTCCAAGACGAAGGACCTCGACTGCCCCATCGCCCAGGAAAAGTGTTGAACGACAGGGACGTGTTCAACGTGAAAAACTCGGCTACGTGACGTCATTTGCATCATGTCAACATGAACACATTCGTTGGTAGTGGTTTAAGTTTTCATGAAACATTGATGAATTATATATTTATAGTGATCATTTTTAGTCGGTCTATCGATTATGTATTAGGAGAATTTAACTTCTATGAAAAATTATTCAGTGCATATTAGTATTTATTTAACTTTTCGCACAATTGCACAATATATGAGAAGTCCGTGATAACTTTTTCCTAAATACATGTATTGTAATTATCAAGAGCTGGGAGATCTCACACAAAATACTTCCTTATACCACAATCTTCCATCCACCCAGCAGGACAAAAGCACGAAATCCACAAAGTAACGTTACCGAAATATCAAAATCACGTTTTGAGCAAATAAATTTGATTCCTATGTGAGGTGAAAGGTGCGTTGGTGAGTAACAGAGGGCAGAGTGGTTGGAATCAAGCGAATGCCAAGGGAAGAGTTTTCACACAAACTAAGCAAGAAATTGTATTATTCTCTATATCGCTCTCTCGCTCCCCCTGACTCCATGTGCTTCTAATCACAATCGAAACGTGGCCCTCTCGAGGTTCTGGGATTTTTAGAATTGTCACGAGAACCGAACCCTGCTCTTCACACACACACACACGTTCATTTGGGACTCCTCCCTTGGCGTGTTCTAGCCTGGCTTCCACATTACTTCACCATTTGGAAGCAATGGCGGATGTGATTTTATGCTAAACCATGTAGTTTAAACTGGTCTATTTGTGTTTCGAAACTTTGACAGCGTTTCAGTTGAAGTGGGACCATTGGTATGAAAGAGAGGGAGAGAGGTTTGTCAATTGGGGACAGAGAGGTGGATTCTGAACGTCAGCCACAACATTTTGTGTCGTTTTGCAATTTTGTGTACGAGTTGTTTTCGGTTCCCCTGCCGAATGGGGACGACGTCGAAATTCTCAGCTAATGAACTTATAATTTAATTTAATATTTAAGTAGTGTAAATTCATGTGAACGGCAGTGTGTGTGTGTGTATATGTGAGGGAGAGTGTGTGCTTTGCATTAGTGTTTGTATTTGTATTGCCTCCATGATGGTGCAGAATTTTTGGTATGCGTTGCACATTTGCACAGATGATCCTGCGTTTCGTGAGGACGAACTTCGTTAATTGTATGTGCATTGGGCTGCCGATATTGTCTCACTCTCTCCCCCACCCCCTGTCTCTTTCTCTCCCTTTGGCACTTACTGTCACGTCCTGCCTTGCGGTATGTTGGAGGTTGGGGCCGTTTGAGAGTCCGGTTAATTAAGGTTGAAACAGTTGAGGACCGGCAATTGGCATCGCGGTTTGCACATGTTCGCACATCTCGCCTAATTGTGCTACAATAACATTACTTCTCTCTCTCTCTCTTGGTTTATCTTTCTCTAATGGATAATAAATAGCCACTGATTAAATTGATAATTAGCTCTCTTGTACTTTCTAACTAATAACAAGAATTTCTACATATTTCTCTAATAAATTCGAGATGCGCGAATATTTATGATATTAATATATTTTTATATTCCATTCCTACGATATTTTGAAGGATAAGAATATGTGATATAAAAATGAATAAAATGACAAAAAAAAATAATTGAAATATTTCAGAGCAACTAAACAAACTAATATTATAATTACAAAAAAAAAATATTGAAAACAAATTTAAACTTCAAAAAAATCCTCCTGGCCGCGGGAGAGGCCGGATTTCCTTCTGCCTGTCGTGAAGAAGTGTGCTTGAGCAGACTTAATTGATAAGCTCATTACTGCGGTTGAAAACTTCAAAGTAGAAAAGAGAAAAAATTTGATGAAGTGCATGAAGGAGAGACGGAATTGGCTTCCCTCAACCACAAACCCCGGAAGCTACTTAAAATCAAGTGGACCGCTGACGAAAGAGAAAATAATCGAGAAGGATAAGAGTGAAGGGAGGAGAAAAGAGAGAAGGGAAGGTAGGGTAAGGTAAGGGAGAGAAGAGAACAGAAAAGAGGAGGAGGAAAAAGAATGCGACAGAGCCCGATGGGTGGCGTTGAGAGCGTTACTGCCCATAACCAAACTCAATCGAACTGCGATAAGTAATTTTCTTGAGCATCATCGAAATTGGTTGCGGGCTACCAATTGTGATAAAATCTATTTCATGTTTGTGCAAATTGAATTGTAACATTCTGCGATAAAAGTATCGCCAACGAGACAACAAATTCCATTGTTGGTATTGGTTGGCTGTGGTAGCGATTTTTCTTTATTTTGCTTCCCTGTCTTTTTTGTTGTTTTTTTTAGGTTGGTCTGTCGATATTGTCGTCTGGTGACAAATTCTTGCATTTCAGGAACGAAGGTTTAGAAAACGTTGCTTACTTTGTATTTAAGGTATTGTGATCTCAAAATTGTACAGATTTAAGCATGATCCGCTTTAAATCAATAAAGAAAGAAGGAAATGCAAGTGAATGCCAATTGTTTGGATTGGGCGTTTTTTGATAAAGTTTTAACATTTTAAAAGTCAATTGTTTCCCATCACCTCACCGACTTCCTCTCCTCGAAGCCAAGGTGGTCGAACTTTAATTCGAATAAGGTTTCTTCGACAGATTAAGAGCAGTCGGTAGCAGCTGGGGCCGTTTGAAAGTTATTGAATTATTTCAGCTTTAATGGGGCAAGAAGCAAAAATATACACAGACAGACGACAGACAGACATGAAGCCACCATCCTCCAACTTTTGGCGTCTCACTCTGTAGCAACAAAAAGCTTTCGGGAGACAACAATCGAATAGAGAAAGCAAATGGTGCTTGCAGCGATTGGAACCTGATATTTCGTTTAGCGGCGGGCGAACTCTAAATGGGGAGGGCCAAGTTTATGATAGTCATAAAATGTGGAATTTCCAATTAAACAACAAACGCCACTCCTTTCTCTTTCTTTTCCTCCACCAACTCATTTCTCCGTCTCTGCAACCTTCTTTTCTTTTCCTCCTATTTCAAGATAACTCTCTCTCACTCTCTGTCTCTAGATATTTTGTTCAGTTTGTTGCCGTGAAATCTTAATCCATTAGAAGGCGTTTATCTCTATCCGATTCCTGTGGAAGGATTTCCTCGGCATCTTATGCAAGGAGCAAGTTTTAATAAAGACTTTCGGAAACTTTTCTCTCTCTCTCTCTCTCACACACACACACACACTCTCATGCATTCAAACACATACATCTACTGCAAAATTGATGTCTATGCGAAGTTCAAAGTTGATAACTCGTTTTTCTTATTCCCTCTCTTATTGTTAATTTTTCTCTCTGCGTCTCGTTCTGACAAGGAAAAAGGACACGTATGCCTCTTATTGCAATCATTGGATTTTATGTGCACAGAAGACGAAGGAAAGAAAGTTTTCAGGGTAGGGTTGGCCCATCTTGAGGAAATGTGAAGATGTTGCAGAATTTCCATGATTAAAAAGAAACAACTCCAGCTTCAGCGACGACATCAGCTGCAACTTCAGTAAGAAGATATACAGTTACAATATCTCCTGTAGCAACAAACAGCCGAAGACTTGACTTGTCGAAGATTTGAATTGATCTGAAACCAGATTAATTCAATTGTATCAAATCGAAATGAAATTGAATGATAAGAATCAAAATAAATCGTAATCGGGATCGATGGGTATCCTTCAATGGAAGCCCCTCGATTGATTAATGTTAAGTTTGTAATTAAGAAATTCTTTCGTTCTCGGAAATAAAAATAACAAACACAAATCGGGAGGTAGAGTAATGAAATAGGATGCATGGAGATAGTTGGGAACTTTATACACTCTGCAATAATTCACAGTCCATTGCTACGGCCATAAATTCATGGAAATATGTTGCAAAACTATCCGACTGAGGCTCTTGAATTACAATCCTTTGGACAGACACCGGGGGAGGGATTCTTGAAAGTGAGAAAGAGACATGTCGAAATGAGAGACACAATAGAAAGACAACACAGAGAGAAAGGCGAAACCAGAGAGTTAATGTGAAGAAGATTGTACAGGGAAAAAGTAAAGGAGTGGGCAGAGTATATAGTTGTAGTAAAGGATCTTGAAATACAAAACAGCAACTAGAGATAGAGAGAGAGAGAGAGAGACAGAGAGAAAAAGAGCGAGAGATTAAAACAGACTCTTGGATGTAAAATATTTCATGTCGAGAGAATGTAAAAGCCAAGAAGTGTCACAAGACGTTGCACAGAGGCTGCAGCTGTAGGCATTAATTAAACAGAGTGTACTTATAAATATCA
The DNA here is from genome assembly GCA_017309665.1 of Coelopa frigida. Taxonomy (NCBI): domain Eukaryota; kingdom Metazoa; phylum Arthropoda; class Insecta; order Diptera; family Coelopidae; genus Coelopa; species Coelopa frigida. The sequence goes on along the minus strand of CM029563.1, from coordinate 32,626,764 downwards.
CGATGGGAATGCAAAATGTCGTTGTTGCTATTGTTGGAACAACAAAAAAAAAAGCGAACACCAAGGCAGATGAACAACATTAAACCAACACAGATACAAAAATGTAAAAAAAGTATTATATTATAAGAAGCAGAAATAGAGAGAAAAAACATAATTTGTATTTTTATATCTTATATTTTCCAATAATATAATTGAAATTACATAGTAATCGAAACAACATCATGATCTACAACAACATAAATATAAAACGGCTAAAAAATTTATGGAGCAACATTTCAATTTTTTTGTTCCTCGTGTCTGGAACGTTTTCAATTAAAATCACGAAACATAATTGGAGTTTTTAATAAATCATAACAATTCTGATATACGTAAATATTTAATGATAGTCAGAAAAATTTCCCCAACTCCCCTCTCCAACAGATTCCCTACCAACGATTCATTAAATCTGATTTATACATTATTTTTTATTGAATTCTCATTTAATGCATTTTTTACTTCCATTTTCCATAGAACAAAGAGCATATTTACATAGTTCCTATTTATTGAGTACACAGTATTTTAAATATCTGTGAAATTTCTCTGCCAACTATTTTAAATCAGAATTTCAATAAATTTCCAACCTTAATGGCTCCATAATATCAACGTTTTTTAACATACATTCTCCTAAATGCATCACAATTCAGGAATATTTTATGCAATAAAAAATTACTCATTTTATGTATAGGAGTACATTATAATTATTGATGCTTTGCCGTGGAATCAGGTTGTTGACCTGTCTCAGGTTATTAAGAGTCAGCACGGACCATGGTCCGCTCTCTTGGTCACCAATGAATTTCCATTTGACTGGTCACCTCCACGATCGTTTGATGCAAAAAATGTTTCAATATTAAATTCTACGAATTCAAGCTTTATGTTGATTTATCATATATTTGGACGTGATTCGATTTTCTCAGATGATGAATTATTCAACAGCCGTAATGACGAGAACTTTATTAAAGTCAAAGCCTTCGCTCTCTCTTTCATTGTCTTTTACTCACCGCCATTCATCCTCTGTAGCTCTTCTCTATACCCTATTCAGGACAGTTTATGGATTGGTCGTATCGGTGAAGGTACATTATATGATATGGTTAACAATATTGGATATTTACGGAGACATTGTAGCATTGTTTCATCGCAGCCAATTTATACCACCGAGCTTCACCCAACTCGAGCAAAATCAGGCGACAACATCAATGTATCCAATAGTACTTGAATGAGGTTGGCTGATTGAGTAGCTGAACAATGGACGATGGACAAGTGACGTTTTTGTTGTGGCGCTGATAAGCTAAATTAACTACAACATCATCGCACATAAATAAACACAATAGTGCACTGATGATCACTTGAGACTGTTATTTTTAACGAATTTAAAAAACATAATTAAATTAGATAACCTCCCTAATATATGAATATATGAAAGTTTCAAATCAATAATGTGTGGTTCTTCAGGCAAAAATGATTTCCGTTTTTAATTTCATTTAATTTATATTATTATACCTTTTTATGTTTCCTAATTTATAGAAACAGAGAGAAAGAGTTCAAAATTATTTTATAGTGAAATAATTTGCTACTGAACATTTATCACAAAAACTTGAAGTGAAGCGAAAACGTGATCTCGAGTAGTTTGGAATTTGCCACGGGCAGCATGTCGAGTGGGAATAAACTGTAGTTAACAATAATTTTCATAGAAAAGTTAAAAGCACACGTATTCAAATACCCAAAAGTCCTGATTTTCCTGCTTATCAGGCAGTGGGAGTTTATTTTCATGGAACCCGGTTGGAGGAAGGGATAAGACTGAGTTTGTTATAAAGGAATGTTATAAATTTCTAAATTTATATATATAATATAAAACAACTTGATTATACACCATTCTAGTATAATCAAGTTATTTTATATTAACTATCAGAAAGCCATTTTGGAATCTTATTCTCAAATGTATAAAATAATAATCCTTAATTATCTGCCGGGGTTATCACATTCCGACCAATATTTTAGAAATGGCAGTCATTTGAAACTTTGGGTCTATCTCTACGGGTTTAGCTTCTAGAGCTTCTAGGTTCCCAAGTATATTGTATATAATACAAAACAATTCATAAATAATATTAATATATCACAGAGTTCTCGATTACCCAGTATTACATGACCCGTATATACCCGGGTACTCGCACAATACCCGTATTTTCCCTGTATGGTAACTGAGCAAAGCTTTTAACTGAAATTTGCTCCTAGTAAAAACGTACACGTTAATGCCGGCGGGTGCGAAAACGCACAATATATCTGTGGACTTTTGACAAAACAACTTAAATCGAGATATGAAATTTCAAAATGCGCTTAATCGGAAGTAGATCCAGACCACATTCACTTTGGCATAATTTTACTTTACCACACCCAGCGCCAAATCCAACAATTTGTATGTCAAATAATAGTGTTTTCAGTGTACATTCCAACCAAAAAAAAAGGTTGGGGCGGACTCTTTTCGTTTGGCCATTAAGTGAGGTCAAAGGTCAAATTAATGACTTTTTGAGCTTTTTAGCTACCAAATCCACAGATGTTAACCGATTAGGCAATGCAATATATCAAATTAAAAGTAATTAAAAATACTACAAAACTGCATTTTTGGTTTTAAAAAAAGTTATTAATAATAAAAATAATACCAAAAAACAAAAAAAAATAAATATTTTTTAGGTTAAATAATTTTTTTAATTTTTTTTTACATAATAAACCATATCTTTTATATATATTTTCTAAAAGCTGATTCAATTACCTTTAAAACGGTAGTACATTATATATACCTTACTCTTTGTTTACATATCTAATTTACCATTTATATTAGATTACTGCGACTTTAAAATGGATATTTGTACTGAAATTATACATTGAATAGTAACTTTTGTACTAAGTATCTTCCAAGTATCTACTTTATGAAGATACTTTGATACACACGCAGAAGGAACTTGGATCCCGGGAGTACTATTGGACCGCGTAGCCGGTGTTGGACATACTTGAGGGTTAAAACCCCTAAGCGCGGCCGAAGGCCGCCACACGCAGAAGGAACTTGGATCCCGGGAGTACTATTGGACCGCGTAGCCGGTGTTGGACATACTTGAGGGTTAAAACCCCTAAGCGCCGAAGGCCGCCACGCATATAGGTAACTTGAATGCAAAAATATATTCAAAAAAAAAACAAGTATTTTAATATAAATGATAAATTGGTATGTAAACTAAGAGTAAAGTATAGATAATGTACTACCGTTTTGAAGGTAATTGAATCAGCTTTCAGAAAATATATATAAAACATATGGTTTATTATGTAAAAAAAATTTTAAAAAATTATTTAACCTAAAAAATAATTCATTTTTTTTGTTTTTTGATATTATTTTTTTACTAATAAATCTTTTTATAAAAACTAAAAATGCAGTTTTGTAGTATTTTTAATGACCTTTAATTTTATATATTGTATTAACCCTTCGGTTAACATATGTGGATTTGGTGGCTATTTGAAAAAAACATTAATTTGAACTTTGACCTCACTTTATGACCAAACCAAATGAGTCCGCCGCTATATTTTGTTGTTGTAATTTTGCGTTATTTTGGCCCTTTTTGGAAAGAAAAAAAATTTTTTTTTTTTGACGTGGGTGTGGTAAAGTCAAATTGTTCCTTCACTTTTTTTGGTCAAACCACCACATTAACCACATTAACTATTTTTAAACCTGTCAAAATCGCAACGGAGCGATATTTCCGATTTCGCGATTTGAAGCTCACTACCCTTGTGTTCATCATAGCTCCGAACCCATTGTCCGATTGGGATGGTGTTTTCTTTAAAATGCGCATAATCGGAAGTAGATCAAGACCACAATAGAAATGCTTCCGGGTTCCTTTTCTCTTTTCTCCCTCTGACTACGTTTTATGGGATCACTCCTCAATGAAATGAGGACGGGACTAAGAGTGACATGAAGAAAGCCACTAGAAACACCAAACAATGAGTTCCGAAATGATTCTTCACAATAGCTTCGTAAACGCAGCGAGTGGCACTCAGCATAATGCGACTTCATGTGAGTTACATCTTTCCACCGCAGCCCCCGAACCTGTTCCTTCATCCTACGTCGGTTCCTTTTGAGCTTCTTGTCCTCCTTCATCCCCGTTCTCGTCCTAGCCAAACCATCAACCGAAGAATATACTACTGCAGCCATTAGGATCTCACTGACTCCCACATCCACTGCTCTTTCACACAAACACACTCACACTTGCCTCTCTAATACCACAGAAGCCCGCAGCTGAAATGGGAGGCGATGATTCTGCCGAGGACGTAAGTGAAAATACAAAGGAGACGAAGAACAAGGACAATATTCTTAACTCTTGCAGCAAACACTCATATTTTTCTCCTACTCGTCCTAAAATTCTTTTTTCTTCTGCTTTTTTGTGATGTTGCCAACAGTTTCTTTTGTTGATGTTGCCAAAGGATCCAAAAGTCGAATGTGCAAGTGAAAAGAAGTGAAGACTCAAGTGGAAGAAAAACGTCATTAAGTCAGTAGAACCGTCTATCCCTCCGTCATTTAATCGGTAGAACCGTCTATCAAGGCGTCAGTCAGTCAGTTCTACAGTCATTCATCTCTCTAGTAGCTGAGCAGGATTTGCATTCTTCAATCCTTCATTATTTGTCTTTATATCATACTGTAATCTTTTCAATATCTTACACTTATGTATATCCTCTTAACATTATTTTAATTGCGAATGGGAACCATTTCGTAATTTTTTCGACCTAATTTTTAGAAATTTTTTTTAAATTTCTCGTCTTCTATCTTATTTTTGCTCTTTCTATCGCTTTATATTAACTTTTAATTTTTTTTCAAATGCATAGCTGTTTTTAATTACATTTATTTTTTGAGCTTTAAAATTAAAAAAACCAACAACGATTACATAAATACCAACAGCAATAAAGATTTAAAAGAAAATATAGAGAACCAAACGAAGTCAGAATGTTTTTCGTTCCGGACCTTGGATCGTTTTGAATTATTTTATGATGCACTTGCAGCAACAATATTATTAAAATTCTGTTTCCATTAAATAAAGAAGAAGTATAAATATCAGAACCAATAATAACAACAATACATTAGATATAATAAGTTTTTCTCTTAAGTTGCCAGAAACTTTAAACTCAATAACATAACTTTACTTTTTTCGATTGTCTTTTCTCCTTCTGTTGCCCTGTCTCGTTCTCTCTTAAATCCATTTTAATTGGATATTTTAAGATCATATTGCTGGATTGTATAAATTGTATGTTTACATTTTTTTTTGCATAATTGCTCATTGCAATAAAGATGTTGATGTATCGATTTGTTCAATTTCAAATGAATCGTAATCGCTTTAGAATAATATTTACAAACGATATCCGTAAGAAAATTGTAAAAAAACAAACGAAATGAAATGGAATAAATATGAAGTCAAAAATTACAATTAAACAAAGATAACCAAAAAAATCCTTATCTGAATTTCAAATTTCAAGTTTTTTTTTAGAATTACAATTAAAATTGTAAACTAATATAAACAATAGCAGCAATGGTCTTCAGCTGATAGAATATGGGAGAAATGGCAAGAGCAAGTGAAAAGCCTTGGAACTGGCTGGGACTCGAACCCGCGACCGTCAGTTTGATAGCTCAGCACACTAGCGAAAACTTTTCAATTAAGTTTTAGAAAACTTTCCACCAACCGTCAGTCGTGCAGGAGCAAAGAAAGAAAGGTCTGAAGATTTCTGAGATCGCATATTAAGATGGGGAGAAGAAGAGAAGTGAAAGCAAATAATCTTAAATTGAAGGAGTCCTTTGAGTTTCCTTGAGCTTCTATACTATGAACTCAATTAAAGGGTATTGCAGTTGTTGTTGACAACTTTATTGTTATCAGCTAAACGAAGGTCCAGGAGAGACTTAAACAGAGAGAGTGAGAGAATTAAAAAAGCCAAGGAAGCACTTCAGGCGAAATGAGGTGTTGCTCGTCAATATCATCGTCAAGGAGGTGTCTTCCCATTGTTGTCGCTGTTAAAATACTTGAGAGGATTCCCTCTAAAGGACAAACACGGCGCCTGCAATAAAGGACACAATTGTAAAGAGGACGAAGGATTCAATTCAATTTGAATTGTGCGAGGAAAACAAGAGATTTGCAAATTCAATCAAAAGGATTTCAAAAGCTTCTTCAATGAAGGTTCTCCAAGAGTCAGAAGGCTAAATTTGAGAGCCAAAGGAACTGTTAGAAGAAGTAGTCGAGTGAAAAAGTCCTTTGAGGAGAACCTACTTCAATGTTGAATATTTTGCAGAAAATGTATTCGAAATTACGCACTGGATTTAAGAAATAGATTCAGAAAGCTGACATTGGTGACCGGAAGGTGGAAGGTAATTCCTCTCTTACATTAACTGAAAATGTTGATGTCATTTACAATAATGTCCAACCAAGGACTCTTTTTAATGGTTCTCGCTTTAAGCCGAAATCTTGTGGTAACAGCGTCATGTTCAGTATTGAATTTTTTGTTGCTCCCTCTTCATTTGTTGCGTTTCCTATTGTTCTCATTAATGTCTCTTGTCATTATTGTTGCAGTTTTTGTCCTTATTCTTGGAGTTTTAGTCCTTAATGTTGCAGTCAATGTAGAGGCAGGCATTTTAATCCTGTTGGTGTTGTTGTCTTGTTGCCTGTGCTGCAGTTGTTTGGCAATCGTTATTCCAACTGTTGTTGTCATTGTAAAGCTTTGTAGTTGTAACATGCCGCCAAATTGCACACGGAGGGAACATCAGCCCACCAGGACCCTTGGAACCGGGAAAACAATGTGAAGCTACGTGAAAAGCAATATGGCGTCATTGCGCCAAATGTTCTCAGCTGGGTGCGTGTGAGTGCATAACCGTGTGTGTGTGTGTGTTTGGTTGCAATTGTACATACAGTTTAATTATTATGGCGTTCACGAAATACGACGATAATTAAATGTCGAATCAACGACGACGTCCTCGCTGTTGGTTTGGAGGACTCAAAATTCTTGTGGAGTTCTTTTCCAACCGTAAGGGCTCCTTAAGAGCCTTAAGTGTCCGTGGTGAAGCTATAAAATCAACATTCTTGTGGGAAAACATTACGAGAAATTCTTGAAACGTTCAGTGCTTCAGCAGTAGTCTTATGTTTGCATACCTCTCTATATTTTCTTCGCGAGAAACTAAACTTCTTGACGATAGACTTAACATTTTTTAATTAAGACTTTCTAAAATTAATTCTAATAATAAAATGTTATTAATGTTCTTTAAGTTAAGTTAGAGTTAAGAAAAACAAAGTCTGCTTTAACAGCAGTTTAACAAAAGAACTGAACAACTTAACGTTCCTGAGCCAGGGAACGAAAATACTTGACAGGGACAAACACCAACAACAAAAACAACTTTACTGCAACAAATTTGCATGTGAAATGAAATTGCCCCTTGGGAGCAGTAAAGACTCGCTCGCTCTATCTCCAACATGTTTCTTTTTTTTGTTTTCGTTCCAATCTTCCTCATTCGATCCATTCCTTCGTACTTCTTCTTTTTCAATGTTCTCTTTATATCTCTCAGGTTGAAGGTCTTCCGCATATACACGAGAATACCTTGGCATTTTATTTGCTTTCAACAAATTAGCGGCTTCAAGGATTTCCTGCAAATTGAGTTAAATTATCCTCCGGGAGAAAACATTTTTTGTTCTCCTACGACCTGTAAAAAAAGGCAATTTACTTTTTCTTCCCTTTTTCTACTCTTCTGCTTCTGTCGTCGGAAATAATTTAATGAAGTGATAATTGGGAACTTTTGGGGGCTCCTTGGTAAAGTGAAATAAGGGACGAGGAGAACGAGAAGAGGAAGAAGTGGAGGGATTCTAGTGTAATTTATATAACTTTCGCTTCAAATTTGTTTCAACAGAAGCAGCAGCAGTTGATGAGAAGAAGAATTTTCAAACCCTGTCTTCTATATTGCGGTGAGATATCGGGAGATCGAATTCAGCATTTCTTAAAAATTATAGAAATAAAAAGCTAGAGCAATCGTTATTTATAATGCAAGGCTAGCTCAAACCAACATTCCGACGACAGCTCTCTATTCATCCATAAAATAAAAGCAAGAAGTTATGAGAAGAAATAACGAATACCTCAATTTAGAAATAAGAAAATAAATCTCAGAAATTAAGAAATGAGTTCCTTCCAATTATGCTTTTGTGCACGTCGAGGAGTTCATTAGCAGTATTTTTGACTCTTTCTTGACTCTTGGGGTTTTTGGATAACAACCAACAGCATGATTACGTCTTAATCTTCCGTATCTCAGTTGTTTTCGAATGCATTACCCTGAATGGTTTGATTTATGCACATGTGTTTTTCCAACAAATGATAAATGATCACACTAGCTGGATTTGCTGCAAACTCAAAATTAACAACGAATGCAACTGACATCCACCGTCCTCAAGACCAACATAACTATACAACTATGAATGTATGCAGTTGAGTTGCGATGGATAATGTTTTCGCGTAAAAAAAGAAGAACTAATTCGATAATAAGCTCGGTTACAGACAACTGAGAGAAACAAGGGAGAAGTTGGACAATAATTCTAAAGAAATTCTTGCCCACGGCTTTTTGTCATTCATTTTGATTTATTTTCTCCGTCGACTTTCACTCTCAACGACATCATCGTTAGCAGAAACAGGATCCTCAACCATCCTTGAATTCTACCCCAGGACGATTCAGCCCCCATTCATCGACAACCACATCCTGCTTTCCCGCTCTCCCAACTCCTAAGCGATCCTCCTTCAACATTGGACGCTGCTCCAAATCTTCAACCCATCTACCGCCAGTGGTTGGGTGGCCACTTGTCGTCGGTTGTGTCTCTCGTGCCATCAGCTTCATCGTGCTGAATAATTCAGAAATGTGTTCCCTCCAACCCACACCTCCATTTGCCTCACTCCAACCCCGCTGCCTGTTTCCTGTCTCCGAGGATGAAGGCGAGCTCGGCACGTCCAAACAAACATTCGATTTCATAGCTTATTTATTTGGGATTCTGTCGAGCCACAGGCCAGGAGAGAGAACAACCGTGGCCAGGAGCCAAATGGCAAAAACCGAAGGATGGAGTAGAACAAACAATGCTTGTTCTTAAGTGCCGACACCACCGGAGGGTAACCCTTTTAACAACAACAACAACAAGTTGTTGAGGCGAGGACTCAATCACATCAGCATCGAACTGTGAATCTGACGACTGTGCGATTATATGTTCAAGTGGCTCCACCCACTTCCTGATCACCTCCTACTTTAGTAATCTGTGTGTGTGTGTCTTGGTGTGTTTTTGTCTATGTTAGAGAAGTGCGTGTGAGGTTCACAAAAGAAGTGTGAAATTAATGGCATGAATGAATCCCAAAGAGGGCGATGACGCCAACCAAGTTCTCATGGTCCGGACTTGACCAAAGTCGGTTAGGGCACGGGATGGAAAGATAAGGGGAGGGGAAGAAGATGAGTCTGTGAGAGTATGAGAGTGTGTATGGTGGTCCCCTGTGGTGTCTCGTTATTGGCCGTGTGTGGGTGAACGAGTCAGCATCGATGGGATCGTTTTAAATCCAAAGCATCCTGGGCAGAAGTCCCTAGGACCGAACAAGCGGAGCTGCCAGCAAAACCCATTGGAGTGAGGCGACGGAGGGAGGATTGAGTGGGTCATTCTCGAATTTAATTGACCTACAAAAGAAATGTCCTTCGAAGTCCTCTCGAATTTATATTCATAGTTTTAATGACAATTTAGTATGATTTTTTAAAAGCTCACTGGATATTTTTTCCCTCATAACTAAATTATATTATACCGCTTATTGCAATTGAATAATTTATGACTGGTCTTCGTTTTCTCCAATCCCTTCCTGCGTAAGCCTCTTATTCAATAAGCCTATTTACCGCCTCCTCTTCGCATGGAATCTTTCTATGGTATAGTCGTGTTTTTGTTGTTGGAAGGGTTTAATTTTGAAATTGTGAGATTGTTATTAGCAGATATCAGATTGTTGTTCTGGTTGTGAAGTATTTTAAATTTTCGCTCAAGACGTGGTTGAGCTGCTGCAACGCCCGCCTTCAAGTTGATCGAATGCAAATAAAGTCAAATTTTCCACCTACCATCGTCATCTTCCCACTCTTATTCTCATTCGCTCTGTTTTCATTGCTCTCTACAGCATTTCATTCGCTTGTTTCATTTGAATTTTGTCATTTATCACCGTCGACTTTTGCCGCGAGCTAGAACCAACACAGTCAGGATCCAACACAACCCAACCTAAGCCAAAACCCAACGCAAGCTATGTAACTCGACCAAAGGCGCTGTCAGCACAATGAAGAAGGTGACTCGGCTCATTATTTTTCTGTGGGGATTCGCGCCAGTCGCTGCTGGTATGGCCTTCCGACCTCCCGCGTGCTGTTGTTCAATTTTCAACCTCTGCGTCTAAAACTCCCTGTCTTTCTCTTTTTGCTACTGACGCATTCTCTCCATCTCGCTCGTACTCTATACAACCCCAAAATATATCGCTCTCTCTCTCTCCTTTCTCTCTACATCTCTCTTGCTCTCGGTTTATTTTCTTTAGTTCACTTCGTCGTGTTCTCCTCTCGTTCTCATGTTTTTTGTTGTCTCTTTCTTTGTAAAAACTCGCTAATTTATTGCGCACGTTGAAATGAGGCCGCGATGATGCCAAAAACCAAACTTTAGAATAACAATAAGAAAAAAAACGAATAACGAAACCATAATAAATATAATAATAATAATAATACCCACGACAACAATAACACCAAGTGTGGATAGAAAAACTCTTTTGATAGAATAGAAATAGCTATCTTTGAGCACCAATACAAAGTTACCAACTACATATTTTTAATATGTAAAGAGAAAATACGTACTTAAAGCTTAAAGAGGGAGATAAAACTAGAGTGTAAGAGATCGACCACGGATAAAGAGATAAAATTACTTGATTTTTTTGGCTTGATTAAATCCAATCCAATCGCCCAAAGGACAAATATACATAAACCGAGGTCTATGAACAAAGAGAAAGAACCTTGGCGAAATATCGAAGAATAACTTTAATCAAATTTTAAAAAACAAATCAGAGATTTTCTCAGATATTTATAATCAAACATTTGCTCTCACTTTCAGTCAGTCGCTATTCTCGGAAGCTGGAAACAACGACGCACATCAAGTTCTACGAAATATACAGGAAATTAACAACTCGTAAATATTTTTTTCTAGAAACTCACGTTCACCTGTTTTTCGGGTTCATTGGCATCAACATTCCACGAAAAACTTCAAAATGTCAATCTAAAATGGCCTTGGGAGCGAATTAGGTGAAAGTATTTTTTTTTCTCACTCACTCACTCCCTGCCCTCTTTGTTACACTCACCAAAGTAATTTGCAATTTCCGGCCGCCTCAGCGAAGGATGTTCAATTATTTTTAGACAGAACCCTAGCTACGATACATTATCCATCCTCGCACTCACATAAATTCACTGATTTATCCCCCTTTCTCTTACCCGGAGCTGTAAAGCTCTTCTTCAGCAGACAACCCAGACAAGCAGGAGGCGACCAGCTCCAACCTGATAAAACAATGACTCCATTTGGTTAAATGCGCCAAGAATTACCAAAAAAGCTGACGAAACTCACAGGATTCTCTCGAGTGCAGCGTATGTTGTCGTCCCTTTCTTTCCGCAAAGGTGTTTGCATATTTACAGCTGCATATCCGGGAAGCATGCAATGCGATTTTAATTGGAAGTACACGAGGTATGCTTGCGATTTAACTGCACGGAAGTCCTGGCCGGTGTTTCTGTCTTTAAGACTTGATGTCCTTTAAAGACGACTTGGAGTAGGTCACCAATTAAAAGGTGGTTAAAATGTGAAAACAAGTTTGATTAAAACGTGAAATTCAAGCATATTTCGTAAAATTATTCATCAACTGGCCTTCGGTTGGTGGTTCAATTGATTATCTCTCAACAACCCTTTTCTCCCCTTGAGCCATTTCCTTGACCTTGACCCGTTAATGTTTGGTGAAAGCCACATAAGTTTTCTATTAATGGCTTTCTTCAACTTTCGACCTCAAGTATTCAGCGAGCGAGCAAACTTTGTGGCCATTAAGAAGATTTTTTCTCTCTTCCTCATTTCCATTATCTCTCTTCTTCTGTCTGTTTGTTCTCTTCTCGTCTGCTTCCCTAGGTTTCTCTCTCTAATTAGATCTCTTTTTTCTCTCTCTCTCTCTCTTCTCTCTCTCTCTCTCTCTTTCTCTCTCTCTCTCTCTCTCTCAGTGGAGGATGGAGTCACTCGTTTCGATCATGGAAAACTTTCGACCATTAGCATCGTTTTGCAACGTCAACCATGGACGACGAAGGCGACACTGACAATGGCAGACATGGAATATGGTAGGGGTTTATGGTTGATATTCAGAAGCATTAGCATGACACGGGGAGACGATTGGAGAAATGTGAAGGTCACACGTCCAAAGTTCTTAAGATACCACTGACCACTGGCTTTCGTCCTTGATGGTGGTGAAACTTGTTTGTGAACCTCGGGACCTTTCCTAAGTACTAAAAATATCAATTCCAATAGAATATTATGAATATTTTCTACTAGCGAACCTGGAATGAAAGAACCTGGACCAGCTACCTTCACTGAGACTGTTTTTTATTTTATAATATAACTAATCAATTTTTCCATGTAAATGTTGTAATTCCTGGCTTTTTCATAATTTTTTTAACCTTAAGCACCGTCAACAGCTCACCAAAGTCTCAACTCAATCGGATAAACGATGCGTTTGTCTATTGTATTCGAACACACAAGATGATGGACATATAAATGATTTTCAAAATTAAACCCAAAGCAAGTGTTTAGACGCATTGAGAGCCACTCCCATTGCCTTGACATTAGCTAATATCAAATCACTGTGGGACCCAAACAAAAATACATCCCAAAATAGATGATTAATTCGATAGTTTCCACAATAAAATATATGCTGGACTTTGATGCATGGAAATTGGAATCGTATCATATCGCGAAATCTCGTCGCCATCTAACTATAGACTTTTGCATGTTCCTTTTCCTTCACCCTAACATTTCCTCTATCATATCCAGAGAGGGATCTCCGCCGCATTTCATACTCTCCCTATTTCTCTCTCTCTCTTCGTTAGTGCCGATTGCGGCATTCGATGCACGTCTCGACTTCACGCAACCCTGCGTTTCGAGCCCTGCACAGGATCCGGTCGAGGGTGCGGTGGAAGGACATGGCGAAGCTAAGAAGGAGCAGTTCCGTCAAGGGAGAAAAACCAGATCCTCGAAAGGAAAAAGAATTGGAAAAGGAAGAGGAATCTGCAATTGGCATGATGGAGTCGTAGTTGCTGTTGTGGCTGATGTTGTAGCAGCATCGATTTGCATGCTGTAGATGTTGTTGTTTTTGTTGTTGTAAATTGCTTGGCTCATGAAATCGTGGCTGCCACGTTGTCACAAACATCAGCAACAACAACATCTTCAACATTTCAATGCAGAACCGTCGGTAGAATTTTTTTTATTTTGCTTTTTTTCTCTCTTTCCTCACTCTTTCTTATCATTTTTTTCTCTCTCCCGCTTTCGTCGCAGCTTTGCTTTGATCTCACAACCTTAATTTCGGTCGACAGAAAGTCCTCCGTCGTCTGGTCTGTCAAGCACACAATCAATCTATCAGTTTCTGTCTCTTTTTCTCTCGTTTTAGAAGAAATCTTCTTCTCTTCTTCGAAGTCTTCCGCTTTTTCTTGCCCCCGCAATATTTTTCTTTGTGCATTTGTCAGTTGTTCTGCCTCATGATGAATTTACGAACATTTCACATGCCATAAAAATAGCGATGAATCTGCAGCAGACAAAATAAAATAAGTGTCAAAAACAAAAAACTTTAAGAATACCATTTTTTGAATTGCTATTTAATAGAAAATCCTAGAGAATAATTGATCTTGCTTTAGAAATATTTATTTAGAAAAATAATAAGAAACAATAACACAAAAATGTTTTGAAATATTGTTTAATAGTTAATTTTAGATTTATCATCGCGGACTTTTCGATCTCTGCGAAATAGTAATGAATCATTTGCAGGAGCAAATAATAAATCGGACATTCATTAGCATATAAATGAATGGCAACTCCTCCCCTCACTTTCCTCTTCACCATCTCAAAACATATCATTCATTCCATCAACCAGCAGTTGCGTCTCGAGTACTATTCGAATCTTTAGCAGTCCTCGCACGTAGTCATTAGCCAACAATTTATATGATGTTACTCTTCATTAAGAGAAAAACCGTAAAGGGAAAAGAAATAAAAAAAGGAAAAATCCGGAAAAAACTACAGACCCTTTCCATAGAAGTCAACTGACAGCGAATCAAAGGTTTTGCAAATAAAAACCAAGACCTCCGGATTCCGGCTTCCTCTCTCTCTCTTCTTTGTGTGCAGTCTTTTCAATACCAGGATTTGCCACATTTCATGAATTTTGTGTGAGCGGAAGTTACATCTTCCGGCTGATATATCCAGAAATATTGTTGATAAAGTCGTCATCGTCTTTGGATTTGAACTTGGCGAGCTTATCTCAGCATGCTCTGCTTTCGTTGAATTTTTATTTTTATCATCAGCATTCGTCTCTGTATTCGTCACTTTGTGTTTGTGCATGTGTTTGTTAGATTCGCCACCGCATACACAACGACCTTTATACTCGGGACGTATGCGTAACTTCCTTCTCTTTGTCTCCTTAGACTCTTACCAAAGCCGCTTTACCTTTTTTCTATTTCATCTTCTTTTCTTATACCAACACTTCTCCTCCAATATCGTTGTCCTGGTGATAGTTCCCATTCTGCGAACCCAGATCTTCAGAAATATGACCTTCTGCCCCTTCTCTAAGCCACAGTCTTACTTTGAGTCTCCCTGGTCCTCTTTCAGACGTTGTTTCTCCTCTTATTTTTAGCTTGGAAAATGTGGAGGACTTCTAAAGAAGGTTGACTTGGACTTGAATGGGGGAGAGGACTTGAAATTAATTAATTAATTAATTTTTTTAAATTAATGCATAGTCATTGAAAATACGATTCGGGTTGCTTTCATTTGAATTCAAAAATATATAGTAGCAACATGTTGTTGAAGCGTCCTCTGCAGTCGACAACAGAAGTGTTAAATTAAGAGAGACTGTTAAAAATGTTCTAAAAATCTGTTAGGAAGGATTTCCTGTAACATTCCTGCTCTTCTTTAGGAAAATAACAACAACAACCACAATAACACATGCAGAAAAATAACATTCCATTGCAGCAACAACAGTTGGTACAACTACAACATCATGAGAAAACGGTTACTAGGTCAATAACTTTTACAAAAACTACAAGTGCTCCCTTTTTCATTTCCTCTCTCTTTCTTTCTCTCTCCTTCGTTCTCTCTCTTTCAATAATTTCTCTCTCTCTCTCTCGTTCTTTTAATTTGAAAGGTCTCTCTCATCCTGATAGTTGCAGAACGTTCTCATTCCGTGCGCAATCTTTCTCTCCCGATTTATCTCTGTCATTTAGTGTCTCTGTCTCGCTCTCTCTACTTTTCTCCCTTGGTTAGTTTTGATCTTTCAGAAGCTATATCTCGCTCTCGATGCAGGGTCTGTGTATCCAGAGCACGGCGAAAGGACATCTGTGTGGACAGCAGCCGCATAAACATCCTTCGGTTCTCCTTGTGCATCTTCCACTGGTGAAACTGAAACCAAACTGTGACAGAAGAAGGTGCAGGAACACAGAAGTAGCAGCAGCAACAAAATATACAGCAACATCTCAAACAACAATAACAATACAAAACCAGCAGCAGCACCGAGAGCGCCGACAGCAAAAGCCGCGGCTACTGCTGAGAGCGGTGCAGTTTTAACTGTAACCAAGGATCAACGACGAGAGAGAGAGGAAATAGTCGGAGAATCTGATGACTAGAGAAAAGGAAATGAACAGAGAGGAATTTTTAACGTTTTATTTCTCACCATATTCCCAACTTTGTTATTGTTTTAGATCGTATTGTCATTTCCAACAATAAAAAAAATGTGTGTGGAGAGAGAGAGACAGAGATAGAGGAGAAAGAATTATGTTTTGTTGTTGAAGCAGCGACAAAATTCTAAAATACTTTTAGTACTTATTGGAACGTGTTCTATATCAGACGAATGCACGAGACACGAGCTTCGTTCAGTTGCGACGAATGAAAAATCAGCAACAGAATGAGCGTTGAAACATGGTGAGAGTTCAAGAAAAGATTCCGCGAAGAATGCCGTCCACAGAACTCACAGTTCATTGTTTGAAATTCGTTGTGGAAAATTGCTTCTGCATATTCCAGGCAGTTATTTAGAAATTTTCACCATATGCTCTCATCCTTCGCCCATCGATTCGAACTCTTTCATCTTTTTGATCCGCTCCGGCTTCGAATGTTTATGTGTGTGTCGATAGTAGCATTCGCAACAACAGGTAGAAATTAAAATTATAATAAAAAAAAACGACCAACATTTTGAAATAACGTTTTCTGCAATAACAATGAATGAAGTTACGATACGCAAACAGACATACCGGAAGCGGGGACGGATGTACCTACGTGCACCTTGTTCCACTGAGCCAACGAGGGCTGGTTTGACCGGAGAAATCTGATTGAAGAGCATCCAAAGTGTTCTGGTGGTAAATGTGAACATGTTTCTTGTTGTTTCCGTCTGTCTGTCCCTCTGTATGGGAGAAAGAACCTCCTTCACTTTCTTTCTCCCATACAGACAACTAATGATATGGCAATGGCACTGATAACCAGAGCTTACAAAACGCTGAATGAAAGGAATGGGAATGAAACGAAGGACGAAGTTGGAATATACGAAAAATGCAAATTATAAAAAAGTAATTACTTAATTAGGTGCCCGTATTCGTTTTCGCAGTCATTTCGGATTGTCTTTTCCCCACTGTCACAACGGCCGGAGAGAGCAAGATGGACTAATTAGAATGTAATTATGTGTGGAAGATCCATGTTTGATATGGGACAAGATACAAAAAGAAATAAAGTACGAAGGATCTTTTCGTTTACCTGATTTTGTGCGCATATTACACGTCTTATGAGGTAGAGACGACTTTTACTGGTATCAGTGATTATATCATACTTTTAGTTTCGACAAAAAAATCTTTGCACATTATTTGTTATGCCGTTCTCAATATCCGTAGTGTTTGATTCAAGTTTTTTTTGTAAATTTTTCTGGATTGGTTACTTTTGGCAATCTCGTAATTTTGTTGTTTTTTGATTAACAATTGCTTTTCTCACTCAGACAATCACTCAGACAACCAGACAAGGTATAATTTTCACCACTATTTTCGATATCTTTTCCGCTCTCATTCTCTTTTTTTTTTGCTTAGCCACATTTTTTGATTTTCATGCCATGAATTTGATTTCACTCCAATGTGATTCTGAGTCGCCCGTAGGCATCATATCGCACACATGGTGGCCATGAGATCACACATACACAGCCACGAATCAGCTGTGATTGCTTTTGTATTTTTAACGGGAGTCGCGGTGTTGTTATTGTATTTATCTCCACATCGCTGCATCTCCCACGGGGCATTCAGTTGTTCTTTTGTAGTGATATGAACTAGTAAATATGATTTTATATCTTTTATATCCCTCAGACATAACTTTTTATGGAGACTTTTATATTTATTCCAGTTTTTACTGCCCACTACCTATCTCTTTCCTTCATCAGTCTCTTCGTCCATATATCATGCTCGGCTGGATTCATTCACTCACACCTCGTTCGCTTTAAGTGTCGCAATAATTTATGAACACTTCCATTTCCGCTTCCGGGACTCTTCGTCTTCTTCACTTTCTGATATTTTGCTGTCTTTGTTTCCATTTCCGTTTAATAATAAATTGTTGCCTTTTTCTTTATTTTATTTTTTTTTTTCGCAGTAATTATTGTTGTTGTCATTGCGGCAATAAATCCCAACTAATTCTTTATAAGCATCAACTATTAATTGAAATACATACAATTATTTCTCTCCACTAGTCTAAATCTCTCTTCGTCTCACTCTCACGCTCGCTCAACAACCGCACTTCTGTGTCTCTATCGCTCTCTCTCTCTCCCTATATGAATTCCCTAACTGCCCATTACACGCAGCTGTCGACCTTCTCTCTCTTTGCCTTCATGCCTGACCCACCGCATCGCATCACTCAGTGGAGACAAATTATGTAAATTCTCTATTATTTTTATTTTTCGTAGTTGTTGTTGCTGCTGCCTTAGTTGGCAGGGCTTAAAAGCTTGGCAGTGCATTATCATAACTAATGGCTTCTGCGGTGAGACTCCAACTCCTGTTTCTGGTCCCGATGCTCCTCTCTCTCTCTATTCTTCTCCATCTCAACTCCGTTGCCCCTGCTTCTGTAGTGATCTGGAATTGATAATAGGTTTTATGGTTTTGTTTTAAATTTAAAGTTGTTTGCGACAATAAAATAACACGAAAGGGACTTAAATTAGGAAAGAGATAGTTATTAATATAAATTAAATTAAACACTTAAATGAGAAGGTAAAATTTTAAATACAAATGTATGTTTGATAATATTTATTTATATTTACATATCCCAATATTTATTCGGTGTTTAAAATAATTTAATTATTAAACATGAGATTTCGTAGCTTCATTATTACTAAAGTTTATAAACCGAGGCTAAACAAATTTTGAAACAAGTGCAAATATCGTTTTCTTCTTCCGTGCTCCCTTAATTTCTCTCTTCGCGTTTCCGATCTCGGAAAGACTCACACACATAAACTTTATCCTCTAAGGTCTTTTCGTTATACCAATCACATGTGAAATTCCAACTTTTACTGAACCTTTCTCTCAGTACTTTATTGTACTAAATTTCACATTCGGTCTATCTGGGAATACAATTCCGTTGCATTTAAGGAATGGAGCATACAGGAAATCAAATAAAGACAAAGTTCGGTTCAAAGAGAAAATTTAAAGCTAATACATGAACGAACGAAATGTGTGAAAAGCGAGAGAGAATCATCCGAATGATGCGAGGAAACAAAAGTGAGTAAAATGTAAATAAAGTGTTACCAATTTCTTGGTGAAATTTCTGCACGGCCAAAAGAGCGCGATGTGGAGAAGCAGTGAGCAAACAATGAGAAACAAATTGTAGCAATTAAAAAGTTATCCAACCCCATTCACATCGACCAAAGTGACTTAAGTAGAGGAAGATGGGTGGAGACAACGGAGCCTTTCCTGATTAATCAATCGAAAACAATCTATTTGCACGCTTCGCACGAGGGTGAGTTTCTCTTTCACTCCACAGTATATTCTTCTAGATTTCAGAAATATTTTCTCTCTGAAATTCTGTGATTTTGTTTGCCTTCAGTTATCGTTGACTAGGGACAGAAATGATAACTCCTGGGCACTGTTTCGAAGCAGCAGAGGGTTAAAAGTGAGTTGGGAATATTTCCTTGAGGTTTACCATGAAGGATTTGAGAGGATTTTGACACGAAGTCCAAGAAGCTTGAAGCATTCACTTGTGATAATTAAGTATTTATGTTTGTGGTGGTAACAAATAAGGAGGCAAACTACACACTTATGCAAATTCACTCACACACTTGAAGTGAGAGTTAACAAGAGAGGGAGAAGGAAAGGAAGAGATAAATAGAGAGAGAGAGAGAGTGAAAGACGTTGAAACAAACATTGGCAAAAGCAATTGAAATATTTAACAACATTCACAACGAGATGCAAATTGTTTGTTACACGTATGCAAATGCCATATTCATGTTGTTTCTATTGTTGTTATTCCTATTGTTGTAAATCTTCCAACAAGAGTGCGGCGAGAAAACAACAATTGAGCACATTTTAAACGCCATCACTTGACACCGTAGCTAGAAAAACTCCTGGCATGTTGCATTACCCGTCTATCTTTCTTCTTCATCATTGTGCGCCTTCTCTTTTTCTTTTTCGCTACATGGAAATTCTAGTGCAATAACTCCAATCGAGAAAGGATTGAATAACGAACGCCTCATCGAGCAAAGTCGTTTATTCCAATAAAAGTTTTCCCATGAAAAATAGACTCGCGCCAGAGACATCGACTCCTTTTACATCCTCGTTCTTGGGGTCTTCCCTATCCTTGTCATCAGGCTTGTTCTCTTCTTCGTCCTCATCCTTGTTTTCTTCCTCATCCTTATTCTAGTTTCATCCTCGTCCTCATGCTCCTCACACTGTTGTTGTGGCTGTTGTAATTGTAGTAGTTTATGTTGTCTATCCGCACACATATTCTCACATATACACACGATAGAGAAAAAGAGGATCTCTAGCATGAAACAGGAAGCGAGTCAAAGGGAAAGTTTTGCGTTTCCTTGAAATAAAAATCGAAGCTAAACGATGATAGGCGAAGCAGGACGCGAAGAGAGGGCTCTCCACCCACCCGGAAACATTGTCCTTTCGTCCTTTTATCCCTTCGTCCTATCATCCCCTCGTCCTTGGTTCGATGTCGCGCTCGTCCTCTGCCTCGATCTGGCGACGCTCGTTATTATAAAATGAGCAAATAAACTGCGAACGACATCGGGAAAAATGTGAAACTCAATACAACGGAAGCCCGGGAGGACACGCATTGTTTGTGTGGTTGTGTCGATGTATGTGGGTGTGTGTGGGTGATAGAGAGCTGCGGTCCAGAGACGATGTAGATAGAACTAGGGGAAGAAAAGAATGAGCTATGAAGCGTTAAAACGAAAACAATTGACAGGAGATAGAGAAGAGGGAAACGAAGTGCGAGGGCGATGGAAATAACGAGACAGCGGGCGATGATAAAATAGAGAGAAAGTAAGAGTGAGAAAGAGAGCTAAAGACAAATCGGGAGGAAAAAAAACGCATCCACAAAGTGAAAGAGAGAAGTCGTTACTTAGAAGAAGAGAAGAGAAAGAGCAGGAGAGACAAACAAAAGTGAGCGAGAGAGACAGGGAGATACTTCTAAAAGTTAGTATTTTGGAAAGTTTGTGTTTCATGAATAGAAAGAAAAACGACAACAAGCACTAGCCAATAGAAACAAGAAGCGACCGATAAAAAAACAACCAACAAACGCACACGACAACAACAACGGAAAAGTTGAAGAGTTTTAATTCAGCCTTCACACGAAAAAAATTATGCACTTTTCTCCTTCCTTCGATTTTTTGTTTATTTCGATTTTATATATTTTTTTTACATTTTGTTTTATTTACTCAGAAAACGATTCTCTTTGACCGTCGGCAACGGAGAAGACTTTTTAACTTAAGGGAATTAAATAAATTAAACCAATTAAATATATTGTTTCAGCTAGAAATCAGCTTTCGAAATAGAAATGAATTGAACTTTTATAAAATTAAACGTGTTAAAATTAAATTAAAATTAATTAAAGTATTAAATTATTATTACGTATTTTATATTTTATTTCATACTTTTAATTTTTTTATTTTTTCGAATTATATTTTAATCCTGAATTATTGAAGTAATTTTTATAATAACAGATCGTGTCAAATGATTTTTTTTGACAATTGACAATGACAATTTTTCTTCATCTCTCCCTCTCTATCAGTTTTTTTCCTCTTTCACTTGCTCTATCACTGTTTCTTTCCATACTTCCATCATAAGGATCTGTTTATACAGTCAGAAACCGTAAGCTGAGAAAAACCGTACGATACTAGCGTTCAAGGATAACGCACACATGCACACACATAGGGACATAATCTAATGTTTCTTCATATGGGTGCGTGTGTTGTCATGAATCCCATTATGATGTGCACATACATTTAATATGCTTGTGCAGTATCGTTTTTCTAGCTATGAAGGACAATGGGTGGAAAATGTGAGATTGAAATGAGAGAAATATGTGGAAGACTAAGAAACGAAGTGCACTTAAATTGTGACTGAAAATTACCATGCCAATTGATGATTTGGTATCTGACATTTTGAATACTTTTTTTTGGGTTTCTCTCGCTCTATTTTGTTTGTAAAACGGAGATATTGAATAGCAAAGAGACATAAAAGAAAATATATAAAATTATAAAGAGAAAACATGGAAATGAGTTAAGAAGACTCAAGTATATAGGTAGAGGGGGATAGACTTATAACAGACAGGTAAACAGATGGACAGAAAGATAGATGAACAAGG
Source organism: Coelopa frigida (assembly GCA_017309665.1). NCBI lineage: Eukaryota > Metazoa > Arthropoda > Insecta > Diptera > Coelopidae > Coelopa > Coelopa frigida. The sequence goes on along the minus strand of CM029563.1, from coordinate 32,604,592 downwards.
AGACAGAAATAAATATTATTGACTGAAAAAATCCCCCAGAGCACCAGAGGAAATTGAAGAGAAGATAAGCAAATATGAATTTCAAATGAATTGAAAAATGATTTCGTGGAAATCGATATCCGATATTGATAAACGTATTCACACATTCACTCATACTACCATGTGCACGAGATAAAACGACACTAATACAGAGACACGTGCTAACAATACAATCAACAGGCAATGATAAAAGAAGCTATTTCATTTTCACTCACCATCTCTTTCTCTCCAAGTCCTCTCACTACGTGTTTTCATTCACCATTGTTATTTCACCCCTACTTCTCTTCTATTTTTGTTGTTTTCTATTGTTGTTGTATTTCTCTCCTTTTCTATTGCCGATGTTGTTTTCGCTGAGGCTCCACTGCCCCATTCTTTTTAGGAAACCGTGGGATCCGCCAATGTTTGCGCGAATAATTTCCGAAAGCAGTTTCACTTCTCTCCTCTCTCTATGATTTCCTTCTTATCGAGCCCTCCCTCTCTTGAATTCCTCCCTTGCATACCTCTCTTAAACCTCGTTCAACATCTACAGACTATGCTTTCAGGCGTGCGTGTAGAACGGTTTTAATAACATCGTCGCCTGTCGAACGGAAGAAGGCAGTGCTTCCATTGTACACACACACCGTTACATATATAAAGGACGATCGAACAAAGGCGGTAAAATTATGACTGTTGACTGTTTGGAACTCGCGAGAAGATCAATATGTGTGAGAGTTGGAGGTAAAGAAGGGGGAGTAGATCGAAGAAAGGAGTGAAGGAGAGAAATAAGATGCAAGCATCATGATGGTGCGGGTTGTAGGGTGAAATGTAGTGTAGGTCATGTTTGAATCGGAGCCAATTTCCTGTTGTGTTCTTCGCACTGTTTGTTGTTGACTTTTCTCAGCTGTTGATATTGTTGTTATTGCTGTTACTCTTGGTTTTGTTATTGCTCAGTTGTGATGCTGATTTTATTTTCTGGTATCGTTGTTTGCTGTATAACATTCATTGTTTCCGCACAACAATTTTGAACAACAACGGAAATATTTCGTAACTACTGAGCAGGAAAAAAAATCACTGCTGGAGATTTTTTCTTATTTTCACAAAAATGTTCCTTTGCATTTACAACAAATTTTTACTAGTGATTTTTTACCTCATTTTGCTCTCATTTTTCTGCTCCTATTGATTCTCCTCCTATATTAGTAATGATTTTTGTCTACTCAACTCACTCTTTTCCTTTCTAAATTTCTGGCTGATTTTTGGATGATTGAACAAATTTTTCATGAAGTCTAATTTTTGTTTTGATTTTCCTTCTTGATTCTTAAATAATTTTGTTTTAATCGAAAAATTAAGCAAATAAAATTTTCTAACATAGAAATTTAGTTTCCTTCCTTCGCTCGCGTGACCACGCCCCTTCCTTCCTTTCCTTATCACACGCCTTTCCTTGCTGCAATCCATTAAACTTTGGCAAATGAATGTGATCGCAATAGCGAGAGACGAAAAGAAATATCAAAGAAAGCGGGCAAAAAATAAGAGAAAATCCACATGAAGTCATCAGTGTGTATGGATTTTCGATTCAATTCCCCCCACAACAATAACAAATACACGACGCCCTCTTCCTTTGCCGCCTCTCGCATAGAGCAACATCCGCATATTTGTCGGAAACGCCACACGCTTCGCAAATTCGAATCGAATCGAGTTCGGAAAAGGAGCGAAAAAGCTAAAGAGAAGATGCGAGTGAGCAGAAAGGAGTGAGGGAAACGAGCAGTAGCGAGTTATAGAAAGAGGGAGCGCGAGGAAATAAATCGAAGAATAATATATTGGCGCAGAGAAAAAAGTAATAAAGAGAGAAAATACTCAGTTTTTTTGGAAGTAACCGCACCACACACAGACCCAGAAATTCAAGGAGAAATGTGCAGGCGTGGCCAACCGCCCAGCGCAGGCGGGCCATGGTTTTGGCACGAAACATTTATTGATATGTTTGTGACTTTGGTCCAATTGATATATGTCTGCATTTGTGAGTATGAGTATCAGTATAAGGAGATTGTGTGTGAATTTAAGAGTCTTGCTATTGTAAATCAATCCGCTCTTACCGCCTCCACGCCTGCCACGCCCACGTCGTTAAATTAATGTAAAGCGGTTGTTTTACTTCGAATATGAGGCTATATTTTTATCAAATTAAATTGTGTATAAAATCGATTTCATAAATTCAAATTATAATTCTAAATAATGATTGAATGCATGAAATCACGGTTTATGACAACAACAAAAATTAAATCTAACTGAAATTTCTGAAAATTGGCTCAATTTAAATTTGATTGCTACACAGGCGGATTCTGTTTCTCGTTTATGTCCACAGAGATTATGTCGTATCTGTTTGTATCAATAATTCTAATATTCATAGTTGAATTTCCCTCAGATTCTAACGAGATTTCCTGTGATTAAATTATCATGTGTATATTTCACGTTTATCCATTTCTGTTTGTTTGTGTTATTTGATGTTTTATGAAAATGTCAAAAGTATAAATACATTAAAAGACTACGGGAGCAAATACTCGCTTTGAATATTATCAGACAAACTCGTGGGCAGAGAAGGCTCACACACACTCACAGTAGAGCCAATTACGATGAAATTTATTTAAATAAATAAATTCTTTAACGTAGAAATTCGGCGAAAATGAAGTAGGACATTGTTGATCTTTAACAGAATACGAATATTTCTATGTGAGTCATAACCAAAAATCATGCTTAAATAAGTAACCATATAATGTACGAGTTGAAATAAGTATGTTCCTGTATAAGACTGTTTATTTGTATACTAGAGTGTATATTTGTTTACTAAAGTGATTATGTCGTGTATTTGCGTACTTAATAAAAGAGTACAAAACAACAAGTGTATTTATTAATAGATAAACAGAAAGTCTAATTCCGTGTTGAACATGTTTATGCAACAAATGTCCATGGGATTAAGGAATGGGGTGAAGACACGGAAGACGTTAGAAGGATGACAAAAACAGGATGATTAGCATTTTAATGGAATTCTCTTCATCACAAGTTCATGTAAATCACAAGCGAAGCAGAAACACGTTGAGCACAAAATAAGTGCAAATCATATGGGTAACTTTTTCATTCCCTAAACCCCTTAAACTCTGATGGAATTGAACGAGAAATTTATGGCTCAAATAATCGCTGGATTTATGTATGTGGGCGTGGCCATCCCCACTTAGGACCAAGCGACCAGCGATTAAGCGGAAGTTTACACAATACTTGAGATGTTATTCATTGTTATTGTTGTTTGACTCCTTTCACTTTCTACCCTTCCACATTTCCATCGTCCTCCAGTGATTCTCATTTACACTTGCGTTTCGTTTCGATGCGAATGTATGTAAAATGTGAAGAGAGACGTAACTTCCGAACAGTGGTGCGAAAAGTTTTCGTTCACATCACTGGCTCCAGAGTTGTTGTTATTTTTGCTATAGTTTCTGTTATTATTTTGAGATTGTTGTTATTGCTGGACAACACAACAATATTTTTATTAAAGTATTGATATTGTTACCATTTCTGTTTCTGTTGTCTCTTTTTTCCTGAAATAGCATGAGGAAATGAAAATAACATGAGGTAAAGATAACAGCATGAGGAAACAATTACATATATATGGAGAATAAAATAAATAGCTAGCAACAAGAAGAATAAAAAGAATCAGTAAGATCAAGTTAATAACTACAATAAGAGCAACAAAAATAATAACGATAGCATATAGACTCAAATCAAATTTAAACCATATATGATTGACGCACCACCACAGAGACACAGAACTAAGCAACACCCATGTGAACACATTCATCACACACGAGCTCACGTACACACAACTTCAATTACACTTTCGTTTTCAGAAATCCGATTGAATAAATGGAAAATCACACACTCACGTACACATTCACATAGGAACCGCAACGATAGCAGGCGACAATAACAATAATGACAGCAACAAAAATAATAACAACAATAAAAACAACAATACCATAAAAACAATACCAAGAGGAAAAAGAAACAAATACTTGACAGAGACTTCCCCAAAAAAATAAATTCGAAACGAAAGAGAAAGAAAAGAGGAATAATAAAAACAAAACGAAAGGGAAACCAAATCAAGTGTATCTAGCTCCAACACGTGCACAAGTGAGTGAGTATGTGCGTGTGGGAAAGAGAAACATGGATCCAAATCAGACTTGTATTCGAAACTAAATCCGTTAGGCTGCAGCATAAATTGGGGAATCACAATCGAAGACTCGGATAAAATATTATGTCATTCGATTGTGAGGAGGGTTCACGTTTCGCGGAGAAGAAGCGGGAGACTTCTATGGGTTGTGCGATTCAACTGGGATTGTAATCGACCTATCCTGCAGCCTGAAGGGAGCGAACCATCGATAGTGAAATCATAAAGAGGCGAGGAGGCAGAGGAGAAGACATAACTGGGGGATCTCTGGAAGAAACCATTGCAACAAGAAGGATGAAATAGTATGCTTTAAAATAAATTGACAATAAATAATATTGTGGTACATTTTTATAAAAATATTTGATATTTCTAAATAATCGCAAATTTTGATTCGTTTCATGCCTAAAATTTTGAAAAAATTAAAAAATAAATAAATATTGCCAAAAATTATTATATTTTACAAAAACACATTACAAAAAATTATAGCATTGTAAATAAACAATAATTTTAAAAAATGGGGAAATATCTATGAAATAGTCTTACATAAAAATCTTTGTAAATACAAAAAATTTTTTTTAAATCCATAACCAAGTTGAGAAATTGAAGCCCCAAAAGAGTTTTATCTTGGTTACAATGAAAGAGCCAAGACTTAATGATTACCCGACACCAGGGAAACGAAGTCTACGGCTACAAAATCCGTACAAGAACTTTAGCTGCAACAGAAGAGTGTTATCAGCAACAACAAAGATAATTCCAAGTTTTTATTCGGGGCAAGGCGACGATGAAACAGAATGATCCATTTATGAATGTGATCCTCACAGCCCAATCACAGCATTTATGTAAATGTGTGCGGATATATGCATTCGTGTTGAGCAGATATGGATGTGTTTGCGAGTGTGTGATGTCTGTGTGTGTGAAGAAATGGGAGACGTACACACAACTCACATGCATAAACGATCAAACAAGTCACAAACGGTGGACTCCACAGGGAATCGGATGAGAGGAAGAAAAGGAGTTGGGTGAGAAGAAGAGAAGGAGTAGGATGAGGGGAAGTGAAGGAGTCCAAACTGAAGTCAGAGGCAACCCCGACGAAGTCAGAGTTGCCATGAGTTCAGAGGCAATAACAACAAAAGAATTCACAGTATCGAAACCACCATCGTTCGTAGATGGAATGGATCGTCTCACAGACGTGACATGGTGATGGTCGTCGGAGCAAAAGCAACATCAACTACAATCACAACAAAAGCAACATCAACTACTATCACAACAAACACAACATCAACTCAAACACAACTACATCTCAACGAAGTTCCCAATAACAACAATTACATTCACAATAACAATAACAACATCTACTCCGATCAGTGCAACAACAACATCGTTCAGAGCTGAGCAGCAAATTTTGCAATTGGAAAATTTTTATTTTGTTCCTGTCAGTTGGTGTTGTTGTTATTGTTCCTGTGGCTGATACCGATGCCGTTGTTTTAGTTGTTTTTGCTACTGTTGTAGAAGTTTGTTACTGTTGTTATTGTTTTTGTAGTTTCTCCACTCCACTGTTCAACGTTGATGTTGGTCACAAGAATTTTGTGTTTTGTTTTGCCATGATTTATCGCATCAGCAACATCGAAGCTGTGTTTTTTTCAGTTCGTGTTGTTGTTCGTCTTCTCCTTGTTTCCAGTTCATCATCATTGTTGTTATTGTTAGTTTCAGTTGCTTTTGATTATTGTTTTGGTCATTCATAGGATCAAAAGTTTTTGCTATTGTAATAATTGCTTGTGGCTTCTGTTGCTGCTTCTCATTGCTCTACTATTTTTGTTGTATTTGTTGTTGCTGTTGTTGTGTCTCTTCTCAGATCCTGCTGCATTTGATTTCGCTTTGAAAACGATGTCTGTGACTTGAACTCCGACTCCATTGATCCAGGTTCTGTCTCTGACTTCGTTTCGATTACCAATGTCACTTTCTCTTGTTGTTCCTGTCGCTCCTCTTGATGATGATTGAGATAGCCTTGTGGACTTCTCTCACTCACACTCTTTCTCTCCCATTTAGTCTGGTTGGTATTCTCAATATTCAACTGGCGCCTATGTGTTCTTTTTGGCATTTATTTTCACTTATTTCTCTTGCTTGCAGAGAATTACTGGATACTGGATACGATACTGGACGAAATTCAATTCAATTCAATTCAGCCTCACTCTCACTGTGTATAAGAAAAGGATATAATGGATAAAATGATGACTTCTTCCGAATGCGTGTTGCTGTTTGTTATTTTATAATGTAAACTTAATTAAAATATCAAACAGTTTTATCATTTTAGAAAAATAATATTGACAATAATTCCTTCATCGGTGTTTTTTGTTCATAAACTTATATAAAAGAAGTAAGGAATTTCGTGGAAATACTTTGTTGTATTATTTGATTAAAATAATATAACCTTTCAAACTTTATTTGAATTCTTCCGAATTACTTCTTCTCAACCCTCGAAGTCTGTCTCTTTCGATCTGACCTTGGTCTATATTTCTCATTTATGAAATTAATCTTATTTGAGAAAATCCTTTTCACATTTCCTTCAAAAGCATTTTTCCAAGAAAAAACCTTCTATATTTACGTATTCTTTATAAGAACACATATGTAAAATCTTCTTCTTTGCTTCTCTGTGAAAATACAAACGAAAATATCCTCTTTCGAAAAACGTCCGTGATAAAGGAATAAATTTAGACATGAGAGCTTACATTCATTACGAAGAATTTCATGTTCTAAATAAATTGGGTAAATTGTTTTTCTTCTAAACAGGTCTGAGGATGAAGAGGAACTTGATGAAAGAAAGAAAAAATGGCTGAATTCACAAAAAGGGGGAAACTAAGAAATGAGTACGAGGAAAGTTTTAAAAAAATGAGAGAGGAGATAACATGAGTGAGAAGTGAAAACGAAACTGCAAACGAGCCATGAGTGTAGAAGGCGTGGCAGCTTCACAATATGCCCACTAATTAAATATTAATGTCGACCAGATACGACTTTTGACATGCGAACAAATTTCGATAGCAAACAACTCTCACATATTCTACAAATTACATAAACTCGCCGATTTAATACGTAACACACTAACACTAACTCACACCACACACATACTGGAAAGTCTTCACGGCAATATTAACAAGCTAATAAAAGACACAGCAACAACAATAACTATGACTAGGGAACGAAGAAGGAGAAGAAGAGCGACAAGGAGGATGGATGGAGGGAGAGAGATGGAAAGTAATCATATATTAAAAGTGATATTTTCCCTCTTGTCTGTAATTTTTTTTTCGTACGAGAAACGCTTCTCCTTCTCAGTTCTCATTCTTGCCCAATTAGTCCCTCTCAGACATCGTCTCATATATCGTCTACAAACGCACATCTCTCTAAGAGTCATTCACACACACACGCACATTTTCTCCAGAAGGAGGAGAAGGAGGCACCATTGTGTGTGTCAGCATTGTTGTGCTCAAGACGAGGCGGAAGCGTCTTCTTCCAAACGACAACCGGCCTAAAAGCCAACCGGAAACCACCGACGTCTCGAGACTCGTGCTTTGTCGTCGCCTTGCTTTTGTTCACGAAAAATTACACCTGCTACGGTCCCTCGAACCCCCTCCCCCTTGGGGGTTGCCATCCTTTTGTTGTGTCAAGTCTTGTTGTTCCTTTCACAAGGCCTCCATGTCGAGTAGTGTCGGGTCGAGGCGCGACCACTTTTTCTCTCTTTCTCTACCATTCATTCTTTCTATCTTCCTTTCACTCTTTCTGTACCATTTTTTTTTTCATTCATTTTTTTTCTTCTTTTATCTCTTTCTGTTTGTGGCTGTTACTTTACCTACGTCTGTTGCTTTCTTCCTATGGTCTGTCGCTTCTTGTGATGTCTTTCGCCATATCCTCCGACTTTTAGCGTCCCTGGTGTTGTTGGCTCTTCGTCGAAATGTATGGTTGTCTTGTTATTGCTCGGTATGTTTGACTGGGTGTGGCAGTGGGCGGGGACCACTCCCGTTGTCTGCTGTCGCATATGTCGCCACTCAGCCATGGCGAGCACCGTTTTAATGCCACCAAAATGTTCCCACACCATTTCGCACTACATTTTCTTCATTCTTTATGGAACATTTATGTTATTAGAAAATGTTATTATGTTAGAAAAGATTCTATCCCGCCGCTTTCCATTACCTTGAAACTCTTCCGTACCAAACATTCGTCGCCTTTCTATAAATTTTCAATAAGATGTTCACAATTTCTCGATGTATTGACGAAATCAAAAATTTTCACGAACGAAAATATCACTCATACACTCCATTCTCATGTGTATTTCGAAATGAATGACTTAGCTGAATGAACTTTAGCGGATGATATAAATATTATAAAATAGAATACAGCATAAGAGAATGATGGCAAATTAATTCTGTTATAGTCGGACCGATCATAAACGAATTCTCTCCAAAATAGCAAACGTTATTATTGTAGTGCTGAGTGAGTTAATTCAATAATTCATTTAAATTTAATTTGATTCTGTTTCGTGCCACGGTGACACGCGTCATTATCATCACATTCTAAAATGCATTCAGCAGTGATTTATGACCTTCCCACTTCATGATTTAACTATCGCGATCCACACTTACTTAATATTTATATTGCTTATATTATATGGTGTTCCGTCGCGCGGAAATTTGTAGGATTTTATGTAAAACGTAATTAAGTTGACACTGACACCCTACGGCTCATTAAAAATTAATGCACGCTTACCGTAAACGCAACGCAATGGCCGATGACAACTGTTGGGTGGAAACATTGACAACAGAAAATCAACAGAGCGAATGGTATTTTCATCACCAACGAATACATCACCGAAAAAAATTCGTAGTAATAGATTAATTTTTAATCAAATCTCATCCTATACAGAAATTCTGTAAATCGTTTCTCTTAGTATTAAAAATAAAATTTCATATAGTTTGTGAAACACATCATTCTAGTTAAATAAGCCAAATTTAAAATATTTACTCAGTGTAGCTCATGAAAATTCCTCAGTCTCATCAAAATGCCAATCTACAAATACTTAATACGATTTCCTACGGTGTGCAATTTAGAAATTCCACATCACAATTCGTTGACATTTCATTCATTGCATTTAAACGAATTACTTTAGTTTTAATTGATAGTATAGGACGAAATATTGCTTTTTTTCTTTTCCGTTTTCTGTTTTATCCAAAATAGGTAGAAATGTTTCGAATTTTGACTGACTTTTTTCGTGCTTTCCACCGTCTACACCTGAATCTTCATCTTAATTACGGTGAGTCTATAGATGTTCTCATATTTTTGTGTTTTAATCATAAATTTTGTTTCGATTTTTTTTCTATTGTGACTCCAATTCGCTTTATGCCAAATTAACGTCGAATGTTTGCGTATTTCCACACATTTTGGCAGACAATGGCTGTGGAATAGCGACCATCGACCTGGCGCCTATTGAAATTGCGCCCAAACTGAGACCGTCCACCAGTGGCTGGCGTTTGTGGGCTCCATCATAACCACGTCGGTCTACTTCATCATCTGCAGTGTGATATTGGCGACGTGTTGTGCTGCCAAACCGCAAAATGCCGACAATTTCATTTCCGGTTTCGCGTCACTAACGTTCAACGACGCAAATGGCGGCGGTGGAGCTGGTGCCGGCGGCAATGACTATGAGAGAACCTATTTAGAAATTAATTAAAATTGCATGATTGAAACAAATATAATTGTAGTCATAAAAGTCAAAAATTCAATAAAATTCATTAAGAGATTGAAATCGTAAAAACTATATTTTTGAATTTTAGAAATTTAGAAATAATGAAATAAATAAAATTAACTTGAAATTCATGAAGAATTTGAGAGTTACCTTGATACGTTATGGAGTACAAGTAAGCAAATGACGATGGGTAAAAAACTAAATAATGAATAAGTGAAATACAATGTGTAAAAAAATTAATATTCATCAAATACAAAAACGCATAAAACCACAAATTAGTTGAAGTTTTGTTTAAACACAGTAATTGAGAAATCAAATATTTACAGATCTGAGTATATTGGATGGACCAATGAACAAACAAAAAAAAGTAGAACATAAATTGGAAACTCAGTAAATTTTAACATATACTTAATTAAATTATTTCCATTTTCACTTCAATTATTTTTTGCTTTACAAAACCAAAAAAAAAACAAAAATGAAAAACACTGATTTGAAAAAGGTTGCGTGAACACTTAATGCGTTTCGGGATCAGTTTGATGGTTTGGGTGAGGTCAGACGAAAGTCAAGGACGTTAACGTGTGGCGTATGGGTGTCAGAAGGACTAGAAGGTCCCTGACAGACTGCGAAGAGCACTTAATGCTGTAGTGTTTCTAGTTCGGAACTTCGAGTGACGGAAATAGACTCATACGGAGACATATGGTGATATTGAATGACCAACGCATGACTTAAGAGCCAGATTCAATTGATATGAACTTTAATAATATCGCCCTTTTACACACACATAGACATAGCACTCCCACACACTATCATGATTCCCGAAAATATCACTCGACTTACGGACGTGACGTCAATAAAGGAATTCAATGAAGTATTTTCCCTCAAGTAGCTTAAGAAGCATTCTTCCATTTTTATCGCAAGCTTCACTCACACATTCATACACTCAAATACACACATACCCTATAAAGTATATTGATAATATACGCAATCACACATTCACACGCAGTCCAAAGTAAGTGTGGTCATTCATTATAATGTTGAATTTCATCTCATAATTTGATTGGATTTAGTGCTCGATTTCACACATTGTTTGAGTGTGAACGAGAAACCAAGAAAGAATTCTGTTCAAAATCTCTCTTGATTGTCTTCCGTTGCTTTTTCTCATTGTCTCTAGCTTGTGGCTCTTTCTCTCACTGATCTTGGACACAAGTAAAGCTTGGAGAACGAAAATAATTGACCGTAGGATATTAAGGACACTTCATAAAATCAAAGTAGAGAAAGTACCTACTTATATATGTGTTTTTGTGTATAGAAAATAAATGATATACAAGTATCGGAGAACATATGATGATGATTACCACTTTGGACTCACGCACACAATCATAATTCCATATTGAAGTTTATTGATTTTATTTCCTTATGATTGACTTTATTGTGATGGTGATGAGAAGTTCGTATATATGTGTGGGTGAGTGAATGTGGTGTATGTGAATGAGTAATTGTGATAAACAAACTTGTGTTTATGATTGTGTTTACGGATGAGAAAACGTTTAATCAAAACCTCACACAAGATTCTTATATTTTCGTAAGATATTAAAATCAACAAAATGCGAATTCATTGACGAAAAAAGCATTACAAAATCTGTGTGCGCCAATACAAAGATTTAGACAAAGAAAATGAAAGGTTCGAAAATCAATTTCGAACCTTTCTAAAAAATTAACAAAATTAACAATATAATTTCTATAAATCTAGAAAATGATCGAGGAAAATGATCGCACTTTCCGCTCCACAACGTTTCATGAGTTCATAAAATTATTTTATTAAATTTTTTCCTATCCAAGTAAAAATATACAGAAGTCCTCAGAGGAGAGGTATGCGAAATCCACAGAGGAGGTATTCGTTCTCATCGATATTATTTGCAGTATCCAAAGGAGGCGAGCGAGTGATGACGAAAGTAAGTGAAATGAGTGAGAGGACCAGTGAGTTTTGGTGCTCGCTTAATAAGGTGCTCTGGACTTGAGCCATTAAGGAAAATTACAGCTGGGTCGGAGGTTCCTGGTCGTAAAGAACGAAGACTGTTGAGGGTGGAACTGAAATGAGTTTCCGCTTTGTATGGTAGCCACCGCGAGAGTTATTGTTGTAAAAAGAAATACAATAAAGAAATGCTCACTCAAGGAAAGGGAAAGAAACGACTGCGCCAGGCAAGAATTAAAAATTCCAGAACAAAAGCAATAATAATAAAAACGAAAAAATAGCCTGCGAAATTTTCTTAAATTTCCAATCATGAAAATGGCTTCGATTTTTTTGTTGCTTTTTGCTGCGATATTTTTAAATTTTCTTTGTTGTTGTATTACCTTTTTCGATACCGTTTACGTTCAGAGCGAATTGGAGTACTTTTTATTTGGATCGTTTTCAGCTTCCCTATTCACGTTCTTTTTAGTCATCTTCTTGAAGCAGAAACAGGGGATGGTTTCAAGGTTTAAAGAATCCCTAAATTACTGAGGTCATCCCTCACCAGGGCGATGGATACCAATCGGATCAGCTTCATCTGCGAGTTCAATTGCGCAGACCCCAAAATCCCTTTTCAGTCTTCGTATACTGTTTGGCTCAGGGAAGCGGGGTTTGTAGGGTCTGAAGATGGCTTCGTTTTAAATCAGTTTTCGTCTTTATTTGTATTTTTTCTCAATTTGCAATTTTTATTTATGGATCGGTGTTTATTTACCCTGTAGTTATATCTAGGTCTAGGGTCTATTTTATTCTTGTGTTCGGTTTCGAATGAACTCAATTTCCATCCGAATAATTTTAACTCTCTCACAAAAGATTATTGTTAGGAATTTATTACATTTATTACAATATGTTACCGAAAAATAATATGATCTCCTTTTTGAAGTTTGTTCAATTCACGAAATATCAATAAAATGATCCGATACGAAGAATTCCTTCCCAGATCTGCACAAATTTATTCAACAATTATATTGATGTCGCATGTTTTTTCCTGTGAATTCTACTCATATGTATAATTACTATTTGATACCCTCTCTGTATTGACTTCTGAACTACAATTTCCTTATGAAGAGGAATTAAATTTCATCTTACCGTCTTCTTCAATGTACAAAAAAAAATCGACATGTCTTCTCTTTCATATGCTCCACCTTGTGAGGAAATTTCTAAATTTATTCGAAAACTCAAGACGAGTCTCTCGAAATTAGTGACAACCAGGTGAAAACGAGTCTACCGAAAGACGTGAGGGGATTGAGCAGATGGAAGAGGTTTCATATGTCGTTTCACAGTTGTGTGATGGTGTTTGTTGTGTTATTTCTTTTGTTGTGTTTGTAACTGTTCACACTGTTCTCTTCGTTACAGTTGTTGTTGTTGCTTATGCCACTGACAAATTGTTTTATAAAATTCGTGAACCACAATACAAAAACAAGAAAACACTTTCCATTGACAGAAAACAAAAAAGTCCTTCACGAGAGGTGGGAGGGGGGATCGACGAGGCCTTGTGGAAGAAATCTCGGTTTAGGATATCAGAACGAGGGTCCGTCCCAAGGATGAGGGTGAGTTTTACCCACGAACGCATTTAAATAAATGTTCAAAGCCAACGATGTGTAAAGATATATTTTCACATACTCCCACTCTCGCTCTTTCTCTACATCTCTCTCTTTCTGCCTCACAACCTCTCTTTCTTGTGTATATTCGTTCCTCTGGTAATTGCGCCAGCGACAATAATTTTACATATGAACTCGAGCAGTGTCAGGATTACTTGTGGTTTGACGCTCAACCAGAACGATTCTTAACAAGTAACATGTGTGTGTGTGTGTATGAGTATGTGTGTGTAAGTTAAGTGAAGTTCACATGAAAAGCAAGAAGAGATGTCTGGCTTGAGAATGGAGACTATAGAAAATGAGAAAAATTCAGAGGGAAATATAATCGACGTAGTGTGGAAGAGAAAATACAGAGAGGAAGATAATGCGTGGAAGATAATGTAGAGGAATGTAAGAGTGAATGTAGAGTAGTGCAAAAGGAATAACACGGAGTGAGGAGAAGAAGAATGTGTGACACAGAGCGATGCACAGTGAAGATTAAATGAGATGCGTTTAGTTCTTCTCAATTATCGGAGCTTTTTCAGGAGCTGCAGAAATTAAATGCCTACTATTTATTACCTGCGAATGATGAACATGTTGGCAATCATAAGGAGTTTTTCACAAATAAATGATATTTATATTCGAATATTGAATAGTTATATTTCCATGATTCATGTTTCAATCCGAGAGCTTTTTCTCTCATCGTTCCCCCTCACCACGCCACTATCTTCCCCCTCGAGTATAATATTTTTTGTAGCTCATACAAACCTCATTAAACTGTAAACTCTGCAAGGTTTCCATGCTCAGCTCATTATGACAACAAACGATAGCAAAATTAATAATGGTAAAGCAACTATGCTTAAAATAGCATTATCAACAACATAATCAGAGCAATAACAACAAATGTAAACTAAAGGGGTAGCAATTACCACAACATCAAGAATCCCCCCAACAACACAACAAATAAAATGATAAAAAGGCTTTTTTGACTATATCTCTTTGTGAATGAAAAACAAGAGAGATAGTTTCGAGTGAAAAATTACCGATGAGAATTAATGGTACAGATGGGGCGGGGCTGATGTATGTTATTTACATAGATATGACGGCCTACCTCAATGACATGCTTTTTATAAAATAGGAATTACGCAAGATAAAGCCACAATAATTTATAGTAATTACAAATGCAATGATATTTGCAAATATAAGGGACAGTTTTGGTTTTTGCTATAACTTTAAAATTAATAACAAATAGTGATAAATATTGATCTCAGCTTCCTTTGGCCTTTCCTGTGTGCTTCTCAAAGGGTTCTTTAAGTCTGAAGTTTAATTTAGTTTCTTATGATAAAGGATTCCCAACCCTCTCAGATCCTTCCTTTTCCTTTAAGTTCAAGGCTCGACGGCAATGACTTCCCTTGCGAATTTCACGTGACAACATCCTAATGAGTGGTGGGCGATAAAGAACATAACGATGGAACGTAACATGAGAACGCAATGTAACGTAACGTAACGTTGTGATGTCTGGCAATTGGGAACGAACCAATTTGAAGTCAGCAGCCCGATTTTGAATCTCTGGATGGCGGGTTCTCAGATTGCCGGAGCCTCATAAAACTTGATGGTCGCATTTGTTGAGGTTTGACGCCGCCATTTTCTCTCTCTCTCTCTCCCTCTTGTACACACACTCTCTCTCTCTCTGTCTCACTCGTTGATGTTCCGTTGACTCGCATAACTGTTAAGAAATATTTGCGCCATTTTCAGGCAATTTGCATTTTATTGCCATGAAAGTGTTGTTGCCGCTTCCTTCTGCTCCCAATACTTTCAATGCCGCCGTTGTTGTTCTTGGGCTCTCACTTGCTGTTCATTGTTATAGTTGCTCTTGATAAGCATGTTGATAAGGAAGCTTTGCGAAAGTCCAACGTCTTTTTGTGGGTCTCTGCGTCATCTTTATCTTCTCAGACTTCATCGCCGTCTTCAACATCATCCCCTCCACCATCGCTATCGTTTTCTTCCTAATCTTCCTCATCGACGCCTTTGATTTTTCAACCCCATTTTAGGGTCAGCGTATCCTCGACAAAACCACCGTGTCAAACCCCAGACGAATTTCAATATTAGTGGAAGGGTTTCTATGATCTTCGGGAAGTTTAGGATTAGAAAACTATTATGAAATATTTTGGAAGAATATATAATAAATTTGACTACAATTTAAAAAATTATCAACTTTGAAATAAATTTTCCTCTTTCTCCCAATTTCATAGGCATTACATAATAATTGTAGAAATTTTGAGAAATGTTTTAATTATTCGTGTTTTAGAAAACCTTTTTGTATGCTTGAAACTATTCATTAAAGCCAAAAAAGATTCGCTAAAGCTAAAACTCATTCGTAAAAGCCAAAAACTTCTCATAATTTCATTGGTGCCTGCAACCATTTCCGGTTCCGCTTCTGCTTTTGGGTTCTCGTTGCCGTATTCGGTGGCTGTTGTAAATGTAATGCCCATCTTTTAGATAACTGTTTATTGCAATTATTATTGTTGGTTTCATTGTTGGGTTTCGTAGAAAATTTTGTTTTATTTTGTTGACATTATTGTTGGTGTAATTGTAAAAGTCTGTAAAATGCAGAAATTCTCTCAAAATGCCATATAAATGTTTGTGGTTTCAATTCACTCAACAGCACACGCACACAACCCACACACACTTACACATTCATGTAAATTTTTACCCATTGCGCATCCAAGGGCAGAAATATTGTTGTTGATATTGTTGTTGCTGGCCACATTTTCCAGCAAAAGCAACAAAACTCAGTCCCTAAAATATGAACAAATTCTCTCCGTTCATAATAGTAGAATTTCGTTATTATTATATTTTTGTTATATTTGTTGTCTCAGTTGTCCATTTGTTTCTGCAATAATTGCTCCTTAAATGCATGCGGCCTGTGGCGACAATTGATGCCTGAAAATAATTTTCAACAAATTCACTATTGTTGCTGATTTTTCTGCACCAATTATTGCTGTAGTTGTTACTGCAATTATTACCATATGTTTCCATGGAACAATAAATTCGAATTCTTGTAACATTTTTTCTCATTTTCTCATCGTAATTTTCATAATTTGAATTTGCGAATTGAAGGCTGGGACAAATTATGACAATTTTGTCTAATATTGTGTAGAGATAATGAAAAAATATTGATAATTGCTCACATTTTACAATTTCATAATATTATTTTTTTATGTTAGTTTTTTAATGTTCTTCTTTTATACAAATAAAATATCACAACTACTATACTCTAAAAGCAAATAAAACCAATAAAACAAAAATTACAATGAGAATTTTTCTAACCAAGAGAGTAACAGACAAAAACGAAGACGAATAGTACAAAAAGACACAAAAACAATTTCTATCTTACAACAACCAACACTATGAACAACAATAATAATAACTTAATAGCCTGTGGCCAAATCTCCATAAATCCTCATAAAAAGCAATCAAGAAATATTTGAATTCAACGAAAACAAACGCAGCCCCAGGCAAAGGCAAACAAATGAAAGGAATAGAGTAGGACCTAGAGCGAAAGAGAGTTCAAATAGAAGAGATAAAGACAGAGAGGTTATGGGCGAGAAGGAAAAACTGAAGATGGGATGTGAAGACTCAGCAATGGAAGCCACCAACACCGACATACGAAGACCTGTGGGTGGACAGACAGGCAAGTGGAGAGTCTGGTGGAGGGTGCGATAAAGCAACAACAAACCAGAGCAACAACAATCCTCTGCCCCTAACTACAACAGCAATGAATTGTGGCAGATAAATATTTTATTAACAAAAACTACAACAACAACACTGAATATCTTTGATTATTGCTACCAAGAGCGAATACAAAAACAATAGCAATGTGAAACCTCAAAGCGAAACCACCCTGGACTTGAAAAGAGAGTGGAGAAAGCCATATTTACAAATTTGGTTGGACGTGTAGACAGAGGAACCACGGTTGATGGTGATGGAGATTGAGATGGGGATGCTGATGGTAGGCTACAGTGCTTTCTCCAGGTGTTTGACCATAAATTTAGGTTTTTACATGTTTGTGTCTCACCTTCTTCGGGTTCTTTAGCCTGCTGTTGTTCTTTTTATTGCTAAATTTTTGTGTTGAGATTATTTTACTTTTTTCTTTTTGCTGTTCATGTTATTCTTCATGTTATTTCTTGTTTTTATTCGTATTCTCTGTAATATCTTACTAGATGTTCTTTTCTTCAAGTTGTTTTTAATGTTATTGTTTTTTGCTTTGCTATCAGTGTTGTTTTTGTTTGTATTGTTCTATAGAAAGAACCATCAATTCAAATTAAGTTATAATGGAATTTTATGAACTCTCGTCGTCCTCTTGTCTACGAAACCAAGCTCTGGACCAAGTGAATAAATGATAAAACCAAAGAGACGGATCGAGTCAGAGAGATAATGATAAAGAAGAAATGGTAAATATTAACCAAATGTTAACCAAAAATTTTAGCATGGGTTAATTCGTTTCATAATCAAATATTTAATTGATTTTATTTTTCCTAAAACTTTTTTTAAAAAAAACTGAAAGAAAAATACAAGAAAAAGAAATACATTACAAATCGAACAAAATGTTATGTGTTAAACATTTTTTATTTCGATGACCCATTTCAATTAAAATATGATGACTCATCGTTTCATTTTCTATTATTTTTACTACAATACTTACTCTTCAATGATTTTCCAGTGAAACTTTTTATTTGCGTGTACCTTTTCTTCGATTTTCTATTTCAATATTTGGTATTCGCGAACATCTTGATTTAGATGTGTTGGGATGGCATGCAACCACTCAGAAACTGTGAAAAGAACAACAACGAGCCACATGTCTCTAAATTGCACAGATCCATCAAAGCCTAACGAAGGGAAAATAGAGAAAAATCCTTCCTGCATTATCCTCGCCTAAGGATCCTCTGAGGACTCGTTCCGAACAGAAGAAAAATCACTTACATTAATGAGTTCGAATCGGCGGGACGAAGGCTGAGGGGCGAGGCATGTTAGAAGGTGATTTATAAGGCAGCAGGCATTGGGAGGGATATTATCCTCCTCCATTATCCATCGTTTTCCTTATCCGTCAGCGACTTGGCCTCTCATTCCGTTGTTGTACTTCGCGAACGATGCCAATCAATCTCCCGACTGTCGTAGGTTAAGGGCCTGGGTCGAGGAGGCGTTTGTATTGGTTAAACATTTACTTAAGGGATCGTTGGGAAGAAGGGAGTCTGACTTGCAAGCGATAATTTAATTAAACTCTTCTATATTGCCTTCTCACTCCCTCGCTCTCTCTGCCTCCCTCCCTAAAGCAACGATGGAGTATAGAAACTATCGTACGCAAAATAAAAAAATTTTGAATACTGAAGTTTACACCTGCGAAAAACTCGTAAAAAGTAAAATTTTTACGATCTTCACAATTTTCCAGCATTTTCCTCGTTGGCCAAACTCTTTCTGTTACACTCTTTCCTCTCTCTCTTACCATCTTGCTTTCTCTTTATCACACTCTCCCTTTCGATAATCGTAAAACAACATCTTCGATCGATTGGCGACAATCGTTTCTTGAGACACGCCTCCATCCGCGACATTGCTTCCAGAATTTACTAGCGAAACTTTCCATATCCACGTGAACCCTCCACGTGCCCCCAAACGCTTTTCCTTGTATCATTCTTCATTCCGTCCAAAAATATTTTTTCTCTTAGATCCCATTTTTCAAGACGAATTCTCATGATGATCAACGGCTGACGGCAACGAATCGAAAATTAAAATTCATTGAAAGCACATAGGCTAAAGAGATGAATAGAGAGGGGTGCGATAAAGAGAACACAGAGAAATACAGTGAGGGTGTAGAAAAGAGAGAGAGAAGGAATTGTAGATGGAATGACAAAAAACACATTGACACAAATTCCACAAATGAAAATGGAAAATTAAAATGTTCATTCATGCATGTGGAGGCATTTGAATTGAAATTTGGGGCGAAAGCGAAGGCACAAATTGAGGAAGGAATAGGGTGGGGGATGAAGAGATAGGGAGGGGTGGAGGGTGGTTGAATGGAGAGGGAGGAAGTGGAAGATAGACAAGGATGTTATTGTGATAGGGGAACAACACAAAGAGGTCTCGAAACAGAGGTAGAAACACCAACGATGGAGATAGAGAAGGTTGAAAACAAGAAACGACAGTTCGAAAACAATATGACGATTATGAAAATGAGTCACCAGAGGTCGCTGCACAAGGAGGACGATGGTTTGGGTGGGGCCGGCCTCAGTTCAGGCTCTCGGGGGCTTCACTTGTTGCCATTGTCGAATGATCACTTTGCGCAGACGAGATGCATGTGATTTCAGATGATAAAAGAAGCAACAAAGAAACGCATTTACAACAACAGCGATGCAAACAATACAATGACAACAATAAAACCAAAATGAACAACCACAATAACATCATCAAGATGAAGATGAAGATGAAGACGAGAACGAGGACAAAGAATCCGTTTTGATTGGTGAGAAGCGAGTGTGAGTGTGTGTGTGGAGAAGACGTTGGATTTCTGAAAGACGAGAGCGAGAGCTGCGTGGAATTTCAATTCTTACCGCAAACCGAAGGATTACGCGGGTGAACTCAATGACTTGAAGGAGGAGAAGAAGAAGATGAAAGATTTGCCGGACCGCAGAAAAGCTCCATCATGTGTTTAGGATTTTGATAAATGGCAAGATGGGAGGGAGCGAAGGATACAGTTCAGATTCGTCTTGAATGTCTCACAAATGAGCGTGCATTTTCCTCTCCCTGGCGCTCCTTGTCTGTCCCTTGCAATTTCTTTTATAACCATCGCGTATTCCACGCTCTCTCTTTTCTTCCAGCTCATCCTAATTCAATGCACTTCTTCGTCTTTGGCTCGCATCAGCGGAAAAAAATTGCAGCAGGTGGCGCGTGAGCGTCAGCGATATGAGATCGTCGTTGACCATCCACCCACACACACGAAGGAGGATGTGTAGAAAGGACACCAAGGACACGTTCACCAGATATTAATGTTCGTGTCACAGCGGTCACTGAATTCAATTGGATTCTGCGATGCATTCAATCGGATCAAAGGCGGGGAATTGCTTGCGAATCGAATTATTGCGGATCGGAGGATGAGATGTTGGTGCGATGTTTTCCCAAAGTCCCTCGAGATGCACGTCCTGATCGCGCACACACACAAATATAACTGCAATCACACGGACACCGATGATCTCGTTGCAATGGCAAAGACACCACAGGGGACTCGCTCAAATTAGGCAATGAACCTAGTTACAACAAAACAAGAGTTGCTGAAGTTACTACATTCGCACAAAGTACAACAAGAAATGCAGAAATTACTACAACAATTGAAGGAGTTTAACAACAACTATGGTCTCCACAACTAATTTTCTTTAATTGCATCTAATGAGAATAAATCGTCTATGGTCACCATTATCTATTATTCTATCATAAAGATCCTCTATTTTCATGTAATTTTCGATCTTATGCCTCACTCATTAAAATCTGTATCTGGATCTCACTCTCATTTCCATAGAAAAATCCTTATAAGACAAATCCAAAATCAAATCTTTGCGGATGCACCATTTATTGTAGATTCCGATTTAGCCATGCTGACTTAATGCCGGAATAAGCTCCAAATCATGATGAGGTTTCATGAAGACTTTCGACTCGAAGCGGCACTCAAGAAAGCTGAGTCGGTAATATTTTCAGCTCGCAATGAATTCATTGTCGTTCAGACAATATAAACGAGAGATATTATATTATCCAATTAAGGTACTTCAAAGGGAGAGTGAGGGAGAGATTGCGCGTCTTTCTAGCGCAATTGGTTGGGATTTTCTTTCCTGAGGGTGTAGCACTACATTCAACAAACCACGATTGTCATTTTGATGGAATCCATTTACAAGAATTCGCACAGCGGCATCTAATTTGGATCTCAGAGGTAAAAAACGAATGTAGTTTTAAATAGTGGAAGTGTAGTGAAGACGGAAAGGGAACAAAAAAAAAAAACATCAGGGAAATACAATTTAATTTAATGGAGCTCACTATTGTGTAAAAATTGCATAAGATAAAAATTGAAAAGAAAGAGAAAGGAAACAAAGACGACGAATGGAACTGAGAGTGGTGGGATAGATAAAGAGAAAGAGAAAGGAAGATTGAGAGGGATATAGAGGGAGATAGAAGAGAGAGAGAGAAAAAAAAAGAACGAGATTATGGGATTGAGAGATAGAGCGATTCATATTCCCTAGGGATGCATTCATTCTGAACAAAACTAAAAGCATTCGCATTTTCAAATAATCCCCCATCTACTCTCTGTCCCTCTCTCACTATATCTCTCACTCTCTTACTTTAGTACAATCCCCAGACATTCCTTCTCCCTTTCACCTCCTCCACGAGTTCACCTCTTGCTACTCTTCATGCTTCTCAGTTTCTATGCGAGCGGGAGCAAAAATCAAAATAAAATGCGAGAAAATTGACACAACGACAAAACTTTTGCATTTGATTTGAAGACGGACAGACAAGTTCAGTGAAGCCTCATCGAGGAGGGTCTGAGGACGGATAGATAGATTTCTGGAGAAAGTGTAATAAATTCTGTGCTCGGTAGATATGATGAAATATTAGGTAGATATTGCTTTTGACACACACACACAATCGCACACACTTCGCATAAGAACATGATGAAAAGTGCTCACCAATACAGACGCACACTCCCTTGTCGATACACGTGCAGATCCATGTCTTGAAGATAAATTGATTCCAATGAGCTCCTCCTTCAGCCCGCGCCCTGACGTCTGAAGTGAAATGCTGAAAAAGCCAGGTGAATTTTATTAAAAACAGTTACATCGCAATCTTCATTGATGAAATATGATTGGATTTTGTTTTAATTTGAGCTGCCTATGCCACAAAGCCAAATGAGGCCCTCATGTAAACGAAGGTGGTCAAAAGGAAAAGAATAATTATGATTAGACACATCTCCACATTTCTTTTCCACATTTGTTATCCTATAGCCTATAGGAGATTCGGTTTCTGATTTTGGTGAAATTTATTTGGAGAGATGTATTTATTTAAACTGCAATACCAACCAAAATGTAAGTAGAACTTCGACGACAATAAAATCACATGCTTCTGGTGTTCTGTTCATATGGGTACGATATGCCTGCGTTTAGAATCTAAAATATGAATGTGAGCAAGGAATAGCAAAAAAGAGAAGGGAGAGATAGGGGAGAGAATTCCCGTGAAGAATTCTCCAGTGTCGACATGAGTTCCGGGATTCGGCAACGGAGATTTCCGATTGTGCGTCGAGTCATATTTTATTTTCCCAGCTGGATTCTCTGCCCTTGGGCTGACCTCTCTCTCTCCACCCCATGAAGTTTCTGCCCTTCGGTTCACTGTGAACCTCGGAGTAGTTTTCTGACTATCTGCGAATATGGCCCGGGTGTGCGACCATTGCAAACCAGCAACACAATCTGGACACAATGACGGGATTTATGATGCTCGAGCTCGGAGTCATCACGGCATGAGGTCGAGTTTATGTTTGGCCAATGGTCGCCTTCGTTATCGGACCCAAATACGTTCCGAAAAGTCTAGTAGACCATTGCTGCCTTTGAGCCCGAACGAACCGAGCAGGACTTAAAGGACAATCGAAGCTTTAACGAACGGATTTTCTCCGGATTTTCGTGTGTCCTCCAATAAGAAGGAAAAACCCTCGGCCTATCGACTGAGGGGAAATAATTCCAGTGACTCTCTCTATAGCTCCACCGTTTCCACCCCAACCTTTGTGCTGCGCTCTTCGCTTCGCCCGCTCCTCTCGCCACGAGTGACGAAGTGACTCGATGAATTTCAATTTCTCCGCCTATTGTTGCCAGATTGCCCCGTCTATGACCTCGGTCGTCCACACCCTCGTCATTGTCAACTTCCACAAGCGTGAAGTGGACCGACAGACCGCCCGCCCCGACCTGCCACGCCCCCTCGAGTCGTCCATCGACACCGCTTCGACGACTGTGATTTGTGTTCAAATAAAAGATAATCACGAGCGGCGGCGGGGGTCGTGCGATGATTCTCGCTGATTGGATTCATCGACCTCCTCTGTCTGTCCGTCCCTCGTTCTTTCCGCACTCGTCTTTCGACGACCCGCCGTTGTCATGTCTGCCTAGTCGCTTATCGCAGGATAACAAATTCACGGGATTTTCACGCAATAAATTTGAGTGTTTTTTTCTTCCTCTTCTAACTGCCTTTTTGCTTCTCTCGCGCTACCTTCTTCTGCTCATTCTTCAAGCTTCGACCACCTGCGAAGCCGCCCAGGAGTTTCGCCTGTGGTGAGGGCGGCTAGGACTCGCCGAGGTCTTTCCCATAAGACTAAATCTCATAAATTTGTCCACTCTCCTCTTTTCTATTCCTAACTTTGCCCCGCCGTCGTCGACATCATGCTGTAGAGAATTATCACAATTTTAAATGGAAGCCGACTACTTTGCGCCAATTAAGGAGGCCCACACCGAGACATCAACACCTATACCACCACACATTCACTCACCGACACACAGAAGCTCCGACTTTTTTTAGTTATCGTGTGAGATTTATTTTCAATTCGATCTACTAAGAGATTTTGTGTGGAAGCAAATAAAGTTCGGGATGGTAAAGGAGAGAAGCGAATATGAGAGGAACGCAGACAACGTAAAAAATTTAATGACGAGAAAAGAGGAGGATTCAGGCTGCTTTGACTCGAAATCCAGATTCGAAGGTATTCGGTCGGTTGGAAATTTAACGAAAGGATTCGACCTAGTGAAAGGTAAGACGGCCAGTGACGAATCGAGGTAACAAAAGATCATAATAAATAAAAGAGGAAGAAGAACAAATCCTACGTTCGAATACAAAAAGTTGGTTTGAGAATCAAAAACAAATACAGTATGACGCAGAAAAAAAAATGGAATATTAGAGGAAAAGTAGCGGGCATGAAAGTTCTTAATTCTCTGGCGATTTGAATAAATTATATTTACATTTTTAATCGGCTGAGAAATAAAGAAAACAATTTGCTATACAAATTCAATGACCAGCGAACCTTCGTGTTTGGCGTCTTATAATATTTGACTCATGCCTACTCTTTTCTAATATTCATCACTCTTTATTCTCTACTTCGTCCCCCACTACTCAAAATTCACCCGTTGGTGGCACGTGATGGCATTTATCACGTCTACCAGAGGACAAAGGTCAAGAGATCAAGAGTTCTGAGGACTGGGGACAGAACGTGGTGCAAGGTCCAGCTCAGTCAGTCTGAAAATGGCGAACATAAGTGAGTTGGATTATTAAATATGACGACCCTGATGATGTCCAACACCGCTATGGAGGGGGAATTTCCCAAAGATCATCATTTGGATTTCTAGAAAAGGTCTACTGAGATGTGGAGAAGGGGTGGAGGAGCTTAAAGACCATTTACCACTGAATATGCTCGAGGCCGGCGTTGATGAGGGAGAAAATAAAAGGAGAGAAGGGGAACAGAAGGAGAGAGGAGAAAACAGAACGGAGAAGAGGAGAAAACAAGTAGAGGCAATGACAGTTATTCCCAGAACGCCAATAACTTTGAAGGTGAAAAGACGTTATGACGGCTATCGTGCACGATAGATGGAAAAAAATATAGAGACAGTTGAATGGGAGCGAGAGAAACTGCTGGTGGGAGGCTTCGGCGTTTTTGGAATTTCATTTCAATTTAAA
Organism: Coelopa frigida; assembly: GCA_017309665.1. Lineage (NCBI taxonomy): Eukaryota > Metazoa > Arthropoda > Insecta > Diptera > Coelopidae > Coelopa > Coelopa frigida. Next base: position 32,579,318 of record CM029563.1, on the reverse strand, counting down.
TGTGTGTGGCATTTTTTCTCTCAGGAACTCGTTGTTTTAGCTAGTTAGAAATTATCTGGTTGCATAAAATAAATAAATTGTTCCATCGGCCTCATCCTAAATTCATCAGCGAACTCGATTACTATTATATTTTAGTAAGATATTATTCTAACAAGTTCTATCAAAGTCAATGGCTATATTAACTATCCAAAACTAGGAAACTCCAATCGTGACCGATGTCCATCATACTCACTCGGTGTTTTTAATTCAATGCCTAGTACTTTGCTTGTGACGCACGACTTGATTGATTAGATTCATCACTTTCGAATCGAATTGATTTTGCCTTGCTGCGTTGGTTTCAACTTTCATTACTTCTGATCTTAGCTAAAATTTTCTCTGTAGTGTATGGAAAAACCTTCTGCTTCACATTTTATGCTGTAACCATTTCCTCATTCGGGAGCTGGAATGAAAAGGGTTTTTTGCTTTTACATTGACACAGTTATTTCTACAACATCTGTCATCAGCCTCGGTGTACCATAAATTTCCGATTTTCAACAAATATTTCACTTTCACAGAAAAATCTTCAACATCAAAATGATATAAATTCTGAATATTTCACACATTCTGTCATAATTTTTTATGAATTTTTTGTTCGTATATTATTTTTAAAAATAGTCACCGTCGACCAGATTGCATAATTTTCGTTCGACTATTATTCATAAATCCTAAAAAATTCGTCCATGTTTTTTGATACATGGTAAAATATTAATGGTTAAAGAGAACATATAACAAAAGGATATGTACTATGTAAAGATTTTCAATGCTAAATATTTAAAGTTGTAAAAGGAAAGAATGATTTACAGAATAATTTTAAACTAAAAATAAACAAAAATTTCTACAAATTTATGACACAAAATGTCAATGGCCTCCAACAGTTTCGAGTATCCGTCATGAGAGCCCTTCAATTGATTTAAAGCGCGATATTTCGAGGTTTTTCACCAGTTAAAAGCCTTCTGAAAATCAGAAGCCTGGCAACGAGTGAGATAAAAGAGGACAAGTAGTTATCATAAATTCTAATAAAGGCCGTCTAAGTTTCGGAGAGCAGTTTCTGAAGCTGAAGGCAATGCCCCACTTTTATCCTCTATCGTTTCACAAGTTCCCAAGTCTCGGGTCTTCATTATGATCTAGTCCGTCGATGTTTTTTGGTGACCTCTGCAAGTGTAACCTCTGACCCTCTGAGTCGCCGTTGTATGTGTCTGGCTCCAACCTAGATGGATGCTGAAATCTGTCTGTGCCACCCACCACCCACATAATCTTCAATCCATCTGCCTGCCCGTCCATCTGTCGACATTCGCATTTATATCAATTAAAGTGGTTTCCACTCAGACATAACAGGTGAGAGAGACGCTCTTTTTTTCTCTCGTGTTTGGCAAGGACTAGTGGGCAAAATATATTTGTGATATGAGTGATAAATGCCATGTCATTAATACTCATGTTCGTCACATCTTTTTTGTATGATGGTCGACACCGTCTGGAGGCCATTCATTTGCCATCGGCCACCGTGACAAGTGAAGTCGTCAACGCTAAACCCTGTGAGAATTTGAACTCGTCTGCAAGTGACGATTCAGTGGTGCAGTGGGCGGGAGAGGGCGTGGCGGCATCCATTAGCAGCTTAGCGGACCACGGCAAAAATGTCATGTCAATGCCATCCATCGAGAAGGAGAAAATCGAAAACTAGTACCAGCCACTGGTGCAGTGATGACGTCACGCTCGACCCGTTACCGCCACATCCTCAACCATTCTCCTCTCTTTTCACCCATCGAAAACCGCAGCCAACAGAGGTCGGCAGCTGGATGCCGAGGCGCAAAGTGAGAAGCAAGTCACGATACCTGAGCTTGAGTCTGTCTGTGAGTACCTCTGTGTCGATTTCAGTGGGAGAAAGTGCGTGGGTGTGTGTGTGTGGTTACCGTAATTAAGTTGCACAAACGCTGTATCGATTTAAGCGAGTGAAGCCTTTCCCCTTCGATAGATGGAGCAACAGTTGCCGATGATCATGTTTTTGTTGCTGCTTTGATTGTTGTTACTTTTGCTATTGTTGTTACTTTAGTTGTTCTTGCATTGATTGTTGTTGTTACTTTGGTTGTTCTTACTTTGGTCGTTGATGTTACTTTGATTATTGTTGTTAGTTGCTTGTTACTTTGGTTCTTGTTGCTACTTTGGTTGTTGTTCCTATTATGGTTCTTGTTGTTACTTTCATTGTTGTTATCATTACGGTTCGTGTCCAGAAGTCTATGAAGTTGGAGTCCACGCTTGTACATGTTGTTCTCTAATATTGTTGTTGGAGGTTGTAAGGTTGTTGTTGGTTGTGAACAGTTGAACCAGTAGTTGTTAGTGTTCATGTTGTGTAGAATCGTATGTAGTTCTTGTAGTAGTAGTTCTTGTTGTTTATATACCAATTTTAGTTGTGCTGTTGTTAGTTGGTTCGGGAAGTATACACAAGTATACAAATGGGATGCAAGTGGCCCAAAATGAGAAGGAAAAGAGTTGAAAGGATATTTTTGAAATTGTTGAAATCGCTGAACATTTGGCTGTATTCGACAATGTTACCAATAATTTACCTTATTCTATTACTTTGTTAAAGAATTTTGTGAGAGAATTTTATTTTCAATAGCTTTTTCGAACCCATTTTGCTGTCCTTTTTCTTTTTTTCTTCCTTTTATTTTATATCACCTGCATTAAGTCTCCTCTCCTTCATTTTCCTTAGTTTTCTCTTCATTTTAACGTATCCCCAGTTCGATGACCAAGTTGTTGTTTTAAGTGTCTCTTTCGCGCGAGTCCCCTAAGAGTTCTTGAGATACCGATGATGAAGATGTCGTTGGCTATACTTGGAAAGTCCGCTGACGATTGCCAAGCTCGCATTTCACTTGTCTCTTCTTTCGTTCTGCGTTCGTCTTCAGGCTGTTTGTTTTTCACTCGAATTTATATCAGTTTTTTTCTTCAAGTTTATTTATATGTGCTTTGTATAAATTTTTCTTGTTTGTATTTGTTTTAGCAGTAAGATTTTTATTGCCCATTGATTTTTGCTTTCTCCTCCTTCACTTCGATATTTTTTTTATTGTTCTGAAATTTTTGTCTTCGATTTTTATTTGTTTATTTCCAATATTTTCCTTTCAAGTTTACTTTCTCTTTTTTTCCTCCGTTGTCCATCTACTTTTGAGATTTTCGTTAAATATTTATTCTGCTCTCGATGTGCTTTCTCCAGGGACCGCCAGGGAGACTCTCCAAAAAAATTGCCAATCTCCCTTGAAGGAGTCCTCGCTGTGAGAGCTTGGACCTTGGCAATGGGAAGATGGGCGGAAGGGAAAGACGGTGGAGAGGAGAGCAATGGTGAATGGAAGGGTTTGGCTATCGCCTTGAGTTAAATTTTGCATATCAGAATTTCATGGTTTTGGTATTGCGTGGTTTTTACGGCTAAAATCGCCTTTCGATAGCTCGTATCGATCACGGGGCGATATGATCTGGTCTTTTTTTTGTCTCTCTTGCATTTTTCCATTTTTTGGCAGATGCTACTTCTCTGACCATTGCCCTATGCCTATTCTCGTTTCCTTCTTCAGCTCATAGTTTCAACACCATTAACAATTTATCAACGAGTTCATTAAATGTAGTCACAGTGACAAAAACAACAAAACCATCGACAATAACAGCACAATAAAGTCGTTGACAACTACATCGACAACCCCCATTATTGGAGAAAAATAAAGATCACCAAAAGACGAAACGAGATGTGGGGAAGAAGGATTCAATGGAGGACGAAACAAGTCCAGAGGACAACCAAATCAATGTGAAAAAGTCGCCTTAATGAAAGACTAACGATTGTCCTGATTGATGGCCATGGCTGGATGGAGAGAAGAACGAGAATCAAACGAGCAATTCCTTAGCAAGGACAATTGTTCTTGCGTTAAATCCATCGAAATACAATTGTCTCTGTTCGTACGAGAAAGAGGAGAGAGAACAAAGCTCAGGAAATCAAGAGAAAAAAATGAGAAGAAAAAGCGAAGAACATTGGACGAAGCACATTGGACGTAGACAATGATGAAGGCGGAAGTTTTTGAGAAGACTTGCGAACACAAAGGTTAACGAGAAGAAGGTCCTATCAAGCAAATTGCATTCAGAAGGAAGAGTTCTTCCGGCGATATCTTACAAAATGTATGACCAGCGACTTCTCTGCAACAAAAGGTTCCAGCTGGGTGCTGAAATTGGATTGTCTATGTGTAAAAGCATCCACACAAACATGTGGAGTTCGGCCGCTTCGACATGCATTGTCAAATTGAACTCGATGCAGGACATCATTCCATTACAAGTATATCACCGAAGGCAAAATACAACAGCATCTGGACAAAGCACACATACTAACACAAAATGAAAAAGGATATTACGGTGAAATGTTATTTCTCTGCAAATTTTTGCAAATTGTGCGCAGGAAAAGATTTTCACTCAAATGATCAAAGGAAGCATAATGAAAGGGTAGCATAAAGATGAAAAAATAAAGAGTTTAAGAATTTGTAAACAGAGATAATAATAACTGATATGCTATTTAAAAACAAAGAAACAAAATTTTGGCAACATAAATTTTACCAGTAGAAAGTATATAATATCAATATAAATATCAATAATAAATCAAAATAATACATACCTATATAAATAATAAAAGTGTACAATAAAGAAGTTACTAACAGAGATTAAATATAATTTTTTATTTTATTTATTGGATAATAAAATGCAATATTTAAATATGATATGTATAAATTCGATAAAATAACTTACAACTTTAAAAGAATCTACCATAAAATGAAGTAACATTAAATAAATATTAATAAGCATTCGAAAAATTAGCAACAAGAACCGAATATAAGGAAAATTATTTACGAAAATTTGCATTAAAGACGAAAATAACAGATGTTGAGAAAAATGGAAAACGTGTTCGCTTCTATTCGAAAATGCATGACATGGACATGGGTGCAATTTATTACGTGTTTCCATTTTGAGCTGTCATCGAATGTTATGAGGTTTTCGGGACCTTTGGGAATTCTTCCTCTCGTTCTGAGTCTGTATTATTTGTGTTTTTCTAAACGTGTCAAAGAAAAGCAAATCAAGTAAATCACGAATATCCAGGATATTAATACCATTTGCATATGCCTTGTATATTGAAATGGTGTGATAACTAAATCTCTCTTGCTCTCACCCTATTCATATCTCTCTATCTCCTTCTCTCTCTCTCTCTCTCCCTTTTCCTCTCCATGACCTTTTCTTCACTTTCCCTATCGCTTCATCATTCATCATCATTCCTGCACCAAAATTCTGGCATTGTTTTTGATTGCGATTAAAATGCGGCCTAAATGCACAATAATTTGTTTTTGTTTTCTTACCAAAAATTTTTGTTGATGTATAGGAAATTGTTTGGAACTGATGTTGTTGTTGTTGTATGAATTTGCATGGTCGTGGTGGTGGTGAACATAATTATGCATGCAAATTTGAAGAGCTTAACAAAAAGCTCGGCACGAGGAACTCGAAAAATACCCACGAGCGATGGGGGAAATTGAAACTGACGGGAGGAGAAGGAGCTGAAGGCAGAGGATCGAAAAGAGGAGAAGCGGAGGTGAAGAAGGAGAAACTTTGACGGATGAGTTCCGACGGCGAGCGCATAATTGACAGAAAATTAGTTAAAATGCAGCCAAGAGAATAATAAAGATAAGTGTGAAGGAGTGAAAAAATCGCAGAAAAGTGGGATGATGAAATTATGAATGATAAATAAATTATTTGATGGGGATTTCTCTTGAGTCCTGTGAGAATTAAATATCTCTCTCCCACAATGAATTTGAATATATATTTCTTTATTTTTCAAACTAATGAAAGACTAATGAAGAAATTCGAAAAGAAAACTATCAGGAAGTTCTACAGGATGCCAGAAGATATTACTATTTTTCCATAAACCAAAAACTCGATACTATTTCAACACCAACCACGCCCTTGAGGAACCACAAAATAATTGATGGACAAACGTTTACGAGTGATAGACATTAATTCTGAAGAGGATTCAATTAAATGTTCAATCAAAGGGAGGCAAATCGATCACTTTAAGGAAAAACAAAAATGTTTATTTTTTTCATAAATTTAGCAAAAGCTAACTAAATCGCTTGATGTCCGAGCTTTAAGGATTTTTCCTGCTGCAGTTCTCAGTTGTCAAGAGCTCACCTCATCGAATGTCGCCAACAATTTGCGGTGTCACCGCCACTCTCGCCCTTTTCCACACACCCGACGAAAGGGGCGAACTAACGTTACGTTACGGTACGTGACGTGACATTACGTTCACAACGTGCAGCTCTCGCTGCGTCGCTACGTGATGTAATTTTTCGTCCTGCGGTAAGTAAAACATTTCAAGCGCAAGGTTTTCATCAACGTCGTCGCCTTTTACGAAGAAGTCACGATTGCATGGGGAAGGAGGTGGACGAGGGGTGGGGTGAGGTCGAATTAGGGTGAAGAAGACGATGGATGTTGCAGGGAGAGGAAGAAAAAGGCGAGAACGGAATAAAGAAATGAAGGAAGACATGAAACCCAAGGCCGTGGCAAAGTAGCACTAAGACGATGGAATAGTCGGGGAAAAAAGTAAAACTAATATTTTTGGACGAATCCACAGAAAACGAAAGAACAACAATTAAGAAATCCCAACTAAATAAACACTAATCGAACACGGAAGCCAAAGCAACAATTGTCAACAACAATAAAAACAAGTCTGCAAAATTTAACATTGTAATATTTCATGAAGGCTCTACTTTTTCACTAAAACTACCTTGATAAAGAACTGAGAAGAACATATGCACAAAAATCAGTATGTGAAATAAAATATCGTACTATTAACTTACCATTTTTTTCGATGTCTTGTTAATAATCTTATCTAATCATTCACACATCCATCCCAACACATGCTCCTTCACATACTCCAACACACACCCAAAACCATATAAACACCAATTGTCATAAACCTAACCCTTATGTACTCGTATACATAGCCCTTAACTTCCGCTTTCAACTCACAAGACGATTTCGGTGCGTCGTCCATCTCGTCCTCGTAGTTGTACTCGTTGGCCATCCGCCTTCTTTCAGCTGCTCCTTCTTGGTTCATATTCTCGTCCTCCACTCGGCTCGATGTTGACCGGAGAGCGACGTAAATTTACAGCTACTCGGCGTCAGCAGCCACCAAACCAGGACATTTGTTTACATTTTTCGGAAGGATTTATGTGAGCTTTCAGTCATTTCAATCTCCTCCTGCCCATCGTCCTCGTTGGATCAAAAATAACAGAAAGTGAAAAGTGACATCAACGTGCGGTTTCAGGGTTTCATGCAGAAGAATTCATGATAAGGATCAGGGCAGAGTTCTCTCTGGATACTTTTAAACCTTAAATTTAATCAAACGCGTTAATCTCGACCAGTTACAAACCCAAACCACTGAAATATTTCACAAAGAATCCCATAATCAACCCATGATCATACACGGGGTCACCCTCCCATTACAATCCCATCCCGTGACCGCGATGGTCTTGAGTTAATCGCCTCCGTAATCTATCATAAATCGTTGCAAATGACCGTAATTACGATGAAGGAATAAGTTTGTCTAGAAAACTCGAGTATTGCTAAAATCCTTTTAAATTTCATTTTTATCAAAAATTTAAAGGTACAATCGTTGTCTCTTTCTTCTTAATTTTTATAGTAGCAATACAAAAATAATGTCTTTTCTACTTATTCACAAACCTAATAATTAAGAAAATAATGAAACGATTGAGGTGAATTGCTTCTTGATGAGTTGTAGGGAATTTATTCGTGAGCCACTTAGAGTCTCATTAGAGCTCCATTACGAGGCGGTCGTTGCAACGCCAGAGACTCCAAACTATGCATTGTCGTCCTGCGACATCGACAACTCGTGGTCCATCCAAACTTCTCCCGACTTTAGTTTATGGTCTTTTATCCCTCCTTCGTTCGAAGGAACATCGAAGTAATAGATTTCTTCGGACGTTTTCTCCTTTATACGTGTCTTTGTCTGGTCATTTTCTTTTCAACCGCCGCATTCTGTTTTTCTCGACAACAAACAGTTAATTAAATTCCGTACGAGTTCACTTTTCCGTGAAGAAAAGAAATAAAGAAAAAGTTTATCCGGACGATTGGTAATTCTTATTTCGCTCAAGCACCATTGAATTTATATTTTTGGTTTGAACCGTCCTTGAATATCCTTCGCCAGTGTTTATTTTTTTTAACTTCTGAATTCAAGTCTCCTCCTTCGCAATTCTCATGTATGTTTTGCTTGAATGTTTTGAAGAATGTCCTTGGTAATGTTGTGGCTTGATGTCTGTTGTCAATAATTTTGGGGATTTTCCGCCCACCACATTAAAGAGTCAAGAAAAAGCGAAATATAAAGTTTAAAGTTTTCGATTGTGCGGAACTTTATGTGACTAAGATCACCCTCCTTTTCTCTTTTTCAAATTGAACATCGCATCTTTCAGTTGCTGCTGGAGTTAGGAGAAGGAATACTAATTTTATATTTCAAAAGAATAGTAAAAAAAAATAGTAAAAACAACAGGCTTTCTCAACACTCCTCTTGATCTTTATATTTCTCCGCAGTCGCTTCTAGAGCTCTTTAAACACAACTCAACGTTTCTCCGAATTAGAACATTCTCCAAGGACATGCACACAGTTTCCATGGAGAGATGTAATTAAGTGGCGGAAAAATAGCTTCAACTGCAGCAGTCACAACTCTGCCCGACATGACTTTCCCCCTCAACCCGTCTTCAGACACTCCTGACATCGCCGTCTCTTCTGGGCCCCTGCCGAAAAGTTGCCAGCATTCATAATTAATGAAGTTCTGGTTCCCTTTTTGTTGTCCAGGGCTGTCGGCTCCGTTGATGCACCGACTCCCCGTTCTTTTCTCCGATGCTCATATCGAGAAGATGGAGCTTGGAGCATCCTGGTGGGTCACCCTCTGATCCTGCAGTGAGTTTGGCAGCTCCTTCCTTGAGTGGCTTCCGGGAGAAATGCACCGAGAGCCACTCAGCGTCACGCAAGTGCATGTGAAAAGTGGGCGGCCGATCTTTAGTAGAAGATGGGGAGGCAACAGATGTAGAGGAAGAGGCAAAAGAGGAAGAAAAAGCAGCAGGAGACGTAAGTGGACGGAAAGATGAGGGAGTCGTTGACGTTCTTTGCTTTTGTTCAAGACATATTTTGTTATTATCTCCTTCTTACACTACTCATAGATCTCATACTCTTGTCTTTCTTTCACTATCTGCATCCCTCCTTCTCTTTCAGTCTATCCTTCTCTGTTACTCTCTCTCTCTCTCTTTCTGTCTCTCTCTACAGATTTTTACATCTTACATTCTCTATTCTAAATTTTTTTCGCATTCCTTCTGCACTTTCCTATTCTCCTTTCATGACTTTTGATCCTTGGAATATAATATAAGATGCTTCTGCTTTTGTTTGTGTTTAGTTCTTAATAGAAGTGTGTGTGTGGCTTGTGCTTATAGTTTGTGTGTCCTACTGGGTGTCCTTGCGTTCAACGTATGTGTGCATATAAAACCCGAAGTATTAAAAAATTTCGATTGACTCCAGAATATGGTTAGTTCGGATTTTCGATTAGACGCTTAGTTTAACCAGAAAACGCGATTAAAGGTTTGAAGGTAAAAACTACTGAATACCAAAAATTTGATATTTTCCCAGGTGATCAAGGATTCAGCTCGGATTTTCGATTAGATGCTTTTTGTGTAATTATAGTAATAATAATAATAACAATAATAATAACAATAAAAATAATAATAACAATAATAATAAGAATAATAATAATAAAATTAATAATAATAAAATTATTAATAATAATAAAAATAATAATAATAATAATAATAAAAAAATTCCATTTTCACTCAAAAAGACAATTTCATTTATTAATTGCTTTCAATCATCATGTTAAAAAAATTCAATACCCACTGAAGCCTTTGTAGTCCCGATTGATCGAGAAAATTAAGTTCTCTGGAAGGTCGAGGATAATTGAAAACTCGTAATGGAAACCGCGATCCATTGTGAAAAGTAATTGCAATTGAACGGATGGGGTGGAAGTCACTTCCGGTTGCTGCAGATTATGAATTTCCAACAGACAGGACAACAGCGACGATGAGGACTGACCAACGATTCTATGGGTTTTCAATTACAGTCTCATTTTACATTTCGCATTTTGCGAAAAACATTACAATCGACAATGAAAAGCAATTATTTGACCATCAAGGCTCTATCTCTCATCGCGTCCTCCATTTACTCTGGAGTCGAAAGTGGGTTGGTCTAGTGAGGGAGCTGGAAAATCCAATCATGGACGTAAACGAACGCAAATGCAAATTTGAATGCGTTTTCGGTCAGTGACTCGACCATTGCCTCCCTCTTCCATTCTCGGAGTTTCTCTTTCTACAATTTCTTTTACTCCCTGCCTGTCTCTTTCAGTCTTCCTTTCCTCTCTGAATGTGACGGCAGTCTCTGGTTTGGCGCACATTTAAATTTAGGCATTATTTTTCCTAATCTATATTTTGCTTTTGCGATTTTTATATTTCTCTATATAAGAGTAAACACATTCAACTTCGATGGATCATATTGGCTCCATTTGACGAAATCGTTGTTTTTTCCAAGCTTTACATCATTTATGCATTAAGGGTCATTAAGATCCTTCATCTCTCCCTTCCCTTCTCTGCTTATAATTTTCAGAGTTGAGCTGGACAATCGCAATCGGATAAGTTACGAATAAACCATAAACTTCCGCTAAGACAATCAGTTGTTCAAGTTGCCAAAACTGAAAACAAAATTTGTGCTCTTTATCAGTCTCTACCTCCCTTATTTTTCTTTTCTTTCGCGCTTCTATTTATATATTATTATTATTTTTTGTTTTTTTCAATTTACAAGTTACTACTCAATTGTAGTTGCAACTCTATATTTCATGGATACCAAGAGAGAGACAGCGAAAAACGAAGACAGAGGAAAAGTGAGCGAGAAATAGATGACAGGAAAGAATGACTAAGTAGTTTTAATTGAACTTTTCCAAGTTTAATGAACCTTGAACCTTCATTCTGAAATACTGTATTTCATTCAAACTTTCGCATCGCTGACATAATCTTGTGATTTTCTTTAATTTTTATTGACTAATAAATTGCTTTATAATTGATCGAAAATTTAATTTTTTCAATGCAGTTGGAACACATTTTATCAAATGTTCAAATTTCCTTTCTCTCTCTATCTTTAACTATTATCCAGTCATTTATGATCCATTTGACGGGCAATCATTTATTTATTTCCCAAAGTTATTTAAGTGCTCTTCGTTTTTTTCCTTCTCCTCTACTTTTATTTTCGTTTCTCTTCCGAATGGACTTCCTTCGACACACAGCCGTATAATAACACACTCACACAGACACACGTAATAATATCCCGCTGGTAATTTTATCGCATGGACTATTCTATTGACTGAGTGAGTGCATGTGTGTATGTGAATGTGAGTGCATTGGAGGTGTTCGTTTTATTACTATATTTTTTACCTTTACTTAATCCTGCTTATCGCACATGGACACGATCTTCCACGTCCAGGTGCACATTCTCTCTCTATCTTTCTTTGCCACAGAGCATTTGTTTAATATACCAAGTGAAAGGGAATCAGTCTGAGAGGGACAGCAGCAGGAGGGGAGGACAGGAGAGAAAAAGATTTTGTCGTCTCAGTTCGCAATTTCCAATTATTGTCAATCAATTTTATGGCTAAATTACATTTAAACGAGATTAGGTTTTCCTCGACTCTGATTGGTTTCCAATTTACTCCCTCTTTCCTTGATCTCCTCATTCTCTACCTCTTATGTTCCCTCTCCCTTTATGTCTCCCTCTGGCTTCACTTCGACTCTTGGTTGAATAGGATCTATTCATTGAGCCCTTGAGATTGTCGAATGGCTTTCATTTCATACCTTTGGTGATGCTACCACGAGGACAAAAGCAAATAAAAGAGAGAAAGAGATCGAGAGAGAGCATTACAATATCCTTCGTCACAGCCTTTAAAGTAGCCTAAGCAATCTCCGGAAGTATGATAGAAGATAACTGAAGATGAAATAAAGGAAACTAATAATATTAAAGGAGTAAAAATATATCTATATAAAAGAAGAAAGTTGTATGTTCGACTACAAAAATCAGCTAAACCGCTGAGAATGTTTCCATTTCTATATTTTTACTGGTTCTGATATGGTGGCTATCAGAATAGGACATAGGCTATATAAATTTAACATTAACCATTGAGGGATTGAAATTAATTTACATTGTTTGGAATTGTTTTGGGCAAAAATTGAAAAAATTAAAACCATGAATTTCTCTAAGATAAGACAAATGCAAATCATTTTAATGCTTCTACATAACTACTGACAATATTCTATCGTAAACTAGCGTGTTACGACATTCCTATTGGCTAAATCTAACCAGAAATTTCGAATTAAAATGTCATGAATTTCATACAATTTTTATTGGTTCAACCATTTATATTTGACAAATTTATTTTTTGAATTAACTGACATTTCGCCATATTTTATTCAAATCTACTCATTTTTATTGCTGTAAAATAAGAGAGTATTTTCATAACTCCGTAGCTCACAACACAACGATGAATCTACACGTATATTTCTGTGGACATGCTACCACTTGACGCAGACATGGAAGATTCAGTCAAATCATTTCTACAGATCGATGCATAACAAAAAACGCAAAACAATTGTAGTGCAATCCTTGATATCTCCGTCCATACGCGTTATTTCGCGAAAAGGACGTAAATTCGTGATGACATCAAATTTTTCGAAAATTTCATAATTCAGGCAATTTTTTATGTAAATCTTAAATCCTTCATATCTCCCTTAATACGCGTTATTTCGCGAAAAGGACGTTAATTCGTGACGACAATTTTTCATTGAAATTTTAAATTTTTCATATCTCCGTTAATACGCGTTATTTCGCGAAAAGGACGTTAATTCGTGACGACCTCTAATTTTTCGAAAATTCATAATTCAGGCAATTTTTTATGTAAATCTTAAATTGTTCATATCTCCGTTAATACGCGTTATTTCGTGAAAAGGACGTTTTTTCATGGAAATCTTAAAACGCCTTGAGAGGCGTTTAAGTTTTCGTTTTTGTCGCTGAAACATATACCTGATGAAATATCATATTAAATTAATGACAACTAAGAACTTAAAAAAAAATAAATAAATGCTGTACTTTTGCTCATTTTGTTGTTCTCAGTATTCAACTACTCCGATGACCTTAAACCTGCTGCTAAACTCTAACTATTATTTATCATTATCATTATTATTATTGGAAAAAAATACCCATGTTATTCTGTTTAAGGAGCCTTAAGCAAATATATTTAAATTGCGTTCTTAATTAGATATATATGATTTTAATTAAATGTATTGATTCGAAAGTAATTTTATGTGCACGGAGTTTATCCGCTGCGAAGCAGCGGGTATTTCCTAGTACAAAATAAAAAAAGTATTTCATGTTATTTATCAGTAAGACAAGCTTTTGATTTTCTTTTAGTTTCCTTGTGTATTCGCCAAAAATTTTAATTTTAATTTTTATACATTTTTTTGTAATATTCTGATAGTGGGTTTTGCAAAGAACTTTAAATTAGGTTGGCGAAACTTTCTCTCTCTTCGTGCCAACTTTTTTTTAGAAACTTCTTTTGCCAACAGAAATGATTTATCTGTTACTAGAGGAAGACAAAAAGAAAGCAGGATTAAGGTAAAAAGAGAGTATAATAAAGGGAGAGCGAGGGTAGGGAGGACTGTGCTTGTGTTCTTCGTGTCCTTGTAACGGAGATCGAGTTTTGGTTTTCCGCCACTATTTCAGTGTGGTTTGATCGCTTCAATTAATCAGCAGGCGGAGTTCTGGTTCCGGATCCGGATGACGTGGTTTTAATGGCGTTCGCGTCGTGTGGCAACATCGTGACTTCGCAACAATTTTCAACACCTTTTGGGATCCTCTAACTGAAGTATAACAGCAACAACTTTAACAACAAGGCACTACAGGAAGGATCTGCAACAGCCTCAGGAAGGAGTCTTAACAGGAACAAGAACTTGCAGTTGCGTTACAATAACAACTATTGGCCCAACATTCGCCAGAACCTACAATAACATCGTTTTACCTTCGCCAACAACATGAATCAACAACAGCTCCGACAACATACAACGCAATTGTAAATCACAAACACAAGCCCATCCGCTTACTCGCCATATGTGTGAGTCTAGTTGCAATTGTGTGTGTTTTCACAAGGAATGGTGAGCGCAAGGTAAGGGGAAGGAAGCCGTGGCGTTTGTCATATAATTATTGTGTCGTTAACAAACAGGTTGTAATTAAATGCAGCGCCATCTCTCTCACACTTTCTACCTATCTTCCTCACTCTCTTGCACATGGAAGTAGCAGATACTATGAGGAAAACAAACAAATACAACTTACAACTACTATTCGCCACAACTGTTCCTGTTACCGTACAGTCGTGGCGAACAAAGAACATTTAAGTAATGGAGAATTGTTGATGGTTTCGCGTTAATTGCATTTTTATCAAAGACCATAATTGATAAAGAATTCCCAGAACTTAATTTCAATGCAAATTTCAATTCGAATTCAATTTTGGCCAATAAAAGAATCTTCGGCGCATTGAACCATCACTCCATTCATACTATATACGACTTTATTATGAATTTTGTTCTCTTAAATAATATATGATGATATGAGTTAAATTTTCGTACAGCCATTAAATTTCTGCCAAGTAAATATTTGACCGACATTCATATAGATCAACGACCAGGAAAACAGAGGATAGTTAGCTCTAGTTAATTGCATCCGTGGTACATAGATTGACGTCATTAATAATCCCGCTTTCATCGCACAAGTGTTACCCATTCTCCAATTGAATGACAGAGGTGTGTGGGAGTGGTTCCAGCCTTCAAGTGTCAACGGGCGAAACTCCTCACACCGTCCACACGACATTCGCTACACCTCCGATCTGTGCTTCATCATGTCAGCCTTCCCTTTCCTCAAGTTCCGTCCCTCCCTCTCCATCAGCCACCCAACCTCCGTTGTCCTTACTTAGTATGCATTGCACCTCGTTGTAGTCCCCATGGGTGTGTTCAACGCTTATCATAGCCCAGAGAGAGAGAGAGAGAGAATAGGTGTGAGAGGCGGACATTTACGAATTTTGATTTATGTTCAGGCATTTTCCTAATGAAACTCTAACAATGAGCCCGTGAAAGACACATGGCGAGAGAGAGATAGAGAGAGACAGGAATGAGTTACAAGATATCGAGGTAGACTGAGCTTCAAGAGAGTGAGTGAGATAGCAAGTGCCATGATTGATGATGCCACTAATTAGAATTCAGAGTGGGATTTCTTTGACGTTGTAACCAATGTCTAATCGGCTTTCTATGAAGTGACATCGTGGCGTTAGAACAGGATGGAAGCAAAGTAACTGTCTGTCCTTTAGGAGGAGGAGGCGATAAATGTTTATACCTTGGTATATGAGTGTCGATTTGTTGCAAAATATTCTATGAAAGGATGTAGGATTTTTCTTGATTGCAGTGTCGTCCTGTGACATCAGACGAAATGATTGGTTTCTCTTCGCATCGAAGACTCCGATCCTTGAGTAGGCACATGGTGTCATTTTGTGTCGTTCTCTCGAGAGCCTTTTGAATGTCTTCCGGCGTAAGAGCAAGAGGCCGTCTTTTGTCTCTTCTCTTCATCTCCCTGACAGTCTCCATAAAGGAACATCCTACGACCCCAAAGTACATCTTCCATAAAATCGTTGAGATGGAAGGTGGGCGAAACCACATCCAGTTCAGGTTTCACTAACTCGATATCAAGTTAAAGTATTGAATTACATGACAGTTGCATTGAAAGAAAGAGAGAGGAAGAAGCTGGAAAGGAACCATCATCTTTGTATCCTGCGATAGTCGTCAGGTTGACGAGGGAGTGACACACTTTCAAAAGCTGTTTAAGTTATTCGAGTATGGAGAATACGGATACGAATCTGAGAATAGGATTTTTATCCTTGTTCTTGTACACGACTGCAAATAACACTGATTTTTATGGTGATCCTTTCAAAATATTAAATTAATGTTATTTTTATGTTATTTGAAATCAAAACCAATTTGATGAAGTGTAAATAAATACAATAAATTCCTGATCATCGCTCTATTTTATCGCAACGTAATCCATGAGCTTTAGTTGCTGAAAGGACACCCCCATTGCCTTTATTTTAATGACTTTTTAATCATCGCTACTGCAAGGATCAGCAGTGTCTTTCTGTGGTTCGCTCTCTGCAAAGCCTGGAGGTCAGATAAATGTAAATTTTGCGTCCTAATTACTTTTTAATGGCCTTTGTTGTATTATTGTTATTAATTGCTGCGAAGTGGATGTGCGGAAGGAGCGACTTCAAGTCCTTGCAACACTTTGTACATCCATTAAAAAAGGTTAAATTTCACTCCGTTCACATGGATTCGGTTGACGATCCTGAAGATGAAGGACATGGAGTGAAGAATGATACCTTGGGGTCATACGAAGGTGGGCCAGAAAGAAAGGTTCATGATTTGAAAAACGTATTGGAAAAACGACTTAGGTGAACGAAAGCAAGCACGGATTAATAGATTGATCTTCAAGAGTTGGTCTCAGTAAGAAAGATCAGGAAGAGTCGGACTAAAAGGGACAAAAATCCAATATAAAAGATATTTAATTAAAATATTAAAAAAAATCTAATATAAAAGATATTTAATTAAAATATTGAGCGTCAAATGAAAAATAAAGTGGAATGTTTTGCAAAACCTGCACAAATTATTTCATCACAAATTATTTCTATTTTCGGTCGGTGCTGACTCGGTTTTCCATTAATAATGTCTGGCAACAGAATCTGCTTCTTACACAACTTTCTTCTCTTACACAACTTTTTGTTATTCAATCTTCTCTCCAGTATTCTCTCAAAATTTAACTCATTCTCAGTTTTACTCAGTTTACTCATTCTAAATTTTACTAACTTTTCTTCCCAATCACTTCTCGTTTTTTGAGTTCCTTTCACAACCTTTAGAAGTCTGTGGGAGTGAAAATGTGTGTGTTTATTGTTGACGCCATGTATCACTGAGCACTGTGTCCTTCATGTCCTGCTCTATGCTTTTCGAGTCCTTTCATGTTCTCCATATCATGCCTCTGTTCTTCATGCCCGCTGTTTCTCCATTATCCTTTTTAAGGACTCGCTAATGCATGGCAAACATAAAATCAACACGCCGTCGCGTCGTCAGCGTCTGTTGACGAAATAGTTAAGTTAAGCTGATTATGTAATGAGCTCCATTCGAGGGTTGGCAACGCCGAAGTCCATCGCGTAGTCGGTGGGCGGAAAGAAATAAATCCTTCTGCGCGTTTTATGCAGTTCTTTCTGCTCTGTATCTGTTCTTTCTTTCGCCACAATATATCTCATTCCACTCAAAGTTCGTAAGTGGCAACTCTTGTCCGGATGATGGTTGGCAACGCAATAATTTTGGTAAATGAATTTTTCCCCTCTTTTTCTCTTTTTTGCCTAAAATCGTCGTTAGAAGTAAAGTAAAAATATAAAAATAATAATTGTTATTAGTATTTAATTATTAGAAAAAAATATCTATGGTATGAAATTTCTCCTCTCCTCTGTTCATTTCACTGCTTCTCTATTCGAATTTCAAGGGCTTCTTCAGTAGAAAGAAGAAGTCCTTGAAATTCACAACCTATATGTGATTTTAAAGTTTCTTTTCATATCCTTCATAAACCAACTGAACTCGTTTTCAAGAAACTCGAATATTTGTGAATTTATTTCCAGGCAGCTTCTCCTGACCATTTGCATTCGCGGAAATTCGAAACCAATTTGCAGTTGTCCTTCATGTGTTGTTGTTGGGATAACGATGCTCCTGCTGTTGGCGCCTGGACGAGTCCTGCCTTCGTTCGCACAGTGGATTTGCTGTAAATAATGGCGAGTGAAAATGTAATGCCATGGCAGAATTTGCGGCCGAGCGGAGGGACGGACGGTAGGACGGAAATACATCCAAAACGTAATGGCGTCGACAACAATGGAAATTTGCATAATGACGTTGCAGAGGTTTCATTTGGGGGTTTCCGAGAGAAATTCATTACAGAAAATAAAACATTTAAAAAAAATTTCCTTTTTGGAATTTATTATTAAATAAATATAGCAATAAAGTTGAAAGTATTGAATTCATAAGAGTTAATCATTTTCATTTTTTATTAGGAGTTGCAAAAATCATCCTTCTCTGATAAATATAACTCATACGCCTGGTTCATAGTCCTGGTTCTTGGTTCTGGTTCATAGATCATGTTGTGAAAATATTATAATTATTACAAATCGAATACTCTTTAAATAAATAAATTATCGTAGCATGTGACGTGTTCTTATCAGGTTCCCGTGTCATTCGTATTCAAGCTGCAACTTGAACCCCTTGTGACCAAGCACCTATAACCAACACCTAAAAACACCCCAAGTGCACCAATGAAGTAGACGAGAGTGTGAAGAACAAGAAGCTCAGGTATCAGGTGTAGAAAAAATGAAGGGCTTTTTATGTAGTTACTTCCATCACCCGCCCACCTCGAGACAAATACTCGATGCACCTGGTGTCGTGTCGTGCGCTGGATGCTCTGGATTCAACCCCAATAGGTAACGACCGACCTCATCATCATCGTCATTATCACCATCACTTCATCATTATCACCATCACCTTCGTCATTATCATCGTCGTCGTCGCAGACAGCGGTGAATGCGAACAGATCTCACGCTTTCGGAGTCGAGTGTCAGGCGCTCGTTTCATTTGCATTTAGGAGCGATGCGACCCCGACCCCTCGCTCGCATCCTCGTGCTAAACTGCACCGCTTTCCAGCAGACACCGGATGCGCACACAGGATGCCTGCAGGGAACTAAAGCTGTCGTCCTTTCCTCTGCCCTGTTTCTGTCCTTTGGTGCATGCGTTTGTTTATGTGACGCCATATTTATTCTAAAATCCATTTAGCGCTAAGAAAAGGATGGCAAAGGAAACAGAGGTGAGGAGAGAGAGGTGGTGAGATAGAGAGAGGGAGGTGGTGAGATAGAGAGATGGTAGAGAGAGATGGAGAAGCATGGAGGGAATGTTAGATAGTTCTCTTATGCAGAACGTGGTCCGTTCAGGGGAGCAGAATATTTAATAGGAATCTGTTTATTAGATTTGGGCGACGATGGAAGGTAGTGATCGCCATCATTGAGGGAAAGAGAGCGGGAATGGTTTGTACACGTGAAACTGCACACGTTGAAAGAAGGAGAAGATGATCCCTTTCACGCCTTCTCTTTCTGTTCGTTGTAAAATTTTCACTCGCTTGCCTTTGGCATTGACTTCCGTTTACTTTTCTGCCAACATTCCTTCTTTCCCCCAATCTTTCCTTTCATTCCTTTACCAAAATTTGAAGATCCCATACCTCTAGTCAATCTTCTCTTTCTATTTTTTCTCTTCATATTCCTTTGCCCTCCGTAGCCTGAGAGAAAATTCAATCAAGACGCCAGTTTATGAAATTACTTTCGAATTGGAGAATTTCCGGCGATTTTATGATTTTAAAGCTTTGACCTAAAACCTCTCTATTCATTTTAGATTATTTTTTTGTAGCTCTTCCTGAAGTTGATGATGGTATATAGAGCAATAGTAAAAATAATAAAAATGCAATAAATCGTCATCATCGAGTGTTGCAAAGACAATTGAGTTTCGCCCAAGCACAGGTATTTATGAAAAAACATGAAATGGAAATTTCATGAAAAATAAAAATAACATATAAAAGGAGATCATCTGAGCACTTTTTCTCATTCCATGGAAAATATTTGTAATGAAATTATGGTCAGTTTTTCATGGATGCAAGAACAAGTTCTTTTTACTTTGCCTAACTATCGATAACTCTTTGTACTATTTTCTTGTTTTTCTGCTTCCTCTAGCCTATACTTCCATGCCGCTGGAACATTTCTTCATTCTCCCAGTTCAACTTTTTTGCCGTTCACTTTCATTATCCATCCTTCGAATTGTTCATCATCCTCCTACCATTCGGGTTTTTACGCAAATCTCCTCGTCCTTTGACGTGACAAGAAAGAAAGAAAAGAGAAGATAATAAAAAATTAAACCGAAATTAAAACCAAAAAATATTTGATTAATAAGAAGTTAAATCAAAGGACATTTATATTTTTGCGAAAGAATATTCTCGATTCTCCTCGGAATAACTTTTTGATATTTTCGTCTTGCTTCTTGATTTTTATGATTTGCCATGGGAAATTCTTCTTTGTTCTTTGAAAAGTTATCTCGGAGGTTTTGCTTGGCTGCTGATTTTCATTCGAAGTAATTAAAATTCGCATCGAAACCATGGAAAGAAAAGGGAAAAGTTTCTGATTACAACATTACTTTGTCGTCGATTCATCTTCTTCTCTACGCCACAAATTCAGAGGGCAGGAGGATGAAATTGGAGGATTGGAAGCAATGGCATTTGCTTTTAAGCTTCTCCTCATGGCTCAATGATTGGCGAACGAATTGAAAATTATTAAAATCCCGAAGGCTCCTCTCGTTTCTTCTTCATCTTGTCGGTCTCTTTGTGATTCTGAAACTTTTTGCGGTTCATGCGCCAGTGAAAAAATGGGTTGGTATCTCGGAGATATTCTGAAATAATTGCAGAAAAGAAAGAATGCATCTTCGATCTTCTTCAGAATCAACATATTTTAATTTTAGATATCATGATTCTTTGGGTCATTCATAGAGATGTTCACATATGAAATATTTGAATTGGGAAGTCGGATATTTCTTGACAGTCGTGCAGGGCAGAAATGAAATGAGAGAGATGTAGAAAGAAAGAATGTCTAAAGACCTAAAGGCAAACTATTCGTTGTTTGTAGTATACAAAATATTCCATGCAGAATTTCAATTAAATTCAAATATCCGCAAAAATTTGAAAACATTCCTCGGGGCCTTCGTAGCCAGGTCTTGACCAACCTGACAAAAATTCTTCAGGTACGACTTCCTATTCGTATCTTCCTTCTGTTTTTCTTCTATTCCGTTAGTGTCCTTCCTTTTCATTCCCTTCCTTTTCAGCCCTTCGGAGTTTGTTTGTTTATTATAGCCCAATTTCTTACTGTTTTTCATTTGGATGAAATGTATTTTTGTTTGGTTTCTGCTTTGTTGGAGTTGGTTTCGCTTTTGTTTGGTTGCACATCATATTGTTATTAGTTTCATAATCGTTTGACTCTTTCAATCGTTACCAACATCAGTGAGCAAAGATTTCTCTAATTAGACTGATTTTCTAGTGCCCTATGGGTAGAGAAAAATGGAACTACCGACAAGAATATTGTGTTCTATCGAAACAGTCTAGAAAAATATATGGATATTTCTGTGGATATAACGTTGATGGCCGTGTCTTCGGAGTTACAGCTTTTAGAACACAATTTTCTCACCTATCTTTAACTCGTTCTCCAACAATAACTCTTCCTCCTCTTTCTATTCCAATATGTGATACGCCTCCATCTTCAGTGGCCGCAGTTATAACTTGAACTATGTCCTTAATTGTTCCCCACATGGGACGCGACATTTTCATTTTATTTCCTGTACGAGACGTTTTAATAGCGTCTCGCAAACGCACACAATCACATCGTCTCCCAGTGGCCAGCTCCTCCAATCACCGGACGACGGACCCCACATAAAAGTTTTGCCATTTATATTCTCTTTCTCTCTCTCTCTCTCTTTCGCTCTGTGTGTTATCCTCTTTGACCATTTCTCACTCGCTCGTTATTCTTTCCCGTAATCCGTAGATTGCCTTCTGTTCATCGTTGTTCCCTCGAAATTGTTGTTGTGGTAGTTGGTTGGTGCGATGTTGGTGTTGTTTTTGTTGTTGGCGATTCTGCTGCAGACGACAACCTTATAATAATCCGAAAATCTATGGTATGTCTGCTGTCGGCCATCGTGATAATGAAAATTATTATCATTCTTAATCCGGTAAAACTACTTTGTACCAATTAAGGATCTGAACATACACTACTCCCATCTCACCCACACTCACACACGCTTGACCAACTCGGTCTGGCGTGAGGCGTGAGGATGATGCTGGGTGTTGTTCGGGACAATGTTCAAAGAAGATGTGATAATTTCAAGGAGGATATGCTTTCAGAACACTGGACCTGGAGGAGACTGTGGGTGGTAAAGGTATAGGGGACAGAAGGAGGGAGATTCCAATTTTATATCTCAGGTACGAAAACCACGCAAGTATTGAATTTCCTGGTTTTGCAGTTTTGATTAAAGGAATAATATAACTATATATGAGCTATATTTAGATGAAGATGAAGAAGAAAATAAAATTCGTCCATAAATATCATCGTTAAGAGAAGCCCAATTATGAATCGGTAGAATAAAAACCGAATCCATTTTATTTTTATATAGCTTGTGAGACAGAACAGGACCCAGGGGAGAGGAATGGTAAGGAATTACAGCTGCCAAGTGTGCTTTGTGGCTGTGCTACAACTTAATGGTCCTTGACGTAAGCATATTTTCTCCTTCTCTCTCTCTCTCTTTTACTTGCTCCGATTCAGATTTCTGGCTGCAGCTCCAACAGGGAAATTTACTTCTTTCCCCCTCCTTTCGTGATGACAAATGAAAAAATATGCGCTGCCGAGATTTTCGTATAATTTTCTCGAAATTTGCCAAAGAAATTGTACAGATTGGCGCAGTTTCTTAAGTGGAAATAAGGGACCCTTTATCGGTCTGTCAACATTGATTGAGTCAAGGTTCATTAAATGTGAAATATTTGCGACATTAATTTTGTTGTTTTCCACGGTTGAATGGGGGCTTTCATCAAATATTTGCGATGAAGGTGTGGCTCTTTCGAACAAAGAATTGAAGGATAAATGAGAAAGAATAAGTGAAGTAGAGAAATGAGAAGGATGAAGGGAGTATAGGAAGAATTTCCTCAAAAAAAGCTAAACCAATCGATAGAATTTTCTACTTTGTTGTATTCATAAAACTCAGATGGCTTTACATCTTACATTTCTCCAGCTAAATCCTCCCTTTTTTTTCATTTTCTTTCATATTTTCATTTCCTATATCATTTCACTTTTTGCAACTGTATTCTAGCCAGTGGTGCCATATGTTTTGAAAATGTTTCACGTAGCGAACACGCTTGCTTTGATCCGATTCTGGTCACAGAAGAAATGCATTTCTCACAAAGAAAAGAGAGGAATGGCGCAATAACAGTATTTAGCCAAGGAAAAATATAACATATCGTGTAAATATATGAAAGACCCCCTATACAACAACAATAATCCGAAACATAAATAAAAAGCAAAACCACAAATTCTAGTGGCAACGTGAACTCGAACAAGCAACTGATTGCAAGTGGGCAAAAGTAAGCAAAAAAAAACTAAACAAAATAAAATTAAGAATAACGAGCAATGTTACAACGACACAACAAACAAGCCGTACTTTAATTGCTTAAAATTTCCAGAAAACCTTACATTCTCCTCGTTTAAATTCTATGCTATAATTTTCCATTGTTTACTATCAAGTGTAAACTGTTGTATTATCTAATTTGAGACGCAAACATTATTTCAAGGTCAAAGCACTAAGTACCAATTAATATCGAAGTCGGTGGTAATGAAAGTGATTAAAATCACACCTAAGTCTGAACAAAGTTTCCTTAAAGAGTTCAATGCCCTTTAAAACTTTCGCGGCTATGAAAATTATATGAAAGGATTTTAAATAAACGAAGAAGCAGTAAGTTTTGTTTGAAGTCAACGACATCCGGCATGAGACAGCAGTCTAGTTAATTAATAAGAGACAATGACCTTCTCTTAAATTGTTGTTCCCTTTCTTCCTATCGCCTCGGGCTGATTTCACCACCTTGAGAGAGGAAAATTGAGTATAAATTTTCGAGTTCGTGAGGGGAGGTCCCTTCGTAGCAAGGGTCAGCACGAATTGCTCTCCTAATTAGCATAGATATTAAAAATGTTTGGAAACCCTTCGGCGGTCAGAGCACCAGGCAGCACGAAACGGCCTCCGAATACAAATGAGGACTAATGAGCAGGGTGGGATGGATACGTAGCGGTAACTTCTCTCATTAGTGTCCTAGTCAACAACAATTATTTTTCGTTTTCGAATTATTTATCTTCATGGAGTAATTTACTTTTTTTTAAATTTATTTATTTCTTTTTGTTTGTTTATTTATTTTCTTTATTTTGAACTAAAGAACATTTTTTATAGTTGTAAAAGATTGTTCACATTTCATTTTAATTTATTTTTCACTTTTCTTTTAATTCTCTCCTTTTAATTAAAGAATTTAAAAAATAAAACAAAGTCTCCTCTTTCCTATCATATTTTATTTAAATAAATTTAATACCGAAACTCTTTGTATTACTTTTCACCAAAGCACTTCTCTCTGTAGAAAAAATAAAATAAAAGGAAAATATGTTTCGAAGAATACAAAATATCAGAAATATTTATGTATTTGGCTGATGATATTCGCTAACAAAATAATTGAAAAGTGTTCGACACTGAAGTCAGCAACCTCCGGGGAACAAACAATGTGATATCCTTGAGATTTGAAAAGATATTGAGCCAAATGCATAGAAGATCAAAGGACATCCGCACACATATCCACTGAGATAAATATAGGGATTGAGATACAAGTCCTGAGAGACAGAACAATCACGCAAAGGGACACAGAGTCAGAAGAAGGGATTCAGAGAAAGAGGATGAGAGGAAGAGACTCAGAAGAAGAAAATCAGAGGAAGAAACTCAGAGGAAGACACAAGGACCTGGTCATTCGAGAGTTCACCAGCTCAGATATCTAAACATTTGGACATGAAAGAATCTTGAGGAACAAATCTTGAATCGACCGTCCCAAGACACTAAGGAGGAAGATGATGCAGCTGGGATGCAAGGGCAGGAAGGAAGGGCAAAGATCTCGATTACGTATTTGTGCAAACGGTATGGCCAAACACTGATTGTAACAGAGATTTCTTTCTATTTGCTGTGCGCGAAGTATCTCTGAGAAAGAGTGAAACAAACGAAGGACCAGAAGGATGTCCTCGGCAGTCGAGTCGAGGAAGCAAAAGGACTCACATGGATCGAAACTCCATTTACAATGCAATTGATTCACTCTCTTTCGTTCCCTTTTTGTCTCTCACACATTTATATATATTGAATGTGATGATCCTTTACCTTTTGACTGCCGTCAGATGACATTTTTATTCTTCCCTTCCGTTGAATTTTAAAAGTATATATTTCGAATTTTCATAAAATCCGAGATTCCTCAAAATGCGGTTCTTTGTGAGTTGCATCGTCAAAGTGAGAGATACAGAGAGAGAGAGAGAGAGCGAGAAGAAAAGCGCACGAGAAGGCGAGTGGAAGATAAGCAACGTGGAAGAAGTAAACCTAATATCGAAGATTGCCTCGGTCGGTTGATTCCTTTTTTCGGAATTTTCCGAGTCGATCCCGTTGAAGTAAGTCGGCATCGTGTCGCCAGTCATGCTCCATGGCTTTCGTTGGAGGACTCCAAAAATCCCTGTGTCAAGCCTACGTATTCTCTGAACTGCTCCTCGTTCATATTGAAATCGCTGGAAGGCGTCGCCTTTTTTGGCATCGAATCAGAGAGTTTATTCAATTCATTTTATGAACGGATTGGAACCGTCGGCTGCCTTTGTCCCGGATGGGCTTTTTCATGACTCCTGATCTCGGTGGAAACCGAGCTCTGGGCGATCACACAATGGTGGGCTTAAGTCGTACATCAATTTAGTTTTGAGATGACAAAGAGAAAAATATTCCATTCATTTTCAAAATAAAGCTTTGACCAGCATTTCAACATAATCACAAAACTTTGCCTCCGACTAGTTGGACCACGCCTTAAAAAGTCTGTGGGCGAAGACGTCGTGGCGAAACTTCTGAAAGTTTCATAAATTAGTTGAATTTCTAGATTTGAAAGAAGTTGGAAGAGAAAGTCGAAGTAAAGAGAGAGAGTTGGACAAGAAGTCAACGG
Source organism: Coelopa frigida (assembly GCA_017309665.1). NCBI lineage: Eukaryota > Metazoa > Arthropoda > Insecta > Diptera > Coelopidae > Coelopa > Coelopa frigida. Next base: position 32,553,206 of record CM029563.1, on the reverse strand, counting down.
CACGAGACTCAGATCAAGACAAGGTCAACGATGAAAATCCAACTTAAGTCCCGGAGACGTCTCTATCTGTCCTTTAAATCCCACCTCTCAGGAACCTTTCTCAGTCAATTTTGAGTGTGTTTTTCGGCGGCTTCGTCGACGGGGACTTCAGTGCTTCGAGGAGCAATCAACGATAAATTCTTCGCTCAACTTGAACCTTAACCAAACTGAAGTTTTTCTCTTCTCTCGTCTTTTCCCTCCGGTCTTTCTCCGTTCATTGTTTCGCTCACACAGTTTTAAACCCACTCCCTGTCCCATTCTCTTTCTCTCTCTTCCCCCCTCACTGTGTCTATCGTGGCAAAGTTTGTTTTAAAGCTTTTGTGATGCAATTAGTAGTTGCTACCTAGCTTTCTTGACGACCTGCATCGTTCCCCTGGAGCATCGTCTACCCACAACTCTCGTCTCCCTCTATCCTCCCATCATCGAGCTGCCCACTCACAGCAACCGTCAACTCGCACCGCAACCACCGGGTCTCACCGGGTTCCTTCCGCACACCTACAGCACAGATTTTAAATTTTTAAGCCGATCCCCAAAACCTCGTCCCTCACGCTTCGTCGTCTCCTCGCTAGGATGGTGAAGTTTTTATTCCGTCGAAAGTTGCCGAAGATTTATGATAAAAGAGCAAGTTTCTCTCGGCACGAGAAGATCGAGTGGGGTGGTCGCGATAAGCTGAGCGGGAAGGAAGAAGGATCTGTTGTTTTTCTTATGAAATCACTTGGCGCCAACGATGATGGAGACGACGTCGCTGATTCGACGGTTTCCAATTAACACGTATTCAGCAAGTAAACTTCCAAACGACTCCCGCAGCAGAAGTACCTTCCCTCTAAACACGAAATCCTAACGGAGGTAAGTGGAAAATCATTCGTGGGTGCTGAAGAGTCACGTTTCACAAAGTTCGCGCATCTCAAATTAGGAAACTGTTTATTAGGTGAATGGGCGAAGGTGGCGTGGGCGTGGCAGAGATCACAAGGGTCTCGAAGTGAGTGGCGAACCGCGCAAACTAAAGCAAGACATTTTAGGATTTTATTGTTTGATCAGTGCTCTCAATGCGGTGGATGAAGTTTCGGGCATCGTCTTCGAATCCACTCAGGTTGATGAATCCACTCCCCCAATTCAGTGTTGTTTGAGTAGGATTCACCAATCCGATTCACGACTATATTTGCATTCGAAACTCTGACTCTTTGACGTAGACTCTTCCTTCCTTTGCTTCACGGAAATGGATCCTTCCCCATTGTTGGGTCAGAGTTTCTCGCGGTTGCTCTGCAATTAAATCCGCCTACTGTGCTATGCATGTGTCCTTCAAGGATGCGTGGGATGGAAAGGGAAGGAGTTGCTGTGGCGGTATTTGTGCTTTTAATGAATCTGTAATTTCATTTAAACTGCAAATGAAGTTCTATTTGCTGAAGTGATTCCAATGTTTGGCTGGAGTAAACTTCGTTAATTTCATTCGCCTCCACCAACTCCCAGAGGACTCTCTCATTCCTTCTTTCTTATTCCGTAGAAGGATTAGAAGATGTGTAGTAGAGAAGGAGTTTTGTAAGCGGGGCGAATGTGGTTTTCGAAGGGACTCCACTTCGACTGGAAGGTTAAAGAAAATTAAAGACATGTAAATTCCTTTGTGATTTTGTCTTTCAATGCTCGTTATAAGATAGAGTCCAAACATTTTTTCATTTTTCGAAATGGTCCCATGGCGTCAGAAATAACGAAGAACTGGGAACCACAAAATACCTACAATGGAAGAACAACTTTTTGTTCTTGAATGAAATCACTATTGTCGTTGTTGATGTCGTCGATTTTCTTGTTTTTTTTCGACTTTTTGTTGTTGTCAATGTTGTTCTTCTAGATGTACTCCGTCGGGAAACCAAAGACAAAAAGTGGAATGAAAGACATTAGAAGAATGACGCATAAAAGAAAAGCAGAGAAAGATAGACGAGTAAGTAAGGTTGTTTTGTTGGAGGAATAAAGGACATATGCAAAAAAATCCATAAATATCAACACTACCTCGAGGGACTGGTCAAGATTTATGCAGCACTCAGATAGAGTCGTTAAGGAAAGGAAAAAGAAAGAGAGCAGGGGAGAGTTCATTGTCTCATAGAGCGAAAGAGAGAATAATAGAGGAATCAGGGAAGAGAGTAAAATGTAAGATTTTTTAAAAATAGTGAAATTTAAGATTGAGAATTCAAGTTAAAAACGTGACCTTTAAAGTCAGTGTGAACGTAGAGTTAGGAAGATGTCCTCAGGTCAGATTTCCTGTATCACTCTCTCACTTTTCCCCCTTTACAACTATCTCGTTCTACATATCTTTTTCTCTCATCCTATGTGTCGTAAATCGTAGTTGTGGGCAGAGTGGTGGCGGAGAGCTGTTGTCAGCTCATTAAACGAGTCCCCTTTGGCTCATTAGGTCATTAATTCTCCACGTTACCACGACGATTCTTGCGTCACTTTATCCATTTCCTCTATCCTTCCGGCCATGATGGTTGACCTAAAGACCCCGTGGAGAGTTGAACGAGGATAGAGCAGGGTTCAAGGGAAGACTTCTGCAATCTGATGGAAACTTCTGAATTTCACAGCACATGGATGAATTACTAAAGGGACTCTCCAAGAGTTTTTCTCTGAGAATAAAGCTCAAGAAACCCTTTAAAGGCGAGAAGAAATGTGTAAGAGAAATTTAAATAGAGTACGGGAGGTGGTCATGAAACACACACATGCATTTAGATCAAAACTAAATCGTCCCGCAGGCAAAGATGACTGATAAAACTTTGCACGACAAATAAGTTTGACAAGAAGAAACAAAAAGGGATGAAAGGAAGGATGAGGTGAGAGAGAGTGCAGAGTTCCCCTAACAGGAGATGGAGAAGAGATGAATATATTAAATTTAACTGCTTGAAGTGGAAGAAACATGGAGATTTGATTGGCCTTAAAATCCGACATGGATTCATTTGGGTTTTCTCGATTCCATTTCGGTGTCGTCCTTAATTCCCTTACTTCAAATATCTTTCTGTCCATCCCAGGGAAGTGCTCAACGTGCATCGAATCGAGGAACTCTCGTGTCATGACTCATGAGTCCTTAATCGATATCCGCAATACAGTACTTAATTACGAGGAAAAGTGCAGAGCAGAGACTTCTGGATGGAAGTAGACGATAAGGGAGAGAATGAAAGAGAGAGAACAGTAAACGATAAGGGAGAGAATGAAAGAGAAAAGAAAACAGGAACAGTGAGAGCCTGAAACGAAATCCAATGCAATATGTAGCAAAATCCTGCCAAGCTTCAAGTGATTCGACAAATCCCAATCGTCCATTCAAATTAGGTTGTCCTGCAGTACGACTTTGTGTATCTCCATTTCTTCACCCTCCGACTCAGTTCTATCTCTCCCTGCAATGTTGTATGGTGTGAAATTGAAGAATTGAAGCGGAAATGTCTACCACATCCGTTTCCGTTTCGAAGAAAGGAAATAAGACTTCTATGTAAGTCATCCTCTACCATTTTATCCCTCTTATATCTCTCTTCCCCCTCTATTTTCAACTTGTTTCCTCTCTTTCTTTCCTCTTTAATCTCTTAGTTCAAGATGTAATCCTTTAAAATTACCTTACTTCGAAAATGTCTCAGAATTTATCACGAATGGTATGCCTCTTTAGGTCTTATACTTAAACTATTTCCAACAGGAATCGAAGGTAAATTTGATATGTACAGAGAAGAGAAAGTTTAGAGAAAGAGAATACGTTTAGTTCCTTCTTAATTCGATGACTTGACTTGTTCACCCGTTAACAGGATGGTGGACGAATGCTCATACAATTCTTTTAATTACGACCGTGTGTTCGGAAGCAAACATTTAATTCCCTGACATCCGACGATATATTCGGAACTGCCTCCGGGTACCACCGGCTCTCGGAGGCAGAGCTGACATCGAGTATCGTGAAGGGGCGTGTCGTCCACAATAAACGACATAAATCCACTTGAATTTTTCCAATTGCCGGCCGTAAAGATTTTATGTTAATGAAATGCTTGACTTTAATTTCGCTTTGCTTCGGTTCGGCCCATTTTCCGTTGACCCGCATTTCGTCCTTCCCCTCGTCGATCGTTCTCTTCTCCTCACTCATCCATCGTATGTCCCTTCCTTCGTTGCTCTCTCTCTCTCTATCCATTCACAACAATTGCTCTCTGGATTCTGAATACGTCCGTCGTCCTGTGTGAAAATGCAAATTTATCGTTGCAAATTTAAATCGATCGTCGTGAATGACTAGTGCGAGAGGGAGAGAAAGAGAGAGGAGAAGGTCAGAGGGAAGCCCGCGCAATGGCAGCAGCTGTTGAAAAATGGGTTTAAAAAATTTTCGATTTCCTCGCGGAGAATTAAAATTTTAATTGACAATTCGCCAAGCAGACGCTGATGCTTAAGCGATGTGGGCCAGGGGGGTCGAAGGGCTCTGGCGATCCTGATCCTGGCATTGTCTGGTCGCAACCATAACAGCCAATCGACCTTTTGTTCCCCTGCCAGTTCTCAGTTGTTTTCCTTTTGTGTATTTCGTGGAAAGCCCTTCAATTTATTTGGTCAAAATCCCATAATTCTTTATTATTGAAAACTTGCAAGGCAAATAAAACACCATGAAAAGGGATGCAAATCTGAAAATTGAAGTGGGCCGATTCGGTCAGGTTTTCACAATTGTGTCCATGAACGAGTTCACATGCAATCAAATACTCACACATGGGGCTATGATTAATTCGATGAAATAGTATTTATTTATTTATAATAATAATATTTTAAATAATTGCATTCTTGCCTTTGTATCAAAGAAATTATGTCCATTTAGTCCACAGACGGGATAAGCAAAATGAAACGGAATGAGAACAAGTTACGAATTCAGACGTTAGATTTCCTTTGAATTTATTCCACTAATCTTAAATTACGCGCAGTGAGTGACCGATATTTTGAAAATAAAATTGATATGATTATCTTTTAAATAGCTTGTTTTTTCTACCCGTTTTTCGATTTCTTTGAATCGTTTTTTGCAGTTTACACATATAAAAATAGGTTTTATTGTCAACAGCTCTGTGATATATTGTACTCTAATGCTAAAATGTTTGAAAATTTATGGAATTTCTTAAAATTCAATTTCCATTTCAGGGCAATAAATAAATGGTTTCGTAATGATGACAAACGCCGGAGTGTATGTCTATGTCTACCGGTCACTGGGAGCGAGTGTGTGTTTGTGCATGAATCCACGATAGCATCTCTCACTGCACGTGTACTGAACTTGTGTGCGAGATGATACTTTATGTTTGTGGCTGTCTCTATGTCTGAGTCTCACCATCTCTATATGGGGGATATTAGAAATTGGTATTTCCTTCTTCCTGCCCATTTTCATTGCGATATCGATATCTATTATTGTAGATGGTATAGCAATATTCTATTATATAGCCTTATATGTGCGCGTTTCTATGTGAGAGACAATCATGACTGCTGCAGTAACTGCCCTTTGTATTTGGCCTACTCCCACCTCCGCCCCTCACACTTTGTGCATTTTGTTAAAACTCGCTCGACTTGTCTGCAGCCCATAAATAATAATAATAATGAAATAACAGTAACGCAGAATAAGCCAGAGGAGGCAGTAAAAGTTATAAAGCAAAATTCACAAATGCATATTTATGGCTTTCGAAATACTTTCCACCCAAAATATGAAAGAGAAGTCACGTAAAACCCCCATCAGATGGTCATGGAGAAAATTTCCCAATTGGTTTCCAAATAATTTTCTGCTTTCATTTCAAAAGTTCTATCATCGAAATTTTTAGAGGAAAACGATTTTTATTATTAAAAACTGAGCAAAAATAATAACAGAAATAATTATCGAGAACATCAGCTGGAGGAAGTATTTTGTGAGGATTTCATCCGAATTGGAAAGTTTATAAACAATTTTCAATAATCATCAAAAAGCTTACATTTCGAAAAGTTTTCACTCTGCCCTCCACCATCCCCTTTTCCCGCACAACCCCCAAAATCTCATGGTAGCCTTCGTATTAGGTCGAGCTTTCCAAAAGTTTCTCCAATAAAACGCGGTTAAATGATTTTCCAAATGAAATATCAGAAATACACAAACGATTCTAGCAAAAATGCAAATAATAAAAGCAACAACATTCAATTTGAACAAGATCATGCATACAAATAAATTACAACAACAATGCCGATTTCAACCACAACATGTATATAATTTCAACCACACCAACAACAATAGGATTCCTGTACACAACTATTTGAGTCAATAAATATAAATCACAACACGAATAAATCGGGATTAGAGTCATTTCGATAACTCATAATGAACTCGGCTTGAATCCACTCGTCCCCGGGCTGTGCGATGTTTTTGGGCAGTTGGATGTGGAAAATCGACGGGGAGTCGGTCCTCGAAATAAAAATCGGGAGTTGAGGGAAAAACACAATCCCATCGAATGATGCTAACGAGCTTTCGATAATGTTTTAATGAAAGCTGCATCAGAACGATAGATGGGAGATTTTTGTTTGGACTGATCCGGTCGAAATTATATCAGTTATTATTATATTAGTTCCTTCTTCTCTCTTTATCTTCGCTTTATATCTCTGCCTTTCCGTTTTTAATGAAATTACCTCTGAGCCCCTTCGATTTTCAATTCTAAGAAGAACTTATTATATCGGAAATAAGAACAGTCCTCGGAGAGTTTCTTCTTGTGTTTCGTTTGATTCTTCGCTATTCGACCTAGTTTTGTTACTTCCGCTGAACAAACACGGCTTGAAATCAAAGAAAAAGAATCACGATCAATAGCATCATGAAACTCGAGTAATTGCATGGTAACTAGGAAGAGGAAAGGGAAAAAATTGCGCACATTTTGCATCGTTCAGCGGTTTTTCATCCCACGGTTCTTCAGTATTTTCCCGGAATGGCAACCTATAAGTGTTAAGAAGAAAACGAGAGCATTTCCGAAGTATTTTAATGGAAGTGAAGTTGAAAAGATGAAATAGATTTTTCCATTTATTTTTTCCTTTCTATCATTCCGCTTTTACAAGCTAAAGTACCATAGCAATTGTCTTCAAAATCCTTCCTCTTGCCACATTTTCACACTTCCTTCAATTACTATGAAGTTTCCTTCACATCCGTGGAACATCCTTTCGTGCTTCTGGCAAGGATTTGAATCTTTCACCTCTTCTCAATCCTTTGTCACAGCAGGAAGTCAGTGCTCCCCTAGGATACGTTGAGCACACACACGCTTTGAATTCATAACAATATCCTTTGCGGTAATTTGGTCGTGCGGATTATTTGTCAGCCTTTTTTGCGCTTCCTTCCTTTTGCTTTCTACTTTATTGCCCCAATTTTGCTCTCGTAATCCTGCTTATCGCACCTGGACACACCTTGTGCCAGACCCATTGGACCGGGAGGACGAAAGGTATTCGAAGGTAAAGAGAAAATAGGGTAAAAAAAAAATCATAAGTTAACGAATTGTGTGGACTTTTGGGTATATATGAGTACGAATGTAAATTTCCGAAAATGACATGGCAAAAGTCTCGATAGAATATAATATTTTAATTAAATAATTAAATTAAATGAATCAGTCTTCAAGAACCAAGTTTCAATACAAAGTCGAACATTATGCGATTCAATACTCAATTCTCTCCCTCTTCATTTGTCTGAAGATCCACTTATGGCCTTGTGAAGGAATTTAAATAAGACTTCTCGAGAAGCATCATCATGGCATGGAAAGACATTTCCTCAAACATATGCAAGCTTTGATCCTCGTTATAGATACTGAGGAATGAAAATAGTGTGGTGCCTGGAAAAGAAGAGAAACATATGTAGATATGAAGGTAGAGAATATTTTGATCGGCTTTTGTGAAAATCTTTATCAAATTAATTTGCAGTTACTGCCACTAGTTGTCTAATATTTTTACATAGACTGAAGCAGCTGCACTCATGTGAACTCACACACACTACCCACAGGTTGATATTAACCTAATTGCGCCCATCGCTGAACATCCAACTTCCTCACATATTCTCCCTTGCCTACTCCCACTAATACACTCGCACAACCATGAATTACTTTCGTCTCCAACGAGAGAGACAAGGAGTGTGATGGAGAGAAAGGCAAAGAGAGACGGAAGATGAGTTGCATCGAGGCATTGATGGATTGACGATGATTGCAATCGATGTCCTTGGCACGGAAAAGGCGTATAGCATAGGGAGAAGAAAGAAATAATCCCGATAAGTAACGCGATGAAACTGTAATGCAATACAGTGAAAAATTATTACTTATTGAAAATCTGATCTGGAAAAGCTTTTCTCAAGGATTCAGTCGAACTCCATCACGGTTGAACCCGCCTGCAACTCAGCGAATACTTTCAATGCATTTCAGATTCTGAAGGCCGACTTGACTCACATCATCAGCATTGAAACGTTATTATGCGAATAACTTCGATGCAGAAAGTTATTATAAGTTTTGCCATTAAGTGTTTTCTCTCGAATGCCAATGAAAACAAACAATAAAATCTTAATCTGGCTACAATTTAATACTCGAACCAACCGAAAATTATAACAAGAGAAATAAGTGCAGTGGCAACAGCAACAACTTCTAGAATGGAAACTTTTCGAGAAAACTTTCTCTAATTTTTATAACTTGATTAACTTTCCTCTCACGCTTTTTTTCTTTCAATTTAAAGATCCAATTAATTTTCTAGCTAAAAATCCTTCATATTTCTCAATATTTATTTCTCTCTGCAAATTTGATGTCAATAAATAACAACGAAATGGGGTGAGGTACGGACTAACATCGATAAAATTTTCGATACGCATTAGGCGTATTTTTTACATACATAGTTTTACTAGCATTAATAATAAAAGGTCATTGACTCAACGAGTTCAAGATAGGAGACCAAAAAGTCTGATGGTTGACGGAGTTACGACGAAAGGAAACTTTAGAGCCTCATAAACTTCGCCGTCGTCAACATTCAGGCAGAAGTCCTGAGTTATGAGCCACCACTACAGAGTTGGAAAAGCGCCGCTTTCTTCTCGGAAAATGCAAAACTCGAGTTCGGTCTAAAGCAACCTCTTCTACGCTACCGCTTTCTTCACCCTCCATTGAATCTCTCTGGGTTTTCCTGTATCTTTTGCCACTCGTATGACTTTCTCGTGTGGAAAGCCTTGCCACTTAGTTGGTCGTTGGCTGTTGGCAATGCAATGCAATGCAACCCAAGAATGACGAATGCACGAGAAAATTTATTGTGCGTGACCTGCCGAGCGCGAGGAATTTTTTTCGCTGTTGAAGAATCGTACAGAAATAGTTCTGAGTCGAACATAAGATTTACTTTAATCTTAGCTAGTAAAATTTGGATGGATAGAATTCATTTCATGATGTGAAACAACAATTTTCTTATTTGAGAATGTTTTAAAATGCAATAATTCATCAATTTATTAATGTTGTTCAGAAATGCTATATTACCTAGATTTAATAATAGATATTTCTAATTATGGTAATAATATTCAAATATTTTAAAGTATAACCTATCACAATAATTAGAAATATAAAAATAAATGTCACTCATACGCCGTGAAGCAATTATTATGAATCTTTGATGAGAGTGTGCGGCCAAGAGGTATTTCAAGAGAATGGAAAAAATAATGAAAAAAATACGTTTTGTCGTTTCAATAGCCATCCACATTGTTGTCACTGACTGATTTGTTGTTGTTGTTTTTGTTGGTGGTGGTTGTCCTCTCACACATATTTGCACTCGACATCGAAAACATTTTACGCAGCAGCTCAAATCCGGACCACAATCGAGGTCGAGTTCTGCGAACGACTTCGACGCCGATGCTCTGCGGGAGCCAACGAGCATCGTTGCCAATCGTCACCAAGCTAACTCAACCGGACCAGGCCGGACCCGACCGTGGCGAGCAACAAAATGACCAAATTTATGACTCTGGCCAGTGGGCAGGGGCGGGGCGAAATGGTCGCGTGCTGTCGAAATGAATGCAATGCATTTGCTGCTCAAACTGCGCCCAGTTAAGCTAAAGTAGCGGCGATTCAGCAGCAGCAACGATGATTAATTAAATGGCCTGCATTTTCATCGTCCTATGGGCACGAACGCATGACTCCTCTACACGCCCCCCAGGAGAAAATTCAAAATTTCACCAAAGTGCTTGGAGGAGTTTCGCGGAATGAAATTCTGGTTTTGTTTGCTTTAAATTTTCTCTTTAATTTCCTCTAATTCCTCTCTCTAATTGTAAGACTTGAATTTCAATTGGAAAAGATTATGAAATATGTCTGAAGGACACTATCTCTCTCACTCACATCCAATATTACCTCTCGTTATTGAGTCCTTCGCCATGTTTTCCACTGTCTAGTCGATATGGCGAAGGTTCAGAGTTGTTGAAATTCGTGTGGGTCTTGAGTTATGATGTGAAAGGACGTTTGTCGCCTGAATGCATAATTCTTGAAACGTTTGTCACTCTCTCTTTTAAGCATGTAATTGCGATTCTTGGAATATAATGAAATTCCATTTGAAGTAACATTTCCTTGGATGCCATCAACGTTGACATTAAAAAAAAAAATACTTTCAACACATGCCGACCTTCATGTGGAGACTTCAAACAAATAGACAGACGGACAGACAAATGGACAGAACGCTTTCCTTGCAATTCAAAACGATTAAAGCGAGAGCCAATTCGTTATTGGTCCAACAACTAAGGTTTCTTCCACTTCCCTCACATCTATCGTTTTTATATCCTTCGAAGTACTTCAGGCAATGGTGTTTTTGTTGCTTCTTTCTTCAGTTCCTCCTTTTACGTCACCGTTGTTGGCTTTGTTTTACTTTTGATTCCTTTGCTTTTGGATTTCTCTACTTTACTTTCGATTTCCGCGTTTGTTTGTTTTGTCTTCGGTACATTGTTTATGTTCTATTTTCATTTTTGTTGCCATTTTATCCTGATGCTGCTCCACGGTCCCCGTCCAACCATTCCTTTGCCCTTTCTCGTCGGGATCGCGATGCGAAATAAATGCTCACGTTCGCCTTCTTCGGTATTCGTTTCGTATTAAATGGCGCGCGTAATTAGATTTTAAATTTATTACAAATGTCTTAGAATTTCCTTCTTCTCGCCCTTTCTCCTCGGCGCTTCTTTAGATGAGTTTTCTCTCCTCATTCTTTACTTCCTTAGTTCAATGGGAAATAAATAAACTAGAAGCGGGTTTCGATTCTGCACCTGAAGTATCGAATCGAGCAGTGAAATTAAGCTTGTTTTAAATTTGCTGTTCTCATGAACATGTTTTTCATTCATTATGAAAAAAAAAAAAACAATCAACACGATTCGCCATAAACTCTCTTTCCATCTCTCTTTCACTTCTTTGATATGACTTTCTCTCTTTCTCTGACGATTGAAATGATGAATGAATAAATTGTCAATATGGCAACAGCCTCCAACAGGCGGAAACGGAAGCGGAATTGAAGCGGAATGACTTTGAAATTAACACATCATGCAATGCAATAAATTGTAGATTGGAAATGTATGAAATTCAGATGAATTTATTTGTGAAGCAACAACTGATGGCACATGATTCATCATCGGTTGTGCGGAGAGATGGAATGCAACAATGCATTTACCATGAATTCTCCTCCTTCTGTCTCTCTATCTCTCTTTCACGTTATTTATATAATTCTTTCATTGGAAATTCTTTCTTTTGATGTTTTTATTCCCGATTTCGTGAAAAAAAATATTGGCTTTGGGGAAAGAAAGCGTGACAATGATGAAGGTAGTGCTAATTGTAGAAGGTATGGAGTTGTTGACTTCACGCTGCTCCAGAAGAATTCATTCTAATTAAATGCAATCCTTCCTGTCCGCAGGAATTTAATTATAACGAATGGCTCGTTTTTTCTTCTTTTGGTGGATTTCTGTTTTAGATATTGTTGGGTCCTTCTTTTTCTTCGTTTTATGTCGAAAACTTTTCACAGTCTCGTCAAGAGGTTAAACTTATTTTTTCACTGGAAAACAAAAGCAGCGACAGATTTTCGTGTCAGTTGAAAATATTGCCAATATTGCCAAAATATTGTCAGTGATTTGGGGGAGAACGATATGAAAAATCAACTCGGTATTATTTGATGCTATTTTACTATTACGAAAGTGAAATTAAACGGAACAATGAGGATATCATGAATATCCTGTCACAACAAGGCGTTTATTATCCTCGACAACCGCTAATTTATTCCTCGAGAGCTTTATAAGTGGATTGAGAGAGAGAGAAAGAGAAGAAGAGTGGAAACAACAGAAGCAGCTCAAATCAACGTCTTTACGCTTTCCGCCCAACTCTGACGAGTTCCTCTTGACGCCCAACCTTCAGAGGCCCATCACCCACCGCCCCCAACTGCACTAAGAGAATTTCTCTTTCAACTGCCAACTTCCTCTCCGCTGCCTCGCTGAACCCCACGAACCGCTAACCGAGAGTCAAGTGGCGGAAATAATTTTCTAACTTCATACTTAAGACCGGAAGCACAAAGTGGCAGACATAATAAGGAAATCAAAGCTCTTCTTCGTAGCACCAGAAGAACCGAGAACGAAAGTGGAAAAGATGATGACGAGAAGGAGAATATGGTAAGGAAAGAGGGAATTTTATACTTTCACTCGTTTTCTCTCTCCGTCTTTCATAAAATTTTTATATTTTATTCTAAATCATAACCTAAAATTCAAATCTATTTAAATAAAAAACTATTTATCTCTTTATTTTATTGCATGTATTTCATCAAAATATTTTAAGTTTTTCATGATTTTTACTTCCATCTCCTCCTTCCTCTTCTGTTTGGAATATATATATTTCCTCCTGTAATTATATAAACCATTTCAGGCAATCGCGATGCAGAAGCGAAAAAAGTACAGCGAGAGAGATACCAAGTGAAAAGAGAACCAAAAACTCTCTGACGATAGAACGAATTTCCAGCGACTCGCATAAAATAATGTTATCTGAGGCATTTTCTAGTAGTTGGCAGAGGTTTCCACGATCATAAATTAAAAATTAAACGGATCTGTGCCAATTCTGCTGGCAAGAAGTCCACATGGTCGCGGCGGAATCGTGGAGAATAACCGGGGAGACCTCGAGAGTCCAAGGGGGAAATAAGACAATAAATTTATTAACGAACAACTTTAATCCGGAAACCATAGCGGAGAACGAAGACTCTGGGAAGAAGGTCGTGTGAAAAACTGATTGAGTATCAGAATGCTTTCTTCGTCAGCTCACATATTATAAGTCAAGTATTTGAGATAAACCGCATTTCCATAATCGCTTCGTCAGCCAGAAGCTTAATTTTCAATCATTTTCCTTTGCGATTTCACCAGCTCTCCATTGTTCTTTGTCAACGTGCCAAATGGAAGTCAATAATATTCATTGCTATTTACTTCGCACGAGAATTTAAATACCCAATTCCATCTGAAAAACACATAAATATATTTTAAATACGGGAATATTTATTATGTTAACCTTTAATTTTATAAAATAGAAATAATATATTAAATTTGGAAAATATAAGTTCCGGAGTGGTTTGATGTCGTCCGTGTCGTTCGCGATCTCTGAGTCAATTCATCGATCTTTCGTTCTCTTTCGTCAGTGTTGTCTTCTGTTGTAATTTGTCAGTTTCGTCCAGTTTTGTCAGTGATGCTTTCATTCGGCCGTTCCTGCTACAATAGAGCGACCTCGTCTCTATGTCTAAGTTGGGGACCACTGGAGTCATCATTGGAGTCTTCTTCATTAGATTCGTAGTTCTCGGCTTCATCATCATCAGGTGGTGGTAATGTGCACCACTTCTTCAGTTTGTCTGCTGCAAATACTGATGAGTAATGACGCTGTTTACGCCGCGAGTCTGGGAGATCAGCAATCACGTATCTGTCGTTTCCAAGAACCTTGGTTACCAGGAATGGACCTTTGTAATGAGGCTCAAGTTTTCGGGAATGTCCAGTACTAGTTGGCTCATTCTCGGCTAGTACTAAATCGCCAATATTGTACGTTTTTGGTGTAGCATGTTTGTCGTCGAACCTGGTTTTAGCCTTCGCGCGTTGTTCGTTGATTCTTTTTGCTGCTTGTATTCTCATCTCTTGTAATTCATCTTTAGTTTTGATGTCATCGGTGTGCAGTGCCAAGATTATTTTATTTTTCAGCATATCTCGAGGTTGAAACCCATATAGAAGTTCATGTGGTGTTTTGCCGCTGTTCTTGTTTTTCGATGTGTTTATTGAATGTTGAATTTTTGATAGTTGTTCATCCCATCGTTTGTCTGTTATCGTTGAGGGTAATAGCATCGACAGAATAGTTCTATTCGCTCGTTCGACTTGGCCATTCGCTCGAGGAGTTCGAACCGCGTTCAGGATATGTTTGACGTTATATTCGTGGCAATACTTCTGGAAATCTTTCGAAGTAAATGCTGTACCACGATCGGTTACTATTCGTTCAGGGGTACCAACATAACTAAAAACTTCATCCAAAATATTCGTGACATATTTTGTAGCTGTGCTTCGTACTGCTCGAATTATCGTGAATTTTGTGAATGCATCTACCAAAACTAAGACGTGTTCGTTGCGTTTGCTACTTTGTGGGAACGGTCCTAGATGGTCTAAATGAATTGTTTTGAATGGAACTGGTTCAATATCGTTGTAGTGGTACTCTGCTTCCTTTTTCCCACCGTGGTGTTTGTTATAAGCACACTCGATGCATGACCTGACATATGCTTTAACAAAGTTGCGCATGCGTGCAAACCACACATGATGCTTTAATTTTTCAATCGTTCGATCTACACTTAAATGACCAGCGTTATCGTGACAGTCCATTACAACTCTGCTGCGTAATAACTTTGGAACAACCCATAACTTTTTGCCATCTATTTTTCTATACAACCTGCCATTTTCCATTAAGTAGTCTTCTTTGGTTTTCCTCTCACCTGCTATGATTTTGTTGACTATCGCCTTAGTATCTTCAGCTTGTAATTGCATAGACAATAACCAGTCTGAATTATCCAGCTCGATTTTCGCCACCTGCATTTCTACTTTTCCAGTTTCACGTTCGTTTGATATTGGAGCTCGACTAAGAGCGTCGACGTGTACCATTCGTTGGCTGGATCTGTGCTCAATTTCTATGTCATAGTCCTGAATTTTTAACCACCATCTTGCAATTCGTGGAATAAGTTCTCGTTTTTCCATCGCTGTTCGTATCGCACTACAGTCAGTTACCAATTTTATGCGTTTTCCGTGAATGTAGTATCGAAATCTCTGCAAGGACTCTACAGCCGCCAGCGTTTCTAGTTCGTAGCTGTGAAATTTTTGCTCAGAGTCACTCGTTGATCTGCTAAAGTATGCTACAGGTTTCAATACATCACCTTCTCGTTGCAAAAGTACACCTGCCAGACCAACAGAACTTGCGTCAGTGTGTAGCTCATGCTCTGCATCTACAATATATGCGGCCATCACGGGTTTTGACGTAAGCGCTTCCTTCAATTTGTTGAAAACGTCTTCTTGTGCCGATGTCCACATAAATTGTTCATTTTGTCGCAATAGACGTCGCAATGGTTCTGAGATGACAGCATATCCTGGCACAAACTTTCGAAAATAGCCACTCAAACCAAGGAATCGTCGAATATCAGTTACATTCTTTGGAGTAGGAAAGTCTTTAATCGCAGCTGTCTTCACCAATCCAGGAGTGATACCTTCCGGCGTTAACTGATGACCTAGGAATGTAATCGTCTCTTTGATGAAGTTACATTTCTTTAAATTCAGTGTAAGATTTGCCTCTCGTAAGACTTCAAAAATTCGCTTTAACTTTTCCATCATTTCAGTTATCGAGTTGCTTCCGACCAATATGTCGTCCATATAGTGAAGCATGTCATCTTTGTGCGTATTTTCTTTAATTTTTGCCATCAGTCTTTGAAAGACCGCAGGCGCGTTTTTCAATCCAAACGGCATACGTTTGAATTCGTACAAGCCATCCGTGGTAATGAATGCTGTAAATTTTCGACTTTCTTTTGCTATAGGTATTTGATGATATCCGCTATTCATGTCCAACGTCGTGAAATACCTGTATCTTGCTGCATTCTGTAATCGTTCTTCTATATTTGGCGTTGGAAATATTTCTTTTACCATGTGTTTATTTAACCGCCTATAATCGACACATAGCCGATCACCGCCATCGTGTTTCTTTACTAGAACAATTGGGCTTGCATACTCAGATTCAGATTTTTGAATTATTCCAGTCTTCAACAGTTCTTCGATCATGGAGTTTACTATAACCTTTTTCGGCTCTGGCACACGATATGGTTGCTGCGCAATCGGTAGATCTGTATCCAATTTAATATTCATCTCGATTAGTTGTGTCTTACCAATTTCGTTGAGATTATCTGCAAACACCTCTCGATATTCGTTCAACAACGCTGTTAAATTGTATTTTATTT
Organism: Coelopa frigida; assembly: GCA_017309665.1. Taxonomy (NCBI): domain Eukaryota; kingdom Metazoa; phylum Arthropoda; class Insecta; order Diptera; family Coelopidae; genus Coelopa; species Coelopa frigida. The sequence goes on along the minus strand of CM029563.1, from coordinate 32,536,739 downwards.
CTTCGTTTTCGGAACCGCATTTTACATCGTTCTCATCGATTAATCGCCTTTCTTTAACTTCGCATTTTGAGTTTTTCGCATTTTTAAACATAAATTGTCCTTCACTGAAAGTTGTATTACACATATTGTTCATAATCACGTCCTGACCTAGTAGGATATCTGTAGACAGAAGTTTATCATCGACAATAACTAAATCGCATTCTATTGTAACATCGTCTATATTTATCGCAACGCGTATTTTTTCATTCGCAAACCGAATACCTCCACATAAACCATTAATGTTTATTGAACACTTTTCGCGTTTTACCGACAGATCATCTGCAATTGATTGTTTTATAATACTGCATTGACTTCCGGTGTCAATGAAACTAATATATGTCTTTCCAAATATACGAACTGATTTTTCAAATGATTTCTCGAATTTATCAAAGTCACTTTTTCTCACGCTTGCAGGTTTTTTTCCACAATTTTCTGGTTCATTTCGCGGATGAACTTTTTGACAATCTTTGCACGCCCGAGGTGTACGTCTTGATGGTTTTGGACACTGTGTAGAGATATGACCGATCTCCGAACAGTTATAACATCTTACACTTTTTGGCTTCGGAATGTTATTAGCACTAATTTCAATGTTTTTAATTTTACTATTTTCAGAAATTTCAACTTTTCGATTAGGATAATTTCTCAAATATTCTTCAAAACATTCGCGCATTTGTTTTATTGTTTCAAATCTCATTGCGGCCGTCGCCAATTGAAGTTCTTTGTGCTTTAAACCGTCGCGAGCATATTTCATTATCGCATTTTCACTAAGTTTAAATCGCCGACCCAGTGCACATATTCGAAAACAATAATCACTGACACTTTCATTGAATTTTCGTGTAGCATTTACCATTTTGTAATGCACATCAGCTTCGTGAGGTGAAGAACCAAATTCTTCGAGTAGACTACTCGCCAAATCGTTCCAATTCGAATACAGTTCCTGAGAACAATCAAGCCATAATCTAGCCGCTCCTCGTAATCGACTATAAATCGCAAGCATTAAACATTTTTCGTCCCAATTATATGCTCTAATTGCTTGATTCACTCTTTCCACAAATTGTTCCGCTGATAATGACAAATCGTTTGTCGGATCGAACTCTGGAATTGTCTCGGATATTTCTTTCACTGTATAGTTGTTGCGCGTTACAGACACATTCGGTAAATTTTCGTTTCTGTTTTGATTATTCACATTCGCTACGTGTGAACTTTCACTACTAGACATTCGGGTAGGACTATTTCGATTTTGATTAGCCACTAATTGTAACACCGATTCCATCATATTTCGTAATTCCGTGATTTGATCTTGCATGTGATCACCATAATTTTCGTCACCGAGTTCTATTTCGTCACTATTAACTGCTTCGGTTAAACGTAGGACTAGCTCATTTCTGAGGCCTTTTGTATCTAGATGCCTTTCACTTAAGAGTTTTTTTAATTGTTCAACTTTCAACAAATTAATTTTCACCATTTTGACCCGATAATGTTTCTTATTCCAATATTTACGTTTTCTTATATTGTTTCTTTTGATTCGTTTGAACTTTGTCTGATTGGAATTTCGTTTGTTTACACATTTCATTTCACATTCTCCAATTCCCTTTCGTACAAGACTCTCAATTCACTGTTTCGTTTATGTCCTCTTGTTTTCGTTTGGTTATTTCCGCGATTCGTTTTTGCAACACTTTTCGTTACTCGTCTTGTGTATGTGTGTAGAATTCCGTTTGGCCGTATGCACTCGTTGAAATTCTCTATCTGTCTCTTTCGCACCTTTGCTATTAGAATGTTTATCGTTGTGCCGTTTGCACCATTCTCGTCGCAGTCTTCGCTCACATAGACAGTACTCGCCCACACACTCGTTACACCGTTCACGAACTCGCTACTTTCTTTGTGCAAGTGTTACTATGCGGCACATTCAAATTAACTGATATCTCTCATTCGAGACTCGTAGAAATTTCTAGACACTTTTCGAAGGAATCGAAGGCTTCTCGTTTCTATAACTTTCTGTACAGTCACACGTGGAATTGACTTATGACCCTGGCGTTTTCCGTACGCGTTTCAAAACTATGACACTATCAAACGCACTTTTACTTTATTTTCTCAGTAATCAATTTCAAATTCTATTGTATTAATGTCTTTTTATCGTTTTAATCAATCTTCACGAATTTCACGTTTACGCGTTGATCCCGATCCCACTTCTGATTTGAAAAACACATAAATATATTTTAAATACGGGAATATTTATTATGTTAACCTTTAATTTTATAAAATAGAAATAATATATTAAATTTGGAAAATATAAGTTCCGGAGTGGTTTGATGTCGTCCGTGTCGTTCGCGATCTCTGAGTCAATTCATCGATCTTTCGTTCTCTTTCGTCAGTGTTGTCTTCTGTTGTAATTTGTCAGTTTCGTCCAGTTTTGTCAGTGATGCTTTCACATCCATTGTGAGTTTGAACAGCGATGAAGAGAAAAATAAGTTCTCTCTATCTATCTATCTGTTTCTTTTATACATATACCATAACATATTTATTAATGAGATATGAAGTTGTTCTGAAGAGCTGAAAATGTTCGAGGTTGTTCTTATAATCATTTTCATCGCAATTATTGCTATTTATGTTGTTGATGTTCGAGAAATTTTCGCCCCCATTCGCTTTTAATTAAGCGATTACTTTAAGGGTCGGAGGGAGACTCAGGGGAACGATGTCTTCTGTATTTGAGTGTGTGGTCGGTCGGAAACACAAATCCAATATGTTTTGTGTGGAAGCAAGATAAATTATTGCACTTGCTTGTAATGTTCGGCGACCATCGAAAGAAGAGCGGAGGAGAGAGGGAGCTACATAAGAAAGTCGACTTAGGACAACAGAACTCATGGTTCGCCCGAGAGGATACCGTGGACAAGACCACATAATAATTGCTTCGATGAAAACAACGTCTTTTGACATGTTGCCACAACAACGGCTCCCAGCAGCAGAATACAATGATGCAGGGACACGAGGTGGAGGTGGCGAGAAGGATTTAGCAACGGGATTTAATATTTCAAGAGTATATCCTTTGGACAAATTCGAACAATCCCTCCTCTTTTTATCATGTAGAGAATAGGATACTTGATATTCCTATAATAGCTTTCATATAATTAAGAGTTTGGTGAGATTTTCTATTACACAAAGATAAACCTACAAAAAGCAGAAAGAGAAACAAACATAGTCAGATAGACACATGATATCTCATTGTTTGATTTTAAGACTTGCCTCTATTCAAAGATACTTAATAATGAGTACCCAATATCCTGGCAAAAGGGATTATCAATCTCACCTCCTCTTTTCTCTATAGTAAGATGAAGTAATTTGTGATTCGAAGTGTATGAAGTCAAAGCTCCCCAATAAAAAAACTTCAATTAATTGATATCGCGATCCAGACCTTTAACAATAGGCCTGAAGCTTTTATTAATGAAACTATTTCCAATAATTGGATTATCAGAATCATAAAATGAAATTATTTTGAAGGTATTTAAATTCTCTTAAATGTGACCCTAATATCTCTCTAATTTAAGATAATTTCTGGTTATAAAATTAAATAGCAGGAGATAAGAAAACATCATACCATAATTATATTATGGGTGGTGGGATACTTCGATGCTTCCTACTCCGTATCTGATTCAAGAAGTAAAGTTGTCGTGAAAATAATAAGAAAATATTTTACCATACATCCTTCGGGCACATTATTTTCTTCCCCATTATCTCTTAAAAAGGTTTGCATTCTCGAAACACAAGTTGTTAATAAGGTTTCTAGAGAATATAGTGGTCCACAATATCTATATACCAAAGGTCCATGCGTCATTTTCATTGTATGGAAGGGCTTCCCTTAAGGTTTCCTACAGCAATATGCAGAGTAAACGAAAACACATGGAAAATCAATTATCCAAGAGACATCCTGGTTTCTGAATGTTAAAAATTGACTACAGCTCGGGTTTTCTGGCTCCTTTTGGCACAGACAGAAGAACATTTGGATTTTTCCAATTTTTCCCATGTGCGCATGCAAATAAATTTAAAGTATTTCATGCGACAGAGATGAAACAGAACACAAGTGCGAACGAGACGAAAGAACTCTAAACAGTGAAGGAGGTGTGGAAAAGGACGAAAGGGAACAATGCCAGGACCTTAGACGAAGGATAAAGTAAACAAAATCCAGTGTGTTATTCTTTTCTTAAATTTTATTTCTTTCATTCTATTTGTTGCTGCTGTCGTTCATGCCGTGTTTATTGTTATGTGTGTAGATGTTGTTGTTGAGGATGTGGATGTTTCTGTTGTTATTGTAGTTTTTCTATTTATTGTTGTTCTTTTCGAAAACAGCAGGAAATTGTGTGAAACAACACAATGAGATTTATACTCTGAAAGTAAAACAATTGAGTTTCTGCGTGAAAAACATTGTTTTCTGAAAATTGAAATTAAATGCAAGATGCTTGCTTTCAGATACAGAAGAAAGCCAGAATGTGAAAAAGAGAGAGACACATTTCGAGAGAGAGAGAGGGAAGAAACAAGACACGAAGACACACAGATGGACGGATCACGCCTTGATGGTCGGAGGCAACTACACCACATGATAACTTCCCATCTGAATGGTTGTTATGCTGACTTCATCCTCCTTGTGCACGTGATGCCAGTTCCCACGCCCAGATCTTCTTTCCTACTTGCATCCATCTATTTCAACACCTCCATAACCACCTTTCTTCCAATCTTTTTGCACCTTCCTCGCACTTTTTAACTTTGCCCTCGTTTCATTACAACTTTTTTAATTAATTTTTTATCAAGAGCTCTTTCTTGCAGGTTTTCCCTTTTCGCTAGACTGCTAGTTGGACAGAGTGAAAGACAGAGAGATTGATGTTAATGAGTTTATCTTGATGACGTTGTTTTTGTTCCTTCGGTGTATGTTTGAGAATTATTGTTAAGACTAACTACTGATTTTTTGGTTTGAATGGTTTTGAAGTTGTTTAAAGTTTCTTAAACGATCTGGCTTCCCATCAGCATAATATGAGTACATCAATCAGATGGTTCCTCATCAGAAATCAGATCAAGGATTCACTATTAGTTAAGAAGAGTGAAAGGGAGGAAGCGACTAAAATAAGATGAGGAACAAAAGGTCTAGAAGGTCATGTTGATTGGAGAAGATTTGGAATTTGCGCAAAATGTATATTTCATTCACATTCTTATTTTTTTCTTTGAATTCTTCTCACTTACTATTGTCTGCTTCTATGTATATATCTCTAAATTTAATTCACAGAACCCCATACTATCCCTCATAGTATTCTCGGAACCTGGATGAACAAGTTTTCCTTCGCTTTTTATTTGTATTTGGTTTTTTAATCTTTCTTCTTCCAGTTCTTCCACTAAAATCCTTTTTCATTTACTCTCTCTCTCTCTCTCTCTTGCTCTTTATCGTCCTTCTGTTTTCTCTCTTATCTCCTGAGGTACTTGAAGAAATTTTGTTCTTACCGTGAAATCGTTAGGTAAGGAATTTCGTAACCTTTCTTTGTGAATTAATTTAGATCCGAGGTTTGTGCTTGCCACAACCAATTTTGGAAACTTTCTAAGATTAGAAGGAATTTTACAGAAGCACAATGAGAAGAGAAGGAAGCATCAACAACTTCATGTAGGTGGAATTTCAAAGAAAACGAAGACGTCTAAAGTTAGGAGGAGATTTAATTAAAGACATAATTTTCGCAACTTTTAGTAGAGTATTGAGCATTAATGTAGAAATAAGAAGAGAGTGTAAAAGACATGGATGAAAGTTCGAATCCTGTTCCAAAATAATTCATCGTGATAATGATTGGTTTTTATATGACAGTTTTTTTATCATCTACCATCATAATTTCCTTTATGGTCTTTCTCATATTATAATTCCTCAACTCAAAAACCAACCTGTATTCAATTTACACAGCGGACTTTAAAATTCCAAAAAAACCAGTAGTCTCTTTCTATGCAGATGATTCCGCCCTAATCTCCAGTGGAAAACTATCCAATGCACTTGTTAAAAACATGAAGAATGCGATCCTAAGATCCAAAAAATATTTCGAAAAATGGAAAATTAAAATTAACGAATCTAAAACTCAGGCATTTATTTTCCCTTTTAATAAATCGCCAAAAAGGCATAAGGCTAGTAGTTGAAGGTACCGAAATTCCTATTCAACATAATGTAAAATATTTAGGAGTTATTTTTGACAGTAAATTAACTTTTAAAAGACACATTCTACAATCCATTGATAAAGCTCTAAAATGTGGAAGATCCCTGTATCCCTTGCTTAATCGCAACGCGAAGTTGAACATTAAGAATAAACTCCAAATATACAAAATGTGTATCAGACCGATATTAACATATGCGTGCCAAATCTGGTCAATAAAAGCTACAAAATGCCACATAAGATATTGCATTCAAGATATAATGAAAAGATGTTAATCACGTTTATGAATGATATAACACAAAGATTTGAAGATAGCTGCAGATCTTCAAGCATAGAAATGATCAGAAATTTATATAATTAAACTACTTTTACATTTTCCGTGAGGATCTCGAAGGTTTTTCCCTATTTTTTCTCCTTACTTAAGACAACTATTAAATGTATATTCTTCAAGTAAATTTTAAATATATGCTGCAATATTATAATTTAATCTCATAAAATGTAAATAATTAAATGTACAAATTTTTTATACTGTGATTTATAGTGAAAATAAATAATAATAATAATAATAAAAACTCGTAGAAATCCGTCCATAACAGGACGAGAACTCACAACAACAGCAACATCAGGAAGAAAATGTTTAGATTTCGTTTACAATTTCGTGCATTTGACTCATCCTCATTTGATCCCAGTCAATTCGACAACAAAGGACTATCCGATTCTTTTCTTCTCCTGACCTCAAAAGCCCAATCTCTTTTTGTTGTGCTTCTTTGTATTTCGTATCCTCCCGAAAAGGTATCGGATATTGTTTAGAGATCGAGATAGAGAGAGGGTTTAGTTCGAGAGAGTACGACAAAATTAACAAGGGAATAAAATAAATAGGTTTACTGGGTCAGAAGAAGGAAGTGCTAGGGAAAGTCGAAAAACTTTTCACCGGGACTGATATCGGATGATGACCAGGAATTGACGTAGAGGAAGTGACCAGATTTCACATTGCTATCACCACCCTACACTTAAAGTGAATCAGCCCAAACGATTTGTTCTCGCCCTGATTTGATTGTCAATAGTTTTCGATTCTGCAAAATCAATTGAAATTCTGGCCTGAAAAAGTGGAACACAGCATCGAAAACATGTAGATCACATACATGGTGCGTTCACTCAAATGCACACCCTGCAACACACCAACACGCACACGCAAACCTGTGTACACAGATGGAGCAACGATATGTTATTCATTAAAATATACAGGAAACGGATATTGTTATCACCATAGGCAACAACAACTTCAACAATGGCATCATCGCCATCTACCAACAACTACTAATGCAATGGGAAAACACATGAATAACAAAAGCAGAAAATATCAAATCAACAACAAACACATGTATGAAAATGCCAACAACAGATGCCGGATCAGGAAACAAGCAGCAAACATCGAAAATATTTTAGAAAATCATATTTTGTTCCACATGGCATTCCCATCGCCGTTCGATATTCATTTTCCGGTCGGTAATAATTTTCCCAATTATCTAAAAACGAAAAAAAAAAAAAATAATTTCTCACATACATAAAATATATAGCTACACATCAATGCACTGAGAGAGAATTTATTGATGAAATGATTTTTTAGACACAAGCAATTTTTTATTATTTATCTCTTTATGTATCTATTTTTGATTCGGTGTATCGTAATTACTGTCATAATTGTACATAATATTTTAATATAGATATTTTTTTAAATTTTATTTTACTTTACTTTTGCACTGCTAGTTCAGAGAAAGAATTAAGATCTAAGCGTTGGAGAGATCAGATATATAACCTGAAGTACTGATATTCATTTGCATACATCAACAGTATGATGAAGAAAATACAAAATCAACATGTATAGGGATTTCCGGTGAAGACATCTCTCCACCACCAGATCGTCAAAGGATTCTCATCCTATCTGAAGCAATTAAAATATTTCGTAAATGGAATAATAATGCGGAGTTGATTTTGAACTGAACTTCATTTCTGGATCTTAAGCTGGTGCTCTAATTTAGGATTGTTCTTGAGCAGTGATAACAAGGAAGTGCTCAAAGGATAATTTCAACTATTAAATATTTATGTTAGAATTATTACCGAAGACCTTTTCTTAGTTCCGAAATACTTTGAGAGAGATTCTCGCTTCCTACTCTGTCTCCATCCATTTGATGGAATCGGTTATCGATTCTCGTCTTTGGTCGTAATTCGAGTACTAGTCCAAGCCGACGACAGTGTTACGACTCGTGATCTTTCATTTCATAATATTTTGTTCCCTTTTCTCTCTCTGTCTCTCTCTCTCTTGTCATCTTTTTCCAAACAAAACTAATAGTCTTCATAATATTGTAATTATTATTCTTATTCATTAATATTATTTCTGATTTAATTGGTGATGGCTGTTTAGTCTACTATAGCCAATTAAGAATAAATAAAAAAACAAATAGTAATATTAATAATACTAGTGACAACTTAAAAACGCTTCAACTGCAGGAATTTGCAGAAACGTCAGCAATAAAAAGGACATCATCAACATCAGGACATTATAGCGAGCTTTAGTCATTCTATTTCATCCTCCCTTATGCGCTCTGCTGACAGTAGAATCAATCGGTACACACATATTCTCATCACACATTAACTAACGAACACACCAACTAACATACGGTCACTCTGAGGGTTTACAATTGTGTCCTAATTTGATGATGGGTCAAAGCCAGGACAGCGGACGTGGGCAGGACAGAAAATCGAAGAGAGAACATCGAACGGAGCACATTGAGGACAGGATAGTGGACAGATAGACGAGATGAGAGACAGGAAATGTTGGACTACGAGGGAGATGCGTGCAATGCAAATATTTAGCGAACTAATTAAGATGGACAAATTAATTGAATCCTGAAATTACAGACAAAGGGAAAGACTCATGCGTCCCTGTCATTCCTATATTTCTCAACTACTCACACATTCATTCCCTCTCTCTCTTTCTATCTGCCTCTTTCTATTTTACTCCCAAAAGTTAATGATATGTAGATATCAAAGGATTTGACAATTGTCCATTCAATTGCAGATAGAGATAAACAGAAAAGGGCTGATATAGAGTAATGGAGAGGAGAAAGTTCGATCAGTTCAATGTGATCGAAATAACACAAAACTTATAAGCGGGAAACTATTGGGAGAAAAATAAATAATAAAATTATTTTCAAATACAATATTTCAAAAAAAAAAATAATAATTGTTCAATCTTTTGCAATCAGTTTCTGAAAATTGTTATTTTAAAATGTTAAAATAGCATTTTCCTATCTTTGTATTCCAATAATTTTCTTATTATTACCTAATTACATATGATCATGAATAGGTCATTGAATCTGCCAGATCTACCGCAGTGATTTCATCATCATAATTATCCTCACCTCCAGATCCATAATCTTGATACTTCAAGAGCTTGTGCATTATTCTTTTAGTATACCAAGCAACAACTATAAAGACAATTAGACTACTCACAACAACAATAAAGCAACTGAATACTAACAACAATAATAATGCAACGATGCATCATTTGTTTTATACGTTTATAATTTTAAGCACGAAAGTAGAGTTATGTCCTTTCTCTCTCTCTGCCTCTCTCCCTTTCGCCTTCTCGTTCCCTCTTGCATCCTCTTCTATGCTGCAGCTATTCTTTGTCCGAATGCATTGTTGTTGCTTCTATTGTTCTACATTTCATGGAATATTCCTTCGGGGCAAAGCAGCGCATTGCAGTGCTGCCAGAGTGTTTTATTTCTGTTGCTGTTGTTGTGCATTATTGTGCATCAGCGTCGCCGTCGTCGTTTCTGGTCGGAATCGCAGCTGTGGACATCGCAGAAACCATATCCTCATACCTCTCGTCCGCGATTTGTGAGAGACCAACGAGTTTTCAGTTAGAAGATCGAATCGGATCCCATCAAGCGGTGCCCGACTACGAACAGAATCCATTAAATAATGTCCTGATTTGTGAAATCTCCTTTCGTCATCGTGGTCGTCCATGGACCATGGTCTCATCCACAAGGAGTGTGCTGTTGTTATTGTTTATGATGTTCTTGCTGTTGATATTATCGTTGCTTCAGGATGGTCTAAACCACATCAGGAACACATGCTGTTGGATGCGTCGGCGAGCTTTTCGCTAAAATGCAAAGCTCGTTGAATAAAATCTCGGAATTCTCTGTCTCCACACATTCTTCCATCCTCGCTCTCTCGTCCTTCCTTTCTCTATCTCTCAGTCCAACTCTCGCGTACTCCTCCTTTTTCTACACCCTCTCAATCGTAAAATTCGAAAAGCAAACGTAGAGATTTTATAATAAAATTCCCAAAACGAGAAGCGAGAAAGAGAGGTATAGCGAAAACGTGAGCGTGTGTGTTAGAGTGAGAGAGAGGGAGATAAGGACAGAGATATTCAGGGGGAATGAGAGAGGAAGAGAACGCCACCGTTACCACAAAATCACGGAATTTATGACGGCCGTGGTCCGAGGTCGGAGCCGTGGTACCGATTCATCTCCAGGATTCGTTCACTTATGACGGCCGTTGGACTGAAAGAGACGGGTAAGAGAGAGAACAAGAGAAAGGCAGAGAGTGAGAAGAGCAAAGAGAGAGAGAGAGAGGTTTAGTGCCACTCGCACGCGATTAAAAAGACTCGACGCGAGCCATTGATATTAATTGAAAGATTTCGTAATGCGATTTTGCTGAAATTCCATGCAATTTTCAATGAGAGAAAATAAAGCAAGATCCAGTGCTAAAGAGATAGACTTGACTACATACAGAAAAGAGAATAAAAGGAAGAGAATGATCAGGGAGAGAATGTAAAAATATCTCGATTTAAAATTCATTCAACACGCCAATATGAGGGATTCGGATTATTGCAAGTATAAGAGGAGTAAAAAATGTTTTAATTTAGTGAATAGGGTGGGCGTTAAAAATTCCCACAGTTTCCAGAAAATCCCAAACATTAAGAAACTCCATCTCCCATCTTCTCCTTCTGAAGCTTTCTGTCTTTAATAACAATTTCCACGTGAAGATATCGTTCCGTGGAATTTTATTAAAGTTTTCTCATTTATTTGAACGGCCTTCATGGTCCTTTTCGGTTTTATTGTTGTAGTTACCCTGGTTTCCTTGTTGTAGACTCACAATATTCCTATTGTTGTTGTTAATGTGGACGATGTTCTTATTATAAGCTCCATTCCCTGACCCCGGGCTGGTCTGCGTAATTTAAAGCATGTCTGCTGACGTCCATTGTTAAAATGAAAATTATTATCATTTTTAATCCGTGAAAACTACTTTGTAGCAATTTGGGAGATCCACACACACACACTTGTGTCTCCACAAGGACTAAGAGAGAAAAACTTACAAATAAAATCCAGGACCCAGTAGGAGTAGAAAGGTGAAGATGAACATATATTTTAGAAACATTATTTTAGAGAGAATCCTCTATGGATTTTTCCGAGATATTTCCTACTGGGTCAATAGTTGGTGTGTCACAATGTGCGAAGGACTCCTACCTACCTTGGGCATGTTTGAATCACCTGGCCACGCCCCCTCCTCATTCCTAGGTATCTCATCACAGGTGCTAAGCGGCGCGACCGGGGAGACCGAGGTCTGCAGTACCAGCCGCATTTCACGTTGTCTTCTTTATTCGTGCCTAGGGAGAAGCCGAGCCAGAGGACGCTAGCTCCCAGACGTAGACGACAGGTTGGCCTTTTAAGCGTTTTGTTGGCAGGGGACAAAAAGCCGCCAGACAAAACTTATAAAGAAGACAAAAAATAAAATAGTACGAGGCACAAGGGAAAAAAGATAAAGTAAAAGTAAAGTAATGCGAGCATTTCTAAAATCTACGAAATAGGATGCTGTGGAGTCAGACGGATAGGTTCAGGATGGTTCATGAAGAGAATGCTAATGAGAAGCTGGAGGGACCGAGGGGAAATAGATGCATGAGGAAAAACAACCCCGTAGGCCTCGTTGTAATATTTTCAATTTAATTAATACGATTCAGAGAATTGACCGTTGGAAGATTTACATGAATTTGGAAATAGTTTAATTAAAGCTTAAAAGACTTTTCACAACATGCTTAATTTTCCGTCTGGAAATAGTTGTAGTTCTTTGTTGACTCCAGCTTTCTCAATCTTCCAAATGCCTCCAGTGTTTCGAAAGCCACAAAAATCGCAAGTCGCTAACCTATTTAATTAATGCCTCGGATGCGTATTCTAATCACAGCTTTCTCACTGGTCCCTTTGTTTATACCGATTGTTTATAACCTCTGCAGCTCCTTCTCTCTATCTCTCTCCCCCTCTATCGACCATTCATTTTGATTCGTATCCACAATTCATTCCACATTCCCAATACCTTCTTCCACTTCAAGGCCTGAAGTTGTTGTGGCTGCAGCGGGTGGAGAGAGATGCTTTTGAAGATTGGGGAAAAAGATTGATTTGTTAACTGAATGTGACGCAGGACTTGATTGATGATAATATCTTCATCTCCTCTTCTTCCTTGGGCGAAAATTGTCTTCATGCGTTATTTTCCCTCTTCTTCGTCTTCGGCGTCTTCATTTCTTTTCTCTTCTTCGCATCCCTCTTCAACGCCTCTCGCCATCTCTTTCTTCTAGGAAAATCCTTCATGCTGGAGGCATTTGTAGTTGTTGTAGCTGCTCCTAATTAATTCCAATATGTTTCTGCCATACTTTTATGTCCGACTCTTCGTCGTGTCTTCTTTTGCGAAGCAGCGCAGAAGAAGGGGTGAGCAGATGTTAAGGAAGGCAGGTTGAGGGAGGATCCCAGGAAATTTATGTGGCCACATCTTAATTGCAAATTTGCAGCCAGGACTTCATGGGGTATAATGCTTCCTGCCAGAATTTATGCACTGATTAGGGATGATTAAGCGAACTCGTATATGGACACATATAGCAAAGAGATAGATTAGTGAACCTTTGGAATGAGCAACAGAGTAATAACTAGAGAGAGAATACTTCACTAGGCGCTATGAAAAGTATATATAATTTAATTTTCTATATATGTTTATATATTCTTAAATAATAAATATATATAATAATATATATATATAAATATATTCTTAAAAATAAAAGTACAATATATTTTTACCACAATATTCGTAAAAAGCTGCCAAAGAGATCTGATTTTCGTGACTGCCATATTGTTGTAAGTTTATAAACTGGTATTTGCTGTTTGGAAAATCACCTTAGAAAAATACGTTCAATGAGTTGCCAACGAAGGAGATTAACATCAAGAGGGGTTCGGTGCGATTTTGTCGCTGCAGGCGCCGGACGAAGATGACGATCCGAACGAAGATAATTTAATTTATTTTCGGTTCTTCTTTTTCGATTCTTTCATTCTCGCCTCCCCCTTGTTTCCACCAATTCCACAAAATATTTATCTTTAGACGAAATCTTTGTTTTTACAATCGGTATTCAGGAAATTAATTATTTTAGTTGCTTTCCATCAAGGTGTTGTCAACGTAATTTTCATTAGAGTCCTGAATTCTGAATTATACTTCCTTTTCTCACATTTACTGAGTATTCGAATTAAATGGCGCATGTAATTAGATTTTAAATTTATCGCAAATATGGAGGCAAATGAAAATCATTCCTCTGCTCATTCATTCCTCCTTCTCTTTTATTCAACAGAAGCTTTTTGAGCCTCAACGAACGAAAGGAAAATAAGAGAAATTTTCACGGAGAAATCTTAAAAAATTAATAATAAAAAAATAAAAACAAAAATTCATCACGGGCAACATCTGGTTCTGTGTACACTGGTACACCATTCTCCTCTATATCTCACTCTGTCTATCTTACTCTCTCTCTCTCTCTATCGTTGCCCTCATCTACTACTCAACCGCGAATGTCTCATTAGACATTCCTCAGATGTCGTCCCCACATTGACGAAATAAATAATGTGTAAGTGAGAGTCCTTGAGGGGTGAACAAATGTGGAAAAGGGACAGAGGCTGCTCGATGCGTTTAATTAAGTCTCAGGGGACGCCCAAACCCAAGCTCTTAATTTTGATAATTTGCATAGATATTAAAAATTTTTAGCAAGTCATTTGAGTTCTTCTTGAGCCCCAGAAAGGTTATAGGAAGTTAGAGATGAATTATAGAGAGGGATATAGAAAGATAGAGAGAGAGAAAGTAAAAATTAAGGCAAACGAATTAATTGAAATAATTCATGCATCAATTGCTCAATTATTTTCCTGCCAATCGATTTGTTAAATTCCTTTATTTTTATTGATTTTTGTAGTTCTTTCTTTTCTGAAATTCTGAGTATTACATAATTTAGTAAATATAAATTTATAACAACGAACTTGTGCTTAATGAAAGTGGTTGATACTCCATAAATTCCTGTAGCGATCAATACATTTTTGAATTATTTCAATAACCAGTAATATTCCTTCATGTCCATAGTTCGGTAATGATAATTTATTACATTCTATATAAATTATTTTTATTTTTTCACTCATCACATTTTAATTGGTCGGTTCTTATCATTCTCGCATCTCTTCTCTCTTTTACGATAATATTTATATCTCAATCACTCAATGGCGAATTTCTTTGTACAATTTTAATTTGGAATTCGGTCAAATTATTGTTGGAGATAAATCAACAATCTTTTCTCAAAAAATCTATTTTCAACAAATCTTTTTTATTATTTTTGGATTAAGTTAAAATAAATGAATCCATTGAATATTGAATTGAATTAAATTACTTCATCCATCGAAGTGAGTTGAGTTGCAACTTTGATGAGTTGTTATCAGTTGAAACCATCATCGTCGTCATTTTTATACCCATAATATTTTTAACCAATATTCTCTCTTCATCATGTCTACTAGATTATCATCATTAACTTCATATTCATCACGTGGAATAAAAATTGTAATCTTTAAATGGTATGTATGGGAAATAATTCATTAAATTGGATGACTTTTGGTATGTTTGGTTCAGGAGAAAAAAAACTCCAAAAAAAACCAAACTCCACCTCACGTTTAATGCAAAAATTAAAAGAGTAGTAGAAGAAGTGGAGTAGCAGAAGGCGCCATAAATCAGGGTAGAAAAGTGTGGAGAAATCGTGAAATATTTGGTACTAAATCACCGGCATCAACGGGTGTAAACGACAGAAACGAAAGAAACAACAGAAAACAAAGAGAACGAGACAGAGAGAGAAAAAGAAACAGAAATGTGAGACCTCCCAAATGTCGTTGTAACAACGTCATCATCATCAGCGAGCAATTAGTTCAAATGCTGAACGTTTCAAAGGACAATTAAAGAATTAACACAAGGATTCTAATGCATTGGAAAAAAGGGGAAAATAAGAAGAGAGTCAACAGAGATGAACGAAAGAATTAAAGTGCGGAGAAGAGAAATAGAGCACATAAGGTTTTATTATCTTGCAACAGTGGAAGGAAATTGTTTTCTCTCAGATTTCTTTCGCTCTTCCGATGTCATTTGGGATTCTTTTGGCTCCCTTTCGGCGATAAATGCAACGAAAATGGTTTAAGTGTCTTTGGAAATCAACGGATGCAGCAAGTTGTACAGAGAGCTCGAGCCAAAAGTCTCCAGGGGAGTGTATAGAAGGATATCATTGTAGTCACACACTCATCACTTAAACCAACACATCGCCCTGAACACACACACACACCCACACACGATAGCGCACAATGGGACTTCTCTACGAAAGGATGTGCAATGGAGCGTCCAAGGAAACATTGAGTAAAAGGAAGAACCGACCAAGAAGGGAAACTTAGAGAGGAGATGTGTAAAAAGAGGAGGAGTCAAAGAGATGAGGATTCAAAGAGAGAAGGGGTGAAAGAGCAAAGGGATATAAGAACGATGAGTTAGGCAACAGAGAAAGAGAGTGCAAAAAATAAATTGCTCATCAACAGCTTCAACTGAGTTTTTCTGATAGTTTCAGTCGAGGGCGGAAGAGTTCTCGACTGAGATTCGTTGAGGGGATCCCTCGAAGGCAGCCAAACAATCAAGGACGAGGAACAACGCTGCCGTCATCGCAACCACCGACCATGGGCGCCATCAAAAACCGAGAAAACGAAACCCCAACTCTCCACCTCACGCCAACCACACTGCTTCGATTTTTCGTAATCGCCTCGCACTCGCTTCTCCCGTTCTCCCTCTGGCGACCGTTAAAGTTTTAAGTGATTTTTATGTCTTAATACAAGTATTTTTTCGTCCCCTATCTTTGTCTCTCACTCTCTCGTTTTATCTTCCTCTTTCGCTTTGTTTCTTCACTCACTCCCTCACTTGTCTTCAATCTTTTCAGAATTTTCTCTTCCTCAAGTTTCCAACCATTTCGCAGCAATGAGAGTTTCCACTTAAGTGTTTTCATTCCTCCACCTCTCTTAGTCCCTTTCTGAATGTCGTTTTTGGTTTCTTTAATTTCTTTCACTGGCTTTTTGTATTCCACAGTTCCCAACTTCAGCTGAAGTGCCTGAGTTTTCTTCATGATTTCTTCCATATTGAGTGACATTTCCAGCAACTATTTTTTTGGGGTACACATGCATTACACACAAATGCAACTGGGTTATTGCAAAAATCTGGCATCACTTGCAATTCTTGCCAAGATTTCAACGATCACAAGTGGCAGAAGTCGAGTGTCGAATGTACTGAAATAATGAAATCTAGAACAAATCGATTTTATAAACGATTTTATAATAGTTTAGTTTAAAAAATAGTTTTGAAAAAAAAAATATTGTTTTCTCAAATTATCGCCGAACGGAAGAATTTGAATAAATTTTTTTAGCAACGATACTAGGAAAATTCAAGGACGC
Organism: Coelopa frigida; assembly: GCA_017309665.1. Lineage (NCBI taxonomy): Eukaryota > Metazoa > Arthropoda > Insecta > Diptera > Coelopidae > Coelopa > Coelopa frigida. The sequence continues at coordinate 32,519,713 of CM029563.1, read as the reverse complement.
AAAATTTAGAATAGAACGATATTAATAATTCGCTACTTCACTTCAACTTCCTGGAAAAATAGCACGTCGAGGTCCGAATCAGCAGCATCAAAGAGCAAGAGCGACGATGAACGTGTGAAATGCGGCAAGGATCTAGAGAGAGAGAGAGTGAGGGAGAGAGAGAGAGAAGGAGTCAGAAAGTGAGTCTCCGAGGGATGGAGTCAAGTGGTGGACATAATTTTCAAACTTCTTACTTAAGGCCGGAAGCGTCAAGTGGCAACCATAATAAAGAAATCATGGCGTGACGAGAGGGATGGAGCGATAGAAGAAATGAGTAAAAGAGATGAATAAAACTAAGAGCCAGAGACGAACAAGTGCCGAAGTGTGAAATGTGTAGGAGGAAGGTGTGAGTAGGAAAATAGAGAGAGAAAGAGAGAAGGAAAGTAAAAGCAAAAAGCCGTATTGTCTCGAAGTTTATGGCAGAAAACGAGTGGTGGGAGAGAGTTAAATGTTTTAAATATTCAAGGCAAATCTCAATTTAAGTTTTTTTCCTATGGTTCTATTTTGATAAGCATTTTTTAATTTTTTATATAAATAATGTAATAAAAAATTTATAATCTCCATTAGCTCAGATAGAGCACTATTTCATATACTTCATAAATATCAAAATGGAACTCGACTAAAAACTAATAAAATTTCACCGAATGCAATAAATTCCGAACAGGTGATGATTTGTTAATTATTTCACACCATTGAATCTAACATTTTGTATCAGCTAGTAATTCTATTTTAATTATTTAATGTTTTGCAAATAACGGTTTAAGTTCCGCCCCTTTCACCCTCATCTCTCTATCTCTCAGAGTTTAACAGTAGGAATAATTTAATAACGCGGTTGTGATTTAGGCGAATTTAAACTTATACTGATTAATTACGAAAGTAGAGCCATGAATATCTAAGCAATACTTTCGAATGTATAACAATATATTCTTCATATATATTTTAATTAATTAAAAATATTTATAATATATTTTTATAAGTATTTTTAATTTAAAATATGTGCAAAATAATAATTTTCTTTAAATTATATAAATTTTATATAAAATTTCAAATTCCATTTATTGGTCTGTCGCTGCCATTTACAGTTACAATAAGTGTGACCGTTCTTTTATTCACATGGGGTCACAAACGCTGGAAGTTGGAGGAAAATTGTTAAAAAATTCCAACTAAATCACATAAAATAATGTTATCTGAGGCATTTTACAGTATTTGGCAAACGATTGCATGCTCGTAAATTAAAAATTTAAACGGATTTGTGCCAAATTCAGCTGAACTAGATTCCGACTGTGCGGGCGTTTGTAGGATGTGGAGGAGGCACCGTAGAGTTATGACAAAGAGAGGTTGGCGATGGTAAAAACTTTTGGGCGATGGCGGAGAGATAGAAAAAGAGAGAGTATATTGTTGTAGAGACATGTGTTAGAAAGAGTATAAGAGTAGAGAATTAAAAAGAGGACGAGTGGTTAAATTTTGAGGAAGATTTAGTAAATTATTTAAAAGATATTGAAACATGATTACCGTTTGAAAATTGAGATTAAAACAATACAATGATATTTTTAAAAAATATTCTCTTGATTGTTGCAGTTGTTATCATGAATTATTTAATATTTATTAAAGAAGTTCTTGTAGTTTCTTTTGATATTGTAATTGGATTTATTGCTGTTGGATCCATTGTTATTTCCCTATGTGCATTCGTTTTCATTCCAAAGTCTCTAGAAATTAAGTCATGGCCCGGGGGCGTATGAGCACTATTGTGTTGTAGATTTATTTGTTTTTTACATGTGTTTATTGAGAAAAACTTTAGCCATGCGCATATTCATGAGAATTTCTCGTACAATAAACCCATTCCCTCTGGCTATTGACCAACTTCAAAAGCAATTAGAATAATAACAATAACTTCAAATTTCCTGGAGGGTTGCAGTTTTCCATTTTCATTAATTAAATAGTGAAGGGAAGTCTTATTCTTATAACTATTGTGATCCTTATTAATAAAGTTGAAAACAATAAAAAATATTACTATAACAGGTATTACAAAATCACATGTACGTTAGAATGATTGTCGAGAGAGACAATGAGAAAGGTGGAATGAGAATAGAGAGAACTTTTTTAAAAGTCCATTAACACTTTCCCTCTGGCAAGAACTAGAAGTAGTTTAAGTTGCTGTGGTAGGAATTTAGTAACCAGAGTTAAAATCTATTAGAAAGAACTCGGCTTCGACCTAGTTATTGCGTGGATTCCATGTCGCCCTATTGTCATTCGTCGTCCTGGTACTTATCGTCATCGTTGTCATCCTTATCGCCATCTTTGTGATGTTAATTAGGCGACGTTATTGAATTTCCTCCATGTGGCAGCCACATCGTCGACTTCAATCAGTTCCAGTTCATTTTGTTGGCTCATTAGGAGCTGCTAAAAGGTTTCCAAATCGAATTAGACAAATTCGAGGAATATTACGTGCCATTGGCAACTCTGCCCCTTCCTCTAACGATGAGGCAGAGAAAAACTCGATGTCATAATTAATTTAGTTGCTACGCACATTCTTCTTCTTCTCTGCAGTTACTATTGTCCCAACATTGGCAGCTCGAGAATTTCTACGTTAAATTTTGTAAGATTTGGAGACAACGTGTCGAAGCGATAATTATTATGAACCGCGACGATGGAGAAGGGTACAAGTGGTACAAACAAAAAGTGTTGTTATTTTTAACTTTTATTATTAGTATTTCATTCTGAGATCCTATTTGAATAATAATAAAACAACAGTGGTCGACTTGCCTTAACCGTAATATTCTCTATTCGAGCCAGGTTAAGGTGGGAGGTAACCATCGCTGGGATCCCTTGAATTCTAAGAACTTAGGGACTCCAAATTTTTGTATTTTTTAAATTCATACCTCATTATCTTTCACTTTAATTCCTAAAAATTAGCATGAGCAAATGGCAATGTCCTGTACATCAATTACCGCATGACTTTTTTGTCTGCATATAGGTCAAATTTCTCTCTTTAATGTCTGTCTCTTTAGGGGTATGTAGTTTAAGAAAGAAAGTAGGCGAACGAACATTTGTTTACATTTATTTCGAAGGATTTATGCGAGTTTCGGCCATTTAGTCTCCGTTTCTCCTCAAAATGGATCTCTTTTCTTCTTTCCCGACATACAGTTTTTTAGCTTTCCGTGCTTAAATTTGAATGTTCATAATTCATTTTTTACTTTATGCAGAGGAAAGAACGCATCGAAGCACATAAAAAGCGAACGAACTGTTGTCGAGGATCCCTGTATACTTTTACAGGAGATAATGTGAATATATATTTAGCCACAACTGAAGAGTTTTGAGGGTAAAAATTTACTGAATAAACTATAAAATTAATAAAGTTTCAATGTGCATCTCTCCACTTTACAGAAATTATAAAAAATAATACATTAAATAGTTTTCGCAAAATGTTGCTGGAGGGCTCTTCCCCTTAACAACAAGAGTAGGAGAAAGTCGTGAGTGGCAAGTGACGAACAACGAGTTTTAACGATTCAATTTGTGTGGAAAAAAATGCAATTATAAAGTTCATCAACGAGTCGACAACGAGTTAATAAACGACTACGTTAAATTTTCAGATAGAGAGATAGCGAGTGTGAGAGAGAAAGAGAGCGAGTGAGGAAAAAAGGGAACAAAAATATTTGAATTAAAAATTCAGGAGTTTTTTGGTGAACAGTGATGTTGCAGAATATTCCACCGTAGTTCGAAGTAGATTGGTTCTATAGAAATAAAGTCAAATTTCTATGTATTTGATTAAATGCAGTGAAAATATTCAAAAAATAAATCTATCTGAAATAAATTTTAAATTTTAAGTATGGGGAAAATATGTATGTTTAAATTTACCTCAAAAAAACTCATATTTTTTGGTAAATTCTATCAAATCACCAACATATTTTCTATCTGCCACATTTCCTCTAATAACCTCTGGGAATATCGAGATCTGCGAAAGCAATCAATTTCCACTCAACTAAAAGCTTTAGCGTAAAAACCTACGACGTCTCAGAAATTTATATCAACCAACGGGTGGCAGGGAAAATGAAACACAGAGAAGAGAGAGAAAGAGAGATGAGAAATCAAGAGTATGGAGGAGCAAGCGAACGTCAATTCTCCTAGGTGGACAGATTGAGACAGCGGGACCTTTTAATACCATAAAATCCTAGAATTTGTCCCCGGAGACTTCGACGGATTCCACCGGGTCGAGGCGAAGTGTGGAGTCAAGTGAAGTGTAGTAGATTAAAGAGCTGGGCGAGGTGGGTGTGAAAAATCACAGCTCCCTAGTAAGTGATGCCGTGCACATTTCCCTGCAACATTCAGTGATCCGTCCCACCACAGCGCGTCCTCAACCTTGGGGTGCTGGATATGATTCTGGTCGCGGTCGAGATTCCGATTCCTGGTCTTTTCCTTGGCATCGCGTTCTAATTCATTGGTTGTAATTCAGACCAATCTACATCCGGCGTTCTGGAATTGATTCACTTTACTCAAACAGATGGGGAAGAAGGAAGTGGTAGTGGAGGCAGAGACCGGTAGAAGGGAGTGAACCATAGCAAGTGAAAATGAAAGAGAAGCTGAGAAAGACAAGCAGGGTACTCTACTGTGTGCGAGTGAGCGAGAGAGCATTCATTAGTTGACGCTGATTGTTTCCGCCGTCCATGGCAGAGTTGCTTCATCGGGTTCCGTTTCTTCTTTCTCCTCTTGATAAAGTCATTTCCGGTCGAGCAGTCATTTTCCCTCTCAAAACGTTCCGCGAGGAAAAGATGGAAGAGAAAGAGAATAGATGAAAGGATGAAGTAAAATAGCATGAAGGAAAATAGCATGTACAAAAAAAAAATAAAAATAAGGAGAAAAATAAATATTTTATGAAATAAGGAAAGTTTAAATGGTTTCAAGGGATCGAGAAAGGGATGGATAGATTGGAGGTGAACTCATTTTAATTAAGGACTTTGTGAACGAAATGGAGAAGCATTTGTACGAAATTGGAATTCTAAGAAGGAAATTCTAAGACTATAATGGAGAGGGCAAAATTAAAGCGGTGAGAGAAAGAGAAAGTGAGCTGGAGATGGATAGTGCGATCTGAAGTCAGTCTTCTATTAGTATGAAATTTGGAGTATGTCTGTAGGATATTCATTCATTTAACAAAGATTTGGCGCTGTCACTCAGACGATTGTTGGAACGACTGTTGACCGACTTGGTTCAAAAAATAATGACTGATATTGAGAAATCAGTCAATGAATGAAAAAAATGAACTCTATTCTTATTCTCTTAAATCTCTTGTTATTTCAAAATATATTGCTTTTTTAAATAAATTTTAAGTTTTAATTTAAAATCAATTAACTTTAATTATTCTTTAAGATTTTGTTTTTGTAATATGAAGTTAGTTTTTATACAAATTTTTTTCCTCAAGCTAGACAGTTCATCCGTCCTTTTGATATGGGTTTTCCTCACTCGTTCGTAAACCTAACCATGACGTCCGGTTGTCCGAATTTCTCGTCCAGTCGTTTTTCAGCACAATCTCTCTGAGTTCCACTCGATATGAAGCGAGTTCATGTGAAATATTTGCTACTCCTGCTCCAACGGCAGAACGAAAGGAGAGGGGAGGAAAGAATCTCGATAATCCCATGGACAAGAATGAAACAGACAGAATGTGCAGTAGAAGAAGGATAGGATAAGATCGAAGAAGACGAAAGGAAGTACAAGGCGAAGTGGAGACCGAAGAGAAGACCGAAATAGAGACCGAAGTGGAGACCGAATTGGATAACGAATAAAACTAGGAAAAATAGACCTGAGAAGGAAAAGACAAAATGTCCTGACAGACACAGTTGTCTCGGTCGCACACTTGACATCACCCAGATCTTCCAGTAGTCTGCAACCCCTCCCCCTTTGGGGAGCCGCCCACTCGCCGTGAGCTAGATCCACTCCTCGGCTGCATTGCAAATCTCAAGGATGAAGCGAGCGTGCACTTGAGTCCTGCCAGAGGTCTGCGCCCAGGCCTGACCAGAATCCGTGGCGACTTCATTCGAATGGAGGACGAATCAGGAGCGTCAGCATCCTTCTGATGACTTTAGACTTGGATGCTTTAATTGAAAAATTGCCCAACTGAGGGAAATCCTTTTGCCGTCAACTTGTGGGAAGGAGTTATTTTTTTATTTTGGATCTTTTAGTTTCAGTTTCTGACTTTTTTTTGTCCACTTTTCTGAGGTTTTTTTTACGAGGGATGTCAGCAAGAAAAGTCAAGCAATTTTTTCACTGTGTTAGAAGATGTCCACTGGGCAGAAGAGAAGAAGAAAAGATTTGCAAATGGAAAATGGAACTCAAAGAGTTCAAAAGTTTCAAAGGTTTTTTACTTCAGTGTTTGCAGGCAGCTTCTCACTCCGACTGCCTATGAAAATTGCATTAAGATTCGACACTCTTGCAGTTTCCGCTTCCGCGCCACCACGATGCTCATTTATTCAAAGTTTTGTACCACAAATGAACAAAAATAACAATTGCATTAACTACAGCAAAGCTAACGATGAAATGAAAGAAATGCGAACTTCCAAAATCATAATCAAATTTACTTGGAGTCCTTGTTTCGACCTCCTTTGGCCTCCACCCCCCATCCTTCTGCCCCTTTACACCTCTTCCGCCACCTTCTGCTCGCGACAAGAAATTATTTAGCAAAAGTTTTCTTTTCCTTAAACGCTCCAATGCGCACTTTTCTCTAAGTCGGTGAGTGCAGCAGTTTCCAATTTGAACCTCTCCCCCTTTTCCCATCATTTCTCTGTTCGCTCGTCCTACACATCTGGCAATCCTATACCGGCGATGTTACGTGCTGAAGCTTCAACGCAAATGCAAAAATGAACATTTTTATGGATCGAACGACAGAAGCAATAACAACAACTATAATAACAAGGACACGAAAATACAATAACAAGTAGTCTCAAATATAATAACAAATACTCTAACATACAATAACAACTACCTATAACGACAACAACCACTCTTATAAAACAACAACTACTCCTATAACAACAGCAAATATAAAAACAATGACAACAACTAATGCGAATTATAAGACAACAGCTTCACCTGCAACAACACTAAAAAAATATGCAATTGGAAAAAGAAAAAGGAAAAAACAACAAAATGAGGATAAAATTAAAAAGGAAACCCCAATGTGAGCAGAAAATAAAGTGACAACAAACTAAAACAACAAAAATTTCATGCAAAACTTCTGAAATTTGCAAATTTTGAATAGGATTCAGGTAAACAAATTTGGGGCAGAGGGAAGGTGTTCGGTACTGATGAGTCTTGTTCTTTTTCAGCATCAATAAAAGGGTGTTCAGTGAAAGTTATAAAATATCATATGAAAGAGAGAGGGAGAGAGAAAGAGAGAGGGCGGAGGAGAAAGCTATACCAAACTCCTTCTGATATGAAAGTAATGCCAATCAGTATCAGTATATCTAATGAACCATACGACGTACATCGTGCGACTACAGCTTGATTATATAGATGTTGGGTTTAAAAAGTAATAGAGCGAGGGAGACAGAGAGAGAGTAAGAGTGAGAGAAATATTATTGAGATTGTGATTGTGAAATCGTGAAGGCTGAAAAATAGAAAGTCTCCATGTAACTTTTTCCATTCAGGACTTCAATTCAGGGAAAAAAAGAATGCAAGATCGAGAGACAGACTATGAAGGAGTGAGACAGAGAGAGAAGGGGTAGGTGCATACGTTCTTTCGTATTTTGAATCGAATGGAAAGGAAGGGGTCGCTTCTCTCACACGCGACCCCTTCCCTCTTCATCAGGCACCCACATCCAGTGAAATCTCATTTACTTCAGCTTTGCGAAAGTTTTTCTCTTAAACTGAGCAAACTTTCGCCAGGCGACGACGTCGTGGACGACGTTGGTGAGAGGAAGATGAAGGAATGGTGAGAAGAAAGATGTAGGATTGGTGGGAAGGAAGTCCTTTTTTCAGCTGGATCCAGAGTATAATTCAATAAATGGAACGGGTTGAAGAAGAAAGCCATTGGGTAAGGATGAAGAAGAAGTAAGGGTGGAGAAGAAGATATTGAAATAAGAATTGGTGTGCAGTTGAAAATAGGTTGATAGAAATAAATTTCAAAAAATTTGAGTACGAATGGTCAGCTGAGAGGCGACAATTGCCGCAATTTTCCTTTAAAATTGTTCGTACTAATAAAAACAAAAAGATCTCCAGATATGGATAAAAATTCCTTGAACAAGAAAGGAAAAGAAATATAGTGAAAGAAAGTACCAAAAACTTTCTGATTAAAAAATGCAACCGCAAAGTGAACTGAAACAAAGGTGGGAATAGCGTGGAAAAACTTGTCGAACAAATTTTGTGCTTCGCCTGCGTCGTTCGCTGAAATTACAGATAAGCATCCGTCGATATTCTGCAGCGGTGACTACGACCCTCTCTCTCTCTCTCTCTGTCAAACTCTTGACCTCTCTCTCTACCGACCTTTTCTTCTTTCTACTGAACTCCCCTTCCACTCGACGACCACCAATCTCTCGACCATTCACCAACATCGACCAACCATCGGCGGCTACGGCAACTTGAGAAGGTGGAAATTCTTTCGTTGTTCACCGTTCGCCAGCATCGACGACGCCAAGGAGAGACAGACAGACAGCAGGCTACAAATTACCGGAACAAAGTATACAAAAGGTGCTGTGAAAGGTTTTTGATAAGAAATAATATATTTTCTCCCCGTGACCGAGGTCTGTCTGTCCACCCAAAGTCTGTCCCCCAAAAGTCTGCGTCCAAATGTCTATCCTCCAAAAGTCTGTCCACCAAATTTTCCAAGCAAAGGTGTTCCAGAGTTTAAACCTCTGGCTCTGTTGAGAAAAGAAGCCCCAAGAAGAAGGAAGAAGACAGACTAAAAAAACAAAGGTAGATGAATGACGACAAAGGACTGAGGACGACAACAGAAATAAGGAAGACGACAATATCGGAAAAGAAGAAAGCAGAGATAAGATTTTTGAAAAAATGTGCTCTCATTGAAAAGTTTTCTTCTCGTTGGCATCTCGTTCTCTTTTCGTTTGGTTTCGTTTCGTGGTGACAGCATACGAAAGGTCATAAATAATTTATAAACACCTCGGTGCACAATTTATCGCACTGTGCAACAATTTACAACTTCACTTCACATGGTGCACGTAGTTCCAAAGTATTTGTTTTTTTTTTCTTTTTGGATGATCGGAAACAAATACCGAAAACATGAAAGAACTATGAAAGTTAGTAATAACTGGGGAATAAAGTGAAAAATTCGAGAAGATTTTCGAAATAATCGATTAAAAATAACTATTATTTTAGATATTTAAAATAAAAAAATACGAAAAAAATTAATATTTTTTGTATTATAATATTATCATATTATTTAAAATTATAATATTTCTTTCTCTATGATATATAAAATAAAGACTATCATTAAGAAAAAGGACTTTGTAATGGTTTTGAGTTCGTGCACTAGCTTTTGAATTATGTTTGTGCACTGCCAACTGACAAAACTAGGGCAAAGTCTAGACAAGAATATAATATATATAAGAAAATAATTCAAAAAATTGTTTACAAAAATTCTCTTCCATGGAATTTCATGGAATAATTTTTCAAAAAAATTCATAATTAAATTTGTGCAAAAAAAAACGAATAAAAATAATAGAGAAGGAATGAATGTCTCTGGTTCTCACATTTAAGAGAATATTTCAGAAAAGCAACAGTGATGGGCAGAGTGCCAGCACATGCCTCATGAAATACCGCCATGTGACTTTTAGCTTTTAGCAGACAGACACAGTCTCACAACCAGACAGAGACAGAGCGAGAAGGACAGACAGCGAGTCACGGGTACAGACATGAGTTATGTGCGTTGTGTATACAACCCAAAAGTCTGGCAAGTTTTGAGGAGAAACTTTTTAATTTGGCGAAAAAGAAAATTACAATTACAACCGCATTTAAGACAACCAAATTTACCACTAGAAATAAACAAAGTGAACAACAGCAGTAGCCAGGGGAATATTTTACGAGAACGTTAATTTTTTCCCTTGGAACTCCATCAGTGGGTTAACATGTGGCCATCGATAGACACAGGAACTTAAATTAAGCGATCCTCTGGCTCCAAAGGATGGACTCCCCCAGGGTTGGTGGCACTCGTTACAGCTACAGTATGGATTTTTAATTGCCCGTGTAGGAAGAGGTCTTAGAGGTGTCCCGAAGTGCGTGGCTGGGTCCAATGTAACGCAGTCGTAAATCTCGCACTCGTCTCGAGTCTCTCATCTCCGTTCCGAGTGCTTTGTGAGGGTGCCACCGAGATCCATCGCCCATCCAGGTTCCCCTGTAAGTGGCCCGCAGGTGTAGGGCTTTAGATTTATTGTTGTTATTGTTCTCTTTGTTGTGGTGATTCTCTTTGTTGTTGTGGATGTCTTTGTTGTTTCTGTTGGTGGAAGAATCTGTGGTTGGCCTGGTTGGCGCGTGAATTATTACAATTTATGCAATAAAATGTACAATTTATGATAGAATTTCCAGTTCCCCCATAGGCAGCCTCAACCTGAATTCCATCCCAGTTGGAAAAAGTGATCATTGTTTGTTATATGAAGATATTTATTTCACATTCAATATTGACATTCTCGTTCATCATTTTAATGATGATCCCTTCGCATAGTTCCTCATGTCCACGCCTTGGTCGTCTCTAATTATTGCTGCATTTCACACAATATGAACAGAGAGAGATACAGAGTTTGGCTAGAAGGATCCAAAAATATAATCGCTTTTTCTAGAAGCACGATGTGATGAGGACTCCGAGGTCTCATCATATTTCCATCATCCTGCTCATCTTCCTCGCTGGGACCCTCCCAGTGGTCCACTTAGTTACTCATCTCTGCATTTGTTCTTTTAGTTTCTTTTCCACATCATCTTTTACTCCATTGCCATCATCTCTTTTTTGTCGTCCCTGCATAAATATTGTGAGGGAGGCAGACAGGTCATGGAGCAGGCTCCATTGAAGCCTGGGCGTCGGGCTTCAATGAAGCGAGGACGACTATGTCGAAAGGAAGGAGGAACAAGGGACGAGGCGCAAAGGACAAGTCACGAAAAGCGAGCAACGGAAGCAGTGGCTGTGAAAAGAAATTTCGACTCTTGCCACAGGGTGACGTTTTTGTGGGATGCTCTCTGCCTCTCTCTCTTCGTTCATGTTATCTTCTCCTCCTCTTCCCACCTCAACTGCTCATCGCCATGTTATGTCTTGGTATTTTGCTGTCTCTGTGATGTTGTTTTTTGCTCACAATTTTATTTGAAAATGAATGAATCTGCACGCACTGTCAATTTGTGGTTTGCTTCCAGCAATTTCGACTCTCTCCACATCTTCCTCGCAGTCATTCCCTTCTTTTTATTTCAGGTTTTTTCTTCTTGCAATAACTTTCTGTGCTCTGTAACAATTCCACCATCGTTGCCCCTCCCATGTCTGACGGCTGATCATTCATCGTCACGAAAAGGTGTGGCCGACACGTCACAAGAGCTCTGGGCTTCAACCCTACGGCTCGAAGATCCTTTGAAGGTAGATACGTAACATCTTAAATATTTTTTAGCGCGTAGAAATTTATTTTTTATGATTTCCTTTGATTAGAGAAGAGAGTGAAATTGTTTTCTGTTTAATTATTTAATTTATTCTCCCCACTTCCAGCGATCTAAAGATGCTTCTGGCTATGTGGTTTAGTTGGGCTTTTTCAAATAAAATATCGTCCTTTTTTGTATTTCCCTATGTGAATATTCTCAAGGATTTCAGAATATGTTGTACAAATTTTCTATTTAAAGTGAAAATTATATAATTTTGTGCATATCAATAAAACTTAATAACAATATTTAATAACAATTCCTTCTCTTCTAAAAACAATAGTGAAATATTTCGCAAAAATTACAATAACAATGTTTCATCACAAACTCATTCTCATTTCCATTTCGATTTCCCGCAGGACAATTTCGAAAATTTCAATACTTCGTCTGACTGTTGGTAATCATTTCTACAAATGGTTCATATGAAACCTTCGCTTTATCAGGTTTGAATGCGAGGAAGAGAAAGTGGAGTGGAAATTTTAAAACTTCATGCAGCTCGGAGACCTGGAGATCGAGAGTTAAACGTTCTGGAATCATTTATGGGTTTCGTGACTTCAGGGAGTTCGAAATAGTTGGAGAATTCAATGGGAATTTTCTCCTTAATGTTTCGCATTTTGAAGTTCGTAAAATCTCACTTTCCAACAGTTAAATTTTCAAAAATATATTCTCCATTTTCTCAACTCGATAACCTCTCGAACATCGATGAAACTAATACGAACCTAATACCGGACAGATAGAGGAAGAGAGAGAGAAAGGAGAAAGCGCGATTGTGGTAAAACCCGTTTTACGCAGACTTTTTTCCGGCGAGTTCTAACCAGTCGATATCGTCGCGTTGCCAACGACCACAGCAACGAGAACGACGATGATAACGCTTTGTGTGTGTGTGATTTGCATTAATATTCTGCATGGTGCAAAGGATAAAGAGAAGAATATTCTCCCCTCACCTCTTCCCGCTCATGATCCTTGATATCCACGCCGTCGCATTTGGGAAGATAAGCTCGTCTGTGTGCGTGTCTGCTGTGAGTTCTGCTCTCACCCCTCGTTTCTTTGCTGCAGTTGCTGCTTTAGCGCATTGACTACCGAATTGAGTAGAAACGAAAAGCGTATAAGAAACATTATTTCGATTTAAAGATCATTATTTTGATTTATCAATCATTCACTTGATTTAAGGATCATAATACAGATTGTAAGATAATTATTCTGGGATTAAAATTAAGACTCAGTGAGAGGAATAGATTTAGAATCCTTCACTTGGAAACTTAAGAATTTCGATCGAGTCCACTCATTGTCCTTAATGAACTTCACTAACTTAACTGTGGCTATGGGGAGGAGAAAGTGTGAACAAAGGAAATTAAATTTTAACTTTTACCTTGCTTCCTTCCTGGGGTTTCACCGTTCTATCTCTCGTCTTCTTCATCAGTGACCTTCCCCAAAAAGTGCTGCTCGCCATTTGTAGGCCAAAGTCACACGTCATACTCCAGAAGCCAGCGTCCATTCAGTTCCGCCCCCCCACCACTCGACCCACATCGAACTGGATGCTTATAAAACCGAAAGAGAGAGAGAGAGCTCGATAGATCGAGGACGAAGAGCGAGAAGGAAATAGCCGTAGCGAGCAAACGTGTCGAAAACATGCACCCGCACATAGTGAAGTATAAATTATTTCGAGCGGAAAACACCGTTCTTACACCTTTAAACCTTCAACCCCTTCTTTCAACCCCCCTTCCAACCGCCCCAGAGTGGTACGAGAGAAACTTAGTGCACGAATCTTGTCACAGAATTTAGCTGTCGCTGTTGTTGTTATTGTTTTTATCGTCCTCGCGCCATTAACAGAGGTTCCGAGAGATCACAGCAAAGGACACTGAGTTCCAGTGCAATCGCAGCACGATTGCCATCACGCTTCGATGGTTTCGTGAAGGTGGTGTTGGAAAAGTCCTACCTCTTGGAGGGTTGAGCGGGAGATGAACGCGAGTCAACGTTGATTTACAAAATCAAGAGACAGAGGGTGAACGAAAGATGGAGGGTGAACGAAAGATGGAGGGTGATGGAGAAGAATTAAGAAGAGCGAGGATGTAAACAAGAGTCAACGTTAATGATTGGTCTATTTCTGTATCCTTTCTTGCCTTCTCTATTCAATTTTGAATCTATTTATTTTTTCCTCTAACCCTTCCGTCCTCACCCACATCATCACGAAGAAAAGAAAATTTGACTGTCGTTTCCAATCGAAAGACTTCACATGCGAAAATGCCTTCGATATTAGCCATCACGTCGTCCTGCTGAGCGAAACGAAGACAGAGATATAGAGAGCTATTCAGGGTGTGAAAGAGATGGTGTAGGCGAGAAGAAGACGGAGCGGCAAACCAAGAACCGAAAGTGAGGCCACAGAGCTTGTCGCCTGTGTGGGCTCACTTCCAAATTGCCAGGGTTCGAACAAATGCCACTCAGCTGCTTTGGCCACGAAACGGATGGACTTGTTGTGGTCAGCCATGACACGCTTTGGCACCATGGGTGGCCGATACACAAGCACACACCCACACGTGCTCATACACACACGCTCGCAAAGATTTGTTCGGTCGCAAGCGATTTTGAGTGGAATCGAATCGCCATTTAAAGATATATCCAACATCTTAGAGGAAACAGTGATTTGGGTTGTGAAGATAGCTCATACTATGTGAACTTTTTGAAAGGAAATGATATTGATTAAATTTGGTATGGACAAACTACCATAAAAAATGTAAATCATAGTGATAATGATCTAAGATTCGAATGTTAGTAGCTCGATGAATTCAGGTTCTATACATAAGTTTCGAATTTTCTGAACGATTAACAAATAGAGAGTTGTAATAATCTCTAAATGAAATCCAGACTTGCTGACTCTTCTCTAGTGCTCAAATTCGACTTGAAATGACGATTTACATTATACTTGAGAAGAGATAATAAAGATCCAAACTATTCACCAACTTTTCACTATGATAATCTTCGCTTCATCTTCACAATTTTCAAAGTCACCATTATCTTCATCCACCACGATTTCCATCTCCAGCACTAGGTTTCTCAACATCACTCCACCATCATCAACATCTCCTGCACAAGCGTCCCCTCCATCGAGATGCTGGCAAAATGGTCAACAAGTCGTTACCGTCAACAACAATGGCTGCACTCGCCATACTTCCGCTTCCTGTGGTTTCTGGCACATGGTCTTGAGTGAGTGAGAGAATGTAAGAGGCAGGTAGAGAGCAGCAAAAGCATTGTGTGTGCTTTAGATGGAGTGAAAAAACGTAAAACTACGAAGCGTGGAGAGGAGCTGAAGGAGAAGACGGACGTTATCAGAACGGGGTAGAAAAAGGAGCAATAGAGAGAGCGAATTTTAATTTCTGAAGAGGAGAATGTAATCCGAGAAAAAGAGATAAAAAAGGTTTAAGAGAATTTTCGTTTTTCAATTTATTATTATAAAAATATGAAAATAAATCCCAACAGCTGAAGAAAAGCATGAGCGAATATAGACTAATGATTAAGCTATGTGGATTTCTCATCATGTCAGCGGATATACATTATCAGATGAATTGGCCCGTCTTTTCTAATGTCTCTATTTAAGTATTCGCGAAATAAATGTCGGCAAATCAATTCAATCTATCAAGGGGCAGCAAGAGTGGAACGAGGTCGGGAAGGTAAATCGACATCCATCTGATCCAACTCTTGTGAATTCTTTGTAATGAATCGATGAAGCCACATCGACATCATCAGGAAAGAAAAATTACTGACGTTAATGTTGGAGAGAAGAGTTTTCAGAAGCCACTTCAAACGAGCCACAAACTTCAGCATTCCTCCATCCCCATTTCGATTATTTCAAGGGAATCTATGGCAGGAAATCAATCGTTCCGATTGTTTTTCATTTTACAGTTTTCGGCATAAACTTTCCTATACATACAATGAATTTCTAAAAAATCCATCTTTCCTCTCATTACTCTTCCCATCCACAAAGTCATATTTCACTTTCTCCCCCACTTTCTCAAGCAATCCACGCTCTTAATGGTTTTATCTTGCCTCGTGTTGTCTTTCTCCACCACCCTGGAGCAAGTTTCGAACATCGTGTGAATGATGTGAGCCTACGGGAATCGTTTCGAAGAAGCTTGTTAAAAAATCTGAAGAAATTTCGACTCATGTTAAAAATTGATTGAAATCAATCATTGGGCGAGGGTCTCGTGTGAGTGATTGAGTTTCAGACACAGCATGTGTGCTCCAATCTAGAGGTGTGAGTGTGTACGGGTGAGCATGTATATGTGAGTAAATTGCGCTCGAAAACAAAAACACTCTCGAGCACTCGAGTAAAAGGAAAAAATCTTAGGACACAAAAACCCACTTTCACTGCCTTAGATTCAGCGACTCAAGGAAAATGAATAGAATCGAGTTGAAATGAGAAGAAAAACGAAGAATAAGTAGAGAAGCATAGAAGAAAGAAGAGTAGAAAATAATAGAAGAGTTTTTCTTGAAAATTTCTTTATCGAAACTTCCAGCTAATATGTAAGCGAAGACAAAGAAAATAATGTAGACAAAGATGGGGAAAATTCTGATACTCTAACGTTAAGTGTGTGTGTGTGTGTGGAAGGACATCGAAAGCCACTTAAGAAAATTAAAAAATGCCGAAAGAACAAAATTTCGTCTTCGGCGAATTTCTGGGTGAACTTCTTGGAAACACTCGAAAGATTTAGAAACCACAAAAATTTGTATTTTTAACCGCATCTCTCATGGTTGATACTTTTATTTTTATCTTTCTTGTTCTTCGTTCTCAAGTGTTTTAGCGGAAAATTTATTTTAATTCGATTGGCTATTGAAAGTCGACCATCGGTTAAAAAAAAAAAAACGTAAACGAGAAGAACAAAACCTGACGTCCTTGACGAAAATATTATCCAAGCCACACCAAATAACAACCAGAGACACTTGTCTGTCGACACGAGTGTCGGTCGACGATCAAGATTTCAACACGATATCGCCGATGAAGCAATCGATGAAAATGGGACCGATTGAAGAATTCCTTCAGTTAGAGAAGTTTTGAATAAGGCAACAATTGCAAATTGACTTCAAGGTCCTGAGTCCTTGGAATCAAAAGGGAATCAATTTATAAAATTCAAAGCCTCGCATAATTCAACGACATTTAATTTCGTAAAGATGTATTTTTAATATTATCTCCATAAAAGTGCAAATACCACCGAATAAAAAGTAGTTTGTTTTCTCTTTTTTCATTATTTTGATCTCTTCTTTTTTCCTTTCGTTATATTTCGCACCAAGCTTATTGTAAAGTTTCAACAAAAGAAAATTGCATTTTCGGACAGAAGGAAGGAATTGCTTGTCATTCGAAGCATAGTTTTCTATTGTGTGTCCATGCGATACTTTCACGCCCCTTCGTCCTCCTTTCACTCCCATTCTCACGCTCATTCTTCTCTTTTTATTTCCTCGCTCCAAGTGCAATAAGTTTAATATCAGAAATGCTGATATCGCGTGAACGAAATGGAGAACCAGAGAATACAAGTAACAACAATAACGAATGAAATACTCAAATATAAACAAAAAAGCAAACGAGAAAAAAAAATAAAAAAGCAATAAGGCAAAATAAAATAAGTAAAAGAAGGAAATGGACATGAAATTTATTGAAAATACTCGACATATTTCGTGTCACTCGTTGGAGTTTTTCTGTTTTTTCCCTCGGGGGCAAACAAAAGGGATCGAATGAAAATGGCGAGGTGGGGTTTGAAATGTGTGAAAATCTGTAGGAAAAATAAACAACGCTCTGTTTTTGTAGAACGAAATGAAAGTCTTCCAGCTGTGAGGTGCAATTCAATGTGAGCAGACGGATGCGAGCGAATTCTTGGGCTCGACTTGAGGGTCCAAGATTTCGATGGCAAGTGTCCCATGGAGCTCCATGGTGCTTGTCTCAAGGGAGAACTCGGTATTGTGGCGTGGAAGTAACGACATCACTCATAGATATCGCGAAAATCGCATCCTGACCCAAACTTTTCGATGGTTTTTATTTATGCTGAAACTGGGGTTATCTGAGATACACAGAGGCAAAAATCGGGAGCAAAAAAGGAAAACAAATCTCTCTTTTCTTTAGAAAAAAAGAATTTATATGATATTGAACCTTCTTAAGGGACCTCGGACAAAGCTCAAAGACGCAATCTTACGATGGTTTCACAACCCAAGAGAGCATTACAAAGACTGCGGAATTGAAACACCAAGAGATAAGAGAGGTCCAATTGTCGTCCTTCAAGTCCCTGTAATCGGCTCTGAGGGAGAAATAGATGAAGTAGGGAGAATGAGAAAGCGGGCGAATGAGAAAGAGGAAGAAAAGAAGTAATGTTAATGTCCGCCGCAGGTTTTTAACAAAGCGATAACAATGAGATAATGAGCATAAAATGCACCGAATATATTTGTGAGGACAAAGGTAACCTTTCAGCAGGTCTCATTGTCTGAAGGGCCCGAAAATCCTGGTCACATTCTGGTCCTGAACAATGTCTCTCCCCAAGGACACATAAAGCCCGAATAAACTGGAGGAGAACGAAAGACACACACACACAATAAAAAAGCACACAATAAAATGACAAAAAATAAATAATTTAAAAAGTAAGAGAGAAAACGAAGCGACGATGAGGACAAGGGGAACAAAGTAACGTTTTGATGATATTTCAGAAAATCACTTGCAGAGCATCGTCGTGGGCCGTCCTTCTGGCAATTCCCTTAAATGACAACTGCGAAGAGACCCAAACGACCGACTGCAAAAGGTAGAGGGAGACAGAGCGTGCGAAAGAGAGGGAACGAAAGGACGTCGGGTAAAAGTAGTGCTTTTATGGCCGGGCGGATCATTGTAATGTGATTTTCACTTATTTCTCCACGACGGAGAATATAATTTTAGTACCTTTCTGTTTCCCTCCAACTCACTCTATCTTCCTCTCTCTCTCTCTCTTTAGTCTTTATCTTCTTCACTCACTCTGAATTTTACCTCTATCTTCCCTATGATTCCTCTATTTTTCACTACTTCTTTTCTGTACGACTTCCCTTCCATTCCTCAGTTCGACTTTTTTCTTCCATTCCATTTTATTCAGCATTTCTCCATATCTCCCTGTCCCTCTCTCTCACTCTCTAGGTGGTGAACCTGAGGTTGAACAGGTATGAAATTTGAAATAGTCGACAAAAGTTTTCCCTTTGTGTGCTCAGCAGGCATAAATTCTTATCTCCGATCTCCGACTGAGTACGAAATCTATGTGTGTATGTGTGAAAGGAGTTGGACTTGGTTGGTGTGTGGGTGAAAGGCAGATGGAGTGTCAGGAGCCCATTTTTCGGTAGCTGCCAAAAACTGTAAGCCCGAAATTTAATGGCCCTTGACGGGTGCATATTTTGATGTTGACTTCATGAGCCGGAGCTGAGCTGAGTAGATGAACATCATTTTTTTCCTCTGTATGTCTGGAATTTGTCCCACTCTGAAGAATTGAGAATTTTTGGTAACTTCACCTTACATTTGATATAATTTCTGGAAAATGCTAATTTCCTTGTCTCGAGAGTTCTATCAAGAAAGTTCTAGCAAGTCCTAATCATAGGCTATGGAGAAGTTTTTCAACGATCTCAATGATAAGAAAATGAAAAGAAAGCAAGAACGAAAAAAAAGATATAAATTTACAATTTACCGCAAGTGGAATTTTAACTTATGTTTTCAATTTCAAGTCCTTATTTTATTTGTGAGGGAGAAATTGTATATTTTCGGTTCTCGTTACTACAGCAAAAGTAAAAAACCTTTTGTTAAAAATAATTACGTCGACTCCTGCTGACCTTTGACATTCCCACACGTCAACACAGAGTTGACATGTCACCTTTGATGAAGTTGTAGTTGTTGTTGCTTTGGTTTCATTTCCATAAAAATGCAATTTTTCTCAAAAACTTTGCCATTTTATGTTTGCTTACATATGTGTGCTTGTGTGAGGGTATGTGTGTGTGTGTGTTTATTTTCATGTGTCATGATTTTCACGTTCTGTATCCCGCAACTGGGAAATTGTTTCACAATATCTCTCTCTCACTCGTTTCGCTCGTTAGTTATCTCTCGTTCTGTCTCACCTGGAACCTGCATATTTTAGATTTGGCTTCTTGTGTTTCTCTCGTATGTTGACAGATTTTATATTCGCTTTTTTCCGTTGTTGTTGCATTTCTTGTTATTATATTTATTGTTGCTGTTATTGTATTTATTGTGAAAAATGTAGCCACGTTTTTTCTCTCGTTTTTTTCCTCTCTCTCTCTCTCTCCCGCTTTTCATCTCTGACTCCATCCCTCTCTATCAATCTCTTTCTGTCTCTCTATCCTCCATCTGTCTCTGTCCCAGGCTGAATGACTATCAGTCAGTCGGCTTCACATCAGCCCGGTCGAGGTTTGCGGACCGAGAGAAAAATTCGCCATAAATTTCGCTGATAACTTTTTCGTGGTCGATTTCCATGGCAGAGTCGGTCGTTTCATTGAGTGGACGAATTTTGTTATTTTTTTCTCCTTTTGTAAACCATGACCAAATGTTGAATTTCAATCATTCAATAAATATCCATCATATAGAAAATATAGAATAGAGTCACGATTCGTTACATATGACCTCAAGGATACAGCAGGAGAAGCCAAAGTAGTTTTAGGGTGTGGAATTAAAAACATATTCATAATGAGATATTTAATTATACTACGATTAGCATTACATTACAACTACAAATTATACTACAAAAACAACAAAATTACAAAATAAAAGGAAAAAAAAAAACAATATAAAATAATAAATATAAAATAGAAATAAATAATAAAATATTCGAACAATTTTTCGCCTCAAATGCCGTTACTAGTTTATCTTTTATTATTTCATCAATTATTCTGTTATTTCTGCCATGAATGGAATTTATTTTCAGAATTTTATTGGTTTTTGTAGTTTTCCGTCATTTTAAGTGTTGACAATCGTAAAATTTACAGAGCGCAAAATGGACAAATGTCTGTCAGACTGTCCATCTGTCTGTCCACATGTTTGTGTGTTCTGCTTGTCACAAAATCACGACTTTTTTTGACTTTATTTATTATGACTCTCGATTTTTGGTAGGTTTGTATAACATTTCGAATCCATGGTTTGGACATTGAAAATTTATTGCCTTTTTCTGTTTTCAGGTCCTTGGAGTTGACCTCGGAGAGAACCGATTATCTTCATAGGGTTCTGTAAATAGAGGGAGGGTGGCAAATATCCTCTAGTAACCCGCGAGACTGTTGTTCACAGCTGGTTGGGTGTGAACATATCGTTGGCAACGCACGTGCAACATAAATATTGTCAGCAAATTGTCAATAATAAATGTTTTCGATTAGATAGACATTCAGGTCACACCGGAAGCTCGTTTCTCAGCAACGCGGGTGTAATAACAAACACAACAACAGCATAATTATATCTGATCCTAGGAAACCTCAGGCAGCAGCAGAAATAAAAACGAGATGGAGAGAAAAAGAGTGCGAAAGCGAAATCCACAACTCAAAGGGCGACAACTGCTGCTCTCACAGTCTCACACGCTGTGGCAACAGCTTTTCTTGACGCTCGGTTTTTCTCGTCGTCATCGTCGTTGTTATTGTCTCATTGTCTTGAATTCCTTTTTGTCATCTGGCACCGTCTTAAACAAGTTAAGGACAACAAATACTGGAATCCGATCTCGTGGTCACAAGAAAAACAAAAAATAGTAATAAAGAGAACAAAAAGAATTATAGAAACTACTAGAATTACAATAGCCACAATTATTACAGCGAGAATTACAACAATAATGGCTAGTAGAAGAAATAAATCTCTTAATTGTCTTGTCATAAGTTGTTCCCTTTTTTAAGGTTCAAAATGAGTCCTTAATTTCATGGACTGAGGTTCACTTGAGTGGATAATCTTAAACATTGGTGAGGCCATGAAATTCGTATGAAATGTTCCAGACATTCAGTTGAAAATGATCAAGTTTAAAATCGGAACAGTTTGAGAGAATCACAAGAGCTGAAGTTGCCCCATCACTGTTATTTTATTCTATTCATTTTCATCCATCGACCTATAGAAGATCCTTAATCATTCATAAATGCTGCTGTTGACCTCTTATCAATTGAGAAATGATTCATTGAATAACAGACAAACATCACAAACGAGTCCCTTGACCTCTCAAAAAGTCAACCAGCTAATGTCCTGCCTGAGTGAAAGGGAAGAAGCAAGCATATAGTCTATAATCCATCATTCCAACATCTATTCTCCTCCTTCAAAAATTATAAGCTCTAGGCTTCAATGCCGCTGACGATTCCTAAGGACAAACAAAAGCTAATGAATGTCCAGCAAGGGGAGGCACGAGGTTATCAGAAATGGGTAGTCGTTTGATTTCGGAACAACTGTATAACTATTTGTATACGAGAACCCTCCCCATCCCTTCAATGATTGAATCAATAGGGAAGGGACGAGATGTAAATATTTGCAGCTTATTTCAACACATTAACTCCGAGGTGTATGCAAAATTTCCTTAATATTATGTTATGGAAGTTCTTACAAGTATAAAAGGGGAAGAGTGTAAAGAAAGGGATTAAAATAAACTGAGATGATGGAAAAGTTTGCCAATTGTTTAAAGTGCTGTTAATGAAGACATAAAAAACGAATAGAGCTAAAAAGAGGAAAAATTTAATTGAGCGAAACTCAAGAACGGCGAAGAGGAAGACGTGTTCCTAAAGCATGAATTGATCAAAATTAGGGCATTAGGAATTGTAGAGAGAGATATATAATTTTTTAAATTTGAACTTCTAATTAAATTTTGTATATAAATTTTTTTAATTAATTCACAAAGACAATTCACATTACAATTTGTTCGAAGTGTTTAAAATGGGTAATATAAAATAGAATTTTAGTAAAAAGAACCCTATTTCTTCTATCATCCCACAACTAAACGGGGGATTTCTTCTCTCTATATCCCTCCCTCTCCAATCATTGGTGTCTCCGTTCTTCCAACATCTGTTTCGAATAATTGACTCTCAGGGAGAGAGCGATAGAGAGAGAAAGAACAGAGAAACCGATTCGAAGAACTGTTACGAACCATTATCTCTGTTTCAAACGCAGTCATTTGCAGTTGATTGTTATTTGCACGTTTTCTTCTACTTCATTTTCTTTCCCTCGTCTTTTAATCTCTTCGCTCTTCTTTCCTCTTTCATCTTCTCCTTGCGAAACCCCAATCACTTGCACTCACTCTTCTTGGTACTACTTTTCCCCACTATTCTTGGTACTACTTTTCTCGCACATTTTTAGTCCCTTTCTTAGTGTTTCCTGCTGCTCAAGTGGTCGCATTAACGCCTCGCTTTATTTCCACTCCCTTCTTCTCCTTGAATAAAGAACTCAACCAAGGAAAAACAAAATCTGAGTCTTGAGCGAGGAGTCACCGATCCAACCCATGGAATGGTCGATGGAATACTGTGCTCAGCAATCCTTCTGGCCGCTGGCTGTGGATGTTGTGACAGTGAGCAACTTTTGGTTGGAGGAGGAAAGCGGAAGTCGACGACCATGGTCGCTTTGTAGATTCAAACAAAAGTTCAGAGCACGGTAACTCACCCGGTGGTCCATTTTCCAACTCACCAACTGACCCAGATCGACGTCGACAACGTCCTTCGTCCAAACCGAACCCAATCTCCCCATCGCTCTATGATTTGTCGTCAACGTGCAACTTGCTGACATTGCTTCCAGTTGCTGTAGAACCACAGCGAACTGAGTGGAGGGAAAATTGGATTTGGAGTACCTGTGTTTCATGGACACCGCGTCGAACTGATGAGTTATTCAATAAAGTTTCACTGTTTTGCGAGAAACTGGAAGAACGAAATGCAGGAGTAAAGATAAATCAGGGAGAAAGAGAGAGAGAGAGAGAGGATCCATGAAAGTGAAACTGTGGTCGAGGTAGAAACAATGGAAGTTCAACTTAGGATTGAAGTATATATTTTATTTCCATCGTGATGAAGAGATGAAAGTTGAAGGACTGACGATCGATCGATTTCCTTCGCGTTCGTGGGACGGCTATTAAAACGTGCTTACGAGGAGGAAAAGAGAGACAGAAACAGATTTTGAGCGAGATTGAAAGTAAGAGATATTGAAAGAGAAAGAGAGTTAAATGGTAAGAGATTGAGAAAAAAGGGGGAGTGAGAGAGAAATTAAATTGATAGTAAAAGAGTGAGAGTTCACCGTAGATCAATAAGTGGCTTAAATTGTTTCCGTTTTTAACGATCACTAAATGAACATAATGATAATCCTTTTAATAAAGAAAATCCCTTAACGATGTAATGAGAAAAACAAAGATATAATTTTCAACATTGCTTTCTAGATTCATTGCATTGTCTTAAAGTGAATAAATAATTTGAATCGTATTTTAAACATTATGATAACCAACTTTAAACTCATCCATTTGAAGCATTCCTTGCAATCTTTATAGTGATTTCATATAATACTTCGCCTACGCCTTCATTATCGCCCACTCTTTATCATCCTCTCTTTCCATTCGAATTTCAGCTCTTTAAAACCACCGCAACAGTGTCAACACCTTGAATGCAAAACCTGATAAACGACCGTTGCAGGAGCAACTCGTCCTTGAGGTTAACCCTGAGCGCAGACGCTTTCCCGTTACTCATACCCCTCGAGCCAAGACGGAGGACCCCGGCTGCACCATCACGTGGGACGACGAAGTGATGGACGGCGAGGACGTGTTCAACATCGAAAAGTAGGGTACGTGACGTCATTTGCGTCCAGTGAAATTGAACAGGAAAAAGCTTTTCGGTGAGAAATCCTGAAACTGCATACTTGATTTTTAAAAAAAAAACAACGAGTGATATAAAACTCGATATATAAGATGTTGACCAGAAATGCAGTTGCTTTTTGAATAAGAACGTTTAACCGAAATGATAATATTTCTATATTATATTTTATAAGGAATCTTTACCATGGACAAGTTCCAATTATTTCAAATTCTTTGAAAAATGTAAATGAATGTGAATGTTATATGCATTTACCATTTTTAATTAGTGCGTTAAATGAAACTCCACAACTTCTCCCTTATCACTTGATCATTTAATTCTTCTCGAAGTCACTCCAATATTTCTCATACTCCTAGTCGAGAATCCTGTTAGAAATGAATTTCCACATCGGGAAATTCCCGTGACAACTCTATTTTTATTCTAATTACCATGTGCTCTGACAGTAAAGAGACTCCAGACCACACATTTTCTGTGCCAGAACATTCCACTCCCCCAAAAGGACGACACGAAGTCAGCAAATAACATTGCCGAATTATCAAAGTCACGTTTTGAGCAAATAAATTTGCACTTCTTATGTGTGGTGGGTGGGAGGAGCAGGAGGGAGTGGCTGTTAGAAAAGGAAGAGCCAACCTTGTGGGAAGATTTTTCGCACAAACTAAAGCAAGGAATTTTATTAGTTCCCCCCCCTCCATCTCTGGCGGCGAATGTGGTCGTCGCGTGGTTCAGGATTTTTACGAGTTACGAAACTGAACGAAACTCTCACCTCACCACACAACACATTGGGGTGAAACTCTTCCCATGGTGTTGTAGTTGCTGTTGGATGAAATTGTCCTGTCCTGGCTCCGGCATTATTTCGCCATTTATAAGCAATGGCTGTTGTGATTTTATGCTAAGCTACTGTGTAGTATATATATTGTAGTATATACATATATTTGTATTTCAAAACTTTGACAACGTTTCCGTTGTCGAAATGGCACCTACGCTGTAAAGGCGAAGGTGGGGACAGAAAATTAGGAAGGTTGATGGTTGAAGAGTATTAAAGGAGGTTGAGTGTTGAAGGAGATTGCATTAGGTTAAGAGGGTTGGTATTTGGTTTGGTGCAAAGTGGTGTCGGTTGGTGGTAATATTTAGTATTGCTTCGCAATTTGAAGTACATTCGCTTCGCAGCCAAACGTGACGACAAAGGTTTAAACTCTCAGCTAATGAACATATAATTTAATTTAGTATTTAAGTAATGTAAATTCATGTCAATGTGTGGAGGGGGAGTGTGCATTTGTATTTGTTTTGCTCAATGTTGAATCAAGAAGTGTAGGTATGTGCAAAGAGGATCCTGCATAAGAACGAACTTTCCTAATTGTATTTGCACTGGGCTGCCAATGAGCATGGTTTATCCCTCTTCTCTCTCTCTCCCGATTACACTTTGGCTAAATACTCACATTGAAATTTTAGTACTAAAAATTGTTTAATTGTGTTTTGATTAAATTCGATCTGAAGAACGAATATAATCTTTACTTCTATAATTGCATCGATAGAACCCCTAAGAGAATACAATTTTACTACAAAATTACAATTTTATTTATCGAAATATATTCACAGTTATGGTTTCGTAAATAGTAAACAAAAAATAAGAAAATTGAGGTATTTTCAAATTTCAAAATTGTAAACATTTTCCATACAAATTCTACAAAACTTCAATCGCCCATTATAAGGAATGATATGGACAGGCCACTCTCTCCCTACTTTCTCCGCAGTTGGGATGGAAAATTAAAACAAAACGACAAAACATTAAAACTGTAGCTAATCCTCGTGGCTCCGGGGGATGCACGAATCCTTCGTCATCGGTCCTCGGGGTGGAGTGTGTTTGAGCAGTCCTAATTGATAAGCTCATCACTGCGGTTGAAAACTTCTATAATAAAAGAAAGAAACCCAGGAATTATATTACAGAGAGGAGAAACTAAGAGAGAGAGAGAGAGTCAACCAAAGGAAGCAGAGGCCTCGGAGGTCGAGAGTTTGAGTGGATGAAAAAAAGACGAGAACTGGAGTTGACTTCCTTCGACCACAAACGCCGGAAGCTACTTAAAATCAAGTGGACCACTGAAGCGAGAGAACGGAAGGAGGAAGAAGAAGAGAGAAAGAAGAGAGAAGGAAAAAGAGGAAAGAAAGAAGAGGGAAGAGGAGAAGAAAAAGTTTCACAATGCAACAGGCCCCAGACCCAACCGCCAACGATAAGTAATTTTCTTGAGCATCATCGAAATTGGTTGCGGGCTACCAGTCGGGATAAAATCTATTTTATGTTTGTGCAAATTGAATAGTAACATTTTAACATAAGAGAATCGAGACGGAAGACGGAAAATCTACAATCGGAACGATTTTGTCCCCAATGGCTGTCGGAATAGAGCGAAATATTTCATAAATTTTTTTTTTTTCACTTTCCGACATCTGGCCAGCGAGAGCTTCGATTGGAACCTCTTGAGACGAGAGTCTAGAGACTGTTTAAAATGCTCCGTATTCCCAAAAAGTCGTTCGTTCTTTTGGTCGTTGATCAGGAATATGTGGAAATTCGAGTGGCCAGATTTGGGAAAATTTTAGTTTAATAATTTCATTGGTAGGATTTAAGCATTTATTTGTTCGATTGATTGATTGCAATTTTTACTTTTGTTGTTTTCTCTTGTTGCTTTAACTGTTTTTACTATTGTTGTTGTTGCTTTAGCTATTGTTGCTTTTACTCTTGTTGCTTTAGCTGTTATTGAGATTGTTATTGATGTTATTGCCTTTGTGGTTTTAGTTACCATTTGGTGTCGCGTTTTTTGGCTCTCATTGAATCTGGCCATATTGACCTGCAATCAACCTGTTTGCACCGAACCACGTTAACGGAGCGCAAAAACCGACCTGACCAGAAAAACTTGGATGCCAAAAAAGCCTTGACAACGAGCTCAAAACTCTTTCCCCCCACCATCCTCACGATGAACCACAAAACGAATAAAAGTACAAAAGCAAAAAATTAAAAAAGATAAACAAAAAGGAAAATTTGTCATTGGATAATAAAAATGTGTGTTAAATACATATGTGTGTATAAAAATATAATGCCGGAAATAAAAATAAACTAAAAATCACAGAAGGTCTTCGAAACTGAAGTCAGAAGCAAAAACCCAGAGAATTTATTGCAAAATCTGAAGTTTTTCTTCATCTATTTTTCAGGCCATTTTGATGGTGTTGAGAGCAGGTGAGTGTGCAGGAATAAAAACAAGGGAAGTGTAAGTGAGAACGTGAGAACATGTGTGAGAGGAAGAGAAGTTCGTGGATACCTTGTGTCGAGCCCAGTTTGAGCCTTTTTTCGTTATGATGTTGAAATTGAGAGTAGATAAAGATTTGAATTTAAAATGTTCATTGAAAATTTCACCCTCAATCTTTGAACATTCACCTGTTTCTAAAGTCACCAGGACTCTAAATCGAGAAAAGCTTCTTCGACGAACGGACGACGAGAAGACGGCAACAGCTGGTGTCGTTTGAAAGTCATTGAATTATTTTGCATTCAATGGGGCATCAACCAATCACACACACATGCATCCACTTAGAATATTATCCCCATCTGCTCTCTCTGTCCCTCTGTCTCGCTCCCTCTCTGGTCCCCTGGAGCCATAAAAAGCTTCAGAGAGACAGCAATCGAGGTGAACACCTGATGCTGGAACTCGATTTCGAAATTGAAACGATTAAAATTCGATGTTTTATACATTCCAGAGAACGAGTGGGCGTGGCTCGGGCGGAGATGGACGGATTTTATGAAGATCGTAAAGTGTGAAATTTAAATTGAAAGTTCAGATGACACTTGTTCTCCTTGTCTGCAATCGTTTCTCTCTCTCTGTCTCGATCGAAAAATGTTGTGTCTTTTATTATCGTTTGGTGTTTTCTTAAATTTGTTGCATTGAAACCTTAATCCATTAGGAAGCTTTTTTTCCTCTTCTTCAGGGAGGAAGTTTTCATAAAGACTTTCAGAGACTTTTCTAACTCATTCTTTCACTCTAACACACACATAGCCATGCAATAGGCGTTGACTGCAAAATTGAAGTCTATGCATGTGAGAAATTGACGAACTTTGAAACTTTGACTTATTTTCCTCACTCTCCACTATATCTCCCTCACTCCTCTAGCTTATATTGTAATAAAAAGGACACGCATTGTTATTGTAATTATTTGATGACATGTTTTTGAGATGAAGGAAAGAGAGGGAATCATTAGAGGAGTGAGACGAATGGTTGTGAGAAAAGATGTTGCCTACCATAAAAAACAACAGTTCAAAATAACAATAATTATTATGAAAAAACAGTATATCAGCAATATCAGGACCAAGTATTACAACGCCAACATCTCCGGTAACAACAAACCATCTACATAACAACAGCAGCAACATAATCTCAACAACATAAGAACATAACAACATCCTATTGCAGAACAAGAAGCAGGAAGTAAAAATTTCGTTGAGGAAGATAATAAAAAAAGTTTATGAAACGATGAGGAAATGAGGAACAGCAGAAGGAAAATATATTTTTAGAATAAGATAGAGAGGGAGAGTGAGAGAGGGAGACAGTGAACGAAGGAGACGGTGAGAAACACAACTGTTGGAAATGACACAATCGACGAAACGAGATCATTCAGCATGGCGGTTAATTTTATCACTACAACGAGAGGGCAGAACCGATGGCTGACGTAGGGGCGAAAAGTACTGGGGGCGTGGCATGATTTTATGCTGCTTTTACGGCATGTTTCTCGACGAAATCTTTTTCGGCTGCGAAATATATTTATCGACTGTCATCAAAATTGTCACCAAATTCGGAGAAGAACAAGACGACGAAAAAAAAGATAAAAAAGAGAGAGATAGATATGGAGAGAAATAAATGATAGATAGAGAGAGATTGAATGGTGAATGGCAGAGAGCGAAGGATCATAAAAATACATTCATACATAATCGGCCACTGAGTAATGAAAGAAGAATAAAATATATCTATAATAATTTTTTATGCCTCATTGACGAAATGAACTACAGACAATGGCTACGAAATCGTCATAAAGAATTTTCGGAGGAGAGACACAGCATGAACGTAACAGTAATGCAGCTAATAAGAATTCAGGAAATTCTGGAAATAAAAATTATTAAACCATCGGCATTGAAATAGTCAACTAGAGGGAGAGAGAGTGAGAGTGAGGGCGAGAGAGTTAATACAATTAAACACAATTAAATTAATTTGAAATTTCGAAGCAAGCAATTTGGAGAAATCTATTGATTTTCTTACATGGACAAAAGGGTGTGAAAAAATGGGAAATAACAACAAATATGCATTTGCTCATGCGAAAGGCAGATATAATTATTGTAAGGTGGAGAAATTAAAAGAGAAGGAAGATTTCACAAGTAAGTCAATTTTGTTTTGTTTTTAACTTTCAATAGAAATCATGTAAATTATTTCTTATATAAAAATAATGCATAATAATAAAATCCTTTCTTTTCAATATTAATATAGACGATCATACTTATTTTCCTTTTAATTAGAAACTTCGATAATGAGAATTTAAAAGAACAAAATTTTGCTCATTTCATTCATTTTTTAATTAGCATCCTCACTAACACTATTTCACACTCCTCGATGATTTTTCCATCACCTAGTTCTTTGCAATCGTTTTTCACCATTATTTGTTGATTTGTTTCCTTTTCCAATGGACCAGAAGTTCGTCGATCTCTCACTCACTATATGTTCCTTTCTCTCTCTACTACTATGTTTCTCTCGAGATCTATTTAACGCATCGTCCTACTGCGTAAAACCCTATCAAACGTGAGCTAATCAAGTGATGGGAAACGATTTTTTTGCCCTTTGACTCCCAAGGACTCGGGAACGAGAATCCAGGATCTAGGTCCGGTGGCTGAGTTTGATTGAAATTTGTTCAACGTAGCTACAAAATTGAACTCTTTTTGATTGCTCTTTCGTAGCTGGCATTCGTAATGCGTACGTAAATAGCTTGACAAACGTGATGGATTTCTATTTTTTCGAATGTTCTCTCTCTCTCTCTTATTCTCTCATCTTATCTTGCCTCCTTCTAAGTCTTTCATCTTCAGTCAAACGTATTTAAGTATGGTTTATTTAGCGAAGATGAATTAGAATCAAAATTGATGATTGACGAAAACGAGAGTTAGTGAGAAAGAGATTGGACCCAGAGATAGAGAAAGAGAGATCCGTTGAGAGTTTAGTGTGAAAACGCAAAGGAATCCTTTGATCATCTACAGCCCGTCTCGATTACCTTCATATTTGATGGACATCGTTGTTTAGAAAAATATTAAAGGAAGAAACTTAGACATAGAAGAAGGATGGTGAAATAGTAAATATGAAATAGCACGAAAAGCGGAACTCGACATGAGTTTCTGTTTTACGATCAATCGTAAAATATTAGAAGTTCACAAAACGCATAAAATATGTATGGGAATGAGAGAAACGATGAGACGAGATGAGAGGGAGGACGAATCTATGACTTTGGATTACCGTTTCCCTTGGGAGATGCTTTCATTTAAAAGCTATCTTTATTACTCTCTTGAAGAGGTCATTGCTGTAGTATCAAAAGTTGTTGATGTTTTCTTATATTGAAGAAGCTTTCAGATAATATTGTAAGATACAGAGAGATAGAGCGAAACCGGACGAAATAAGGGAAGGGATGAGAAGAAAGGAAATTAAAACCAGGTTTCTCCCTATTTCGGAACAGTTTGATTTGGCTCAGGAAACGAAATAGTAGAAGATGTTCAGAAATCATAACGATCGACGAGAGTAATTTTAAGATGATTATACATGATTAGGTAATGCAGTACCATGCTCAAAAACGGTAAAATTGTGCAATACAGAAGTTGGTATACAGCACGTGCATAGAATTTATACACGAGTCTCTCACCACATTGCCACATGACCGTCATATAGATATGAACCTAAACGCATGTATACATATAGAAATACATACATGTATGTATGTATGTGTTTATGAGAAATATGTCTGA
Source organism: Coelopa frigida (assembly GCA_017309665.1). Classification (NCBI taxonomy): domain Eukaryota; kingdom Metazoa; phylum Arthropoda; class Insecta; order Diptera; family Coelopidae; genus Coelopa; species Coelopa frigida. The sequence continues at coordinate 32,488,254 of CM029563.1, read as the reverse complement.
TGATAGTAAAATATGATGATGTTGTTCGAGAGTTTATTAAATTTTCTTAAATGGAATTTCGTCCCAAAATTGATGATGACATTTTATAAAACGAATGGAAAATTTGTTGCCAATATTGTTGTTATTGTTATAGTGAATGTCCTTCAGCGAGACTTTGTTAGATTTTGTTTTGTTGTTGTTCTTTTTTATTTAAAGTAACAAAATATTCTATTTATTTTGTGCACTCATGCTGAAAATCTGTCAATTTACATTAATGTTTCATGCACGAAATTGAAAAACCGACAACATCAACTAAACTCGGGCGAATTTAAAACACAGGAAATAAATTGAAAAAAATAAATTGATTGAAATTGTGGAAATTTTAATAGAGAAACATTTTTAACGTATTCTCCTTCCCACTACCATGCATCAAATAATTGTATTCTTTTGTCATTTTGTAGCTACATTTCTTTTAAAGTAATTTCTTGAACTTTTCCAAAGACAAACAAAAATAAGAAGTTGATGAGAAAAAGGAAACAAGAGGTAGGAAAGAAACCGATCCGAAAAATATATATGCGATATTTGGTTATAAATCAAGAACGAGAAAATAAATTCGGTCGTGGTCGCTCTTGAAATTATCTCAAATCCAAACGAATGGAGTGGATTCGAAATGAAATGACCCGATTGGATTCCGAATGAAATGAATCGAGTCGATTTCATATGAAAAGAAAGCAATCGCGAAGAATCGTGTTATATTCGATGATCCATTGATCGATTCATCATCTCCTTGGTTGCATTTTCGTAATTCTCTGGTTGTACAGAATAAAATATGGACTCAAATACACTCAGAAGATGTATGTCAGAAGGGTAGATGCAACTTTTTTACACTTCGCCACAATTTACAGCCCATTGCATCGGCAATAAATCCATAGAAATATGTTGCGAAGCCATCCATCCGAGGCACTTGAATTACAATCCAACAGAGACCAGGACAAAAACAGACAGAGAGAGAGAGCAATGAGGGAAAGCATCGAAAGACAACACCGAGAGAAAAGAGACTCGAGAGAGATTGCTTGAAGAAGATGGCTTAGGAAAGAGAAAGAAAGAGTGGAGGGCGAATATAGTTACAGTAAGAAAAGGAGAATGAGAGCCGAGAGAGAATAAGGAAAGAGTCGGATCCATAACGAGAGAGAGAGAGAGAGAGATAGAAAGAGAGAGAGATAGATGAAGAAGTATTCTTGGATGTAAAATATTGTATGTCGTGCGAGTGTAAAAGGCAAAAAGTGGAACAAGCCGTTGAACAGAGGCTGCAGCTGTAGACATTAATTAAACAAAGTGTTCTGCTAATAAATATTACAATGAGAATGGAAAACCAACTACTGCAACATCCACAGAACTTTTGTAATAACAACACTTAAAAACATATAGTATGCGAATGTATCGAATTTCTAGGAAGCCCAAAATTTTAAAGGAATAGCAATCAAATTCCAATATCAGACCAATTTTATTTGCAGGTATTTTCACTTCATATACATAATCTATATCTATACTAATATATAAAAGAAGAAAGTTGATATGAAATTTTCGAAAATTTCAATATTCAGGCAATTTTTTATGTAAATCTTAAATCCTTCATATCTCCGTTAATACGCGTTATTTCGCGAAAAGGACGTTAATTCGTGACGACCTCTAAATTTTCGAAAATTTCATAATTCAGGCAATTTTTTATGTAAATCTTAAATCCTTCATATCTCCGTTAATACGCGTTATTTCGCGAAAAGGACGTTAATTCGTGACGACCTCTAATTTTCGAAAATTTCATATTCAGGCAATTTTTTATGTAAATCTTAAATCCTTCATATCTCCGTTAATACGCGTTATTTCGCGAAAAGGACGTTAATTCGTGACGACCTCTAATTTCGAAAATTCATATTCAGGCAATTTTTATGTAAATCTTAAATCCTTCATATCTCCGTTAATACGCGTTATTTCGCGAAAGGACGTTAATTCGTGACGACCTCTAAATTTTCGAAAATTTCAATATTCAAGGCAATTTTTTATGTAAATCTTAAATCCTTCATATCTCCGTTAATACGCGTTATTTCGCGAAAAGGACGTTAATTCGTGACGACCTCTAAATTTTCGAAAATTTCAATATTCAGGCAATTTTTTATGTAAATCTTAAATCCTTCATATCTCCGTTAATACGCGTTATTTCGCGAAAAGGACGTTAATTCGTGACGACCTCTAAATTTTCGAAAATTCAATATTCAGGCAATTTTTTATGTAAATCTTAAATCCTTCATATCTCCGTTAATACGCGTTATTTCGCGAAAAGGACGTTAATTCGTGACGACCTCTAAATTTTCGAAAATTTCAATATTCAGGCAATTTTTATGTAAATCTTAAATCCTTCATATCTCCGTTAATACGCGTTATTTCGCGAAAAGGACGTTAATTCGTGACGACCTCTAAATTTTCGAAAATTTCAATATTCAGGCAATTTTTTATGTAAATCTTAAATCCTTCATATCTCCGTTAATACGCGTTATTTCGCGAAAAGGACGTTAATTCGTGACGACCTCTAAATTTCGAAAATTTCAATATTCAGGCAATTTTTTATGTAAATCTTAAATCCTTCATATCTCCGTTAATACGCGTTATTTCGCGAAAAGGACGTTAATTCGTGACGACCTCTAAATTTTCGAAAATTTCAATATTCAGGCAATTTTTTATGTAAATCTTAAATCTTCATATCTCCGTTAATACGCGTTATTTCGCGAAAAGGACGTTAATTCGTGACGACCTCTAAATTTCGAAAATTTCAATATTCAGGCAATTTTTTATGTAAATCTTAAATCCTTCATATCTCCGTTAATACGCGTTATTTCGCGAAAAGGACGTTAATTCGTGACGACCTCTAAATTTTCGAAAATTTCAATATTCAGGCAATTTTTTATGTAAATCTTAAATCCTTCATATCTCCGTTAATACGCGTTATTTCGCGAAAAGGACGTTAATTCGTGACGACCTCTAAATTTTCGAAAATTTCATAATTCAGGCAATTTTTTATGGAAATCTTAAATCCTTCATATCTCCGTTAATACGCGTTATTTCGCGAAAAGGACGTTAATTCGTGACGACCTCTAAATTTTCGAAAATTTCAATATTCAGGCAATTTTTTATGTAAATCTTAAATCCTTCATATCTCCGTTAATACGCGTTATTTCGCGAAAAGGACGTTAATTCGTGACGACCTCTAAATTTTCGAAAATTTCAATATTCAGGCAATTTTTTATGTAAATCTTAAATCCTTCATATCTCCGTTAATACGCGTTATTTCGCGAAAAGGACGTTAATTCGTGACGACCTCTAAATTTTCGAAAATTTCAATATTCAGGCAATTTTTTATGGAAATCTTAAATCCTTCATATCTCCGTTAATACGCGTTATTTCGCGAAAAGGACGTTAATTCGTGACGACCTCTAAATTTTCGAAAATTTCAATATTCAGGCAATTTTTTATGGAAATCTTAAATCCTTCATATCTCCGTTAATACGCGTTATTTCGCGAAAAGGACGTTAATTCGTGACGACCTCTAAATTTCGAAAATTTCAATATTCAGGCAATTTTTTATGTAAATCTTAAATCCTTCATATCTCCGTTAATACGCGTTATTTCGCGAAAAGGACGTTAATTCGTGACGACCTCTAAATTTTCGAAAATTTCATATTCAGGCAATTTTTATGGAAATCTTAAATCCTTCATATCTCCGTTAATACGCGTTATTTCGCGAAAAAGGACGTTAATTCGTGACGACCTCTAATTTTCGAAAATTTCATATTCAGGCAATTTTTTATGGAAATCTTAAATCTTCATATCTCCGTTAATACGCGTTATTTCGCGAAAAGGACGTTAATTCGTGACGACCTCTAAATTTTCGAAAATTTCATATTCAGGCAATTTTTTATGGAAATCTTAAATCCTTCATATCTCCGTTAATACGCGTTATTTCGCGAAAAGGACGTTAATTCGTGACGACCTCTAAATTTTCGAAAATTTCAATATTCAGGCAATTTTTATGGAAATCTTAAATCTTCATATCTCCGTTAATACGCGTTATTTCGCGAAAAGGACGTTAATTCGTGACGACCTCTAAATTTTCGAAAATTTCATAATTCAGGCAATTTTTATGGAAATCTTAAATCCTTCATATCTCCGTTAATACGCGTTATTTCGCGAAAAGGACGTTAATTCGTGACGACCTCTAAATTTCGAAAATTTCAATATTCAGAGCAATTTTTTATGTAAATCTTAAATCCTTCATATCTCCGTTAATACGCGTTATTTCGCGAAAAGGACGTTATTCGTGACGACCTCTAAATTTCGAAAATTTCAATATTCAGGCAATTTTTTATGGAAATCTTAAATCCTTCATATCTCCGTTAATACGCGTTATTTCGCGAAAAGGACGTTAATTCGTGACGACCTCTAAATTTTCGAAAATTTCAATATTCAGGCAATTTTTTATGGAAATCTTAAATCCTTCATATCTCCGTTAATACGCGTTATTTCGCGAAAAGGACGTTAATTCGTGACGACCTCTAAATTTCGAAAATTTCAATATTCAGGCAATTTTTATGGAAATCTTAAATCCTTCATATCTCCGTTAATACGCGTTATTTCGCGAAAAGGACGTTAATTCGTGACGACCTCTAAATTTTCGAAAATTTCAATATTCAGGCAATTTTTTATGGAAATCTTAAATCCTTCATATCTCCGTTAATACGCGTTATTTCGCGAAAAGGACGTTAATTCGTGACGACCTCTAAATTTCGAAAATTTCAATATTCAGGCAATTTTTTATGGAAAATCTTAAATCCTTCATATCTCCGTTAATACGCGTTATTTCGCGAAAAGGACGTTAATTCGTGACGACCTCTAAATTTTCGAAAATTTCAATATTCAGGCAATTTTTTATGGAAATCTTAAATCCTTCATATCTCCGTTAATACGCGTTATTTCGCGAAAAGGACGTTAATTCGTGACGACCTCTAAATTTTCGAAAATTTCAATATTCAAGGCAATTTTTTATGGAAATCTTAAATCCTTCATATCTCCGTTAATACGCGTTATTTCGCGAAAAGGACGTTAATTCGTGACGACCTCTAAATTTTCGAAAATTTCAATATTCAGGCAATTTTTTATGGAAATCTTAAATCCTTCATATCTCCGTTAATACGCGTTATTTCGCGAAAAGGACGTTAATTCGTGACGACCTCTAAATTTTCGAAAATTTCAATATTCAGGCAATTTTTTATGGAAATCTTAAATCCTTCATATCTCCGTTAATACGCGTTATTTCGCGAAAAGGACGTTAATTCGTGACGACCTCTAAATTTTCGAAAATTTCAATATTCAGGCAATTTTTTATGGAAATCTTAAATCCTTCATATCTCCGTTAATACGCGTTATTTCGCGAAAAGGACGTTAATTCGTGACGACCTCTAAATTTTCGAAAATTTCAATATTCAGGCAATTTTTTATGGAAATCTTAAATCCTTCATATCTCCGTTAATACGCGTTATTTCGCGAAAAGGACGTTAATTCGTGACGACCTCTAAATTTTCGAAAATTTCAATATTCAGGCAATTTTTTATGGAAATCTTAAATCCTTCATATCTCCGTTAATACGCGTTATTTCGCGAAAAGGACGTTAATTCGTGACGACCTCTAAATTTTCGAAAATTTCAATATTCAGGCAATTTTTTATGTAAATCTTAAATCCTTCATATCTCCGTTAATACGCGTTATTTCGCGAAAAGGACGTTAATTCGTGACGACCTCTAAATTTCGAAAATTTCATAATTCAGGCAATTTTTTATGTAAATCTTAAATCCTTCATATCTCCGTTAATACGCGTTATTTCGCGAAAAGGACGTTAATTCGTGACGACCTCTAAATTTTCGAAAATTTCAATATTCAGGCAATTTTTTATGTAAATCTTAAATCCTTCATATCTCCGTTAATACGCGTTATTTCGCGAAAAGGACGTTAATTCGTGACGACCTCTAAATTTTCGAAAATTTCAATATTCAGGCAATTTTTTATGTAAATCTTAAATCCTTCATATCTCCGTTAATACGCGTTATTTCGCGAAAAGGACGTTAATTCGTGACGACCTCTAAATTTTCGAAAATTTCAATATTCAGGCAATTTTTTATGTAAATCTTAAATCCTTCATATCTCCGTTAATACGCGTTATTTCGCGAAAAGGACGTTAATTCGTGACGACCTCTAAATTTTCGAAAATTTCAATATTCAGGCAATTTTTATGGAAATCTTAAATCCTTCATATCTCCGTTAATACGCGTTATTTCGCGAAAAGGACGTTAATTCGTGACGACCTCTAAATTTTCGAAAATTTCATAATTCAGGCAATTTTTTATGTAAATCTTAAATCCTTCATATCTCCGTTAATACGCGTTATTTCGCGAAAAGGACGTTAATTCGTGACGACCTCTAAATTTTCGAAAATTTCAATATTCAGGCAATTTTTTATGTAAATCTTAAATCCTTCATATCTCCGTTAATACGCGTTATTTCGCGAAAAGGACGTTAATTCGTGACGACCTCTAAATTTTCGAAAATTTCAATATTCAGGCAATTTTTTATGTAAATCTTAAATCCTTCATATCTCCGTTAATACGCGTTATTTCGCGAAAAGGACGTTAATTCGTGACGACCTCTAAATTTTCGAAAATTTCAATATTCAGGCAATTTTTTATGTAAATCTTAAATCCTTCATATCTCCGTTAATACGCGTTATTTCGCGAAAAGGACGTTAATTCGTGACGACCTCTAAATTTTCGAAAATTTCAATATTCAGGCAATTTTTTATGTAAATCTTAAATCCTTCATATCTCCGTTAATACGCGTTATTTCGCGAAAAGGACGTTAATTCGTGACGACCTCTAAATTTCGAAAATTTCAATATTCAGGCAATTTTTTATGTAAATCTTAAATCCTTCATATCTCCGTTAATACGCGTTATTTCGCGAAAAGGACGTTAATTCGTGACGACCTCTAAATTTTCGAAAATTTCAATATTCAGGCAATTTTTTATGTAAATCTTAAATCCTTCATATCTCCGTTAATACGCGTTATTTCGCGAAAAGGACGTTAATTCGTGACGACCTCTAAATTTTCGAAAATTTCAATATTCAGGCAATTTTTTATGTAAATCTTAAATCCTTCATATCTCCGTTAATACGCGTTATTTCGCGAAAAGGACGTTAATTCGTGACGACCTCTAAATTTTCGAAAATTTCAATATTCAGGCAATTTTTTATGTAAATCTTAAATCCTTCATATCTCCGTTAATACGCGTTATTTCGCGAAAAGGACGTTAATTCGTGACGACCTCTAAATTTTCGAAAATTTCAATATTCAGGCAATTTTTTATGTAAATCTTAAATCCTTCATATCTCCGTTAATACGCGTTATTTCGCGAAAAGGACGTTAATTCGTGACGACCTCTAAATTTTCGAAAATTTCAATATTCAGGCAATTTTTTATGTAAATCTTAAATCCTTCATATCTCCGTTAATACGCGTTATTTCGCGAAAAGGACGTTAATTCGTGACGACCTCTAAATTTTCGAAAATTTCAATATTCAGGCAATTTTTTATGTAAATCTTAAATCCTTCATATCTCCGTTAATACGCGTTATTTCGCGAAAAGGACGTTAATTCGTGACGACCTCTAAATTTTCGAAAATTTCAATATTTAAGCAATTTTTTATGTAAATCTTAAATCCTTCATATCTCCGTTAATACGCGCTATTTCGCGAAAAGGACGTAAATTCGTGACGACCTCTAAATTTTCGAAAATTTCAATATTCAGGCAATTTTTTATGTAAATCTTAAATCCTTCATATCTCCGTTAATACGCGTTATTTCGCGAAAAGGACGTTAATTCGTGACGACCTCTAAATTTTCGAAAATTTCAATATTCAGGCAATTTTTTATGTAAATCTTAAATCCTTCATATCTCCGTTAATACGCGTTATTTCGCGAAAAGGACGTTAATTCGTGACGACCTCTAAATTTTCGAAAATTTCAATATTCAGGCAATTTTTTATGTAAATCTTAAATCCTTCATATCTCCGTTAATACGCGTTATTTCGCGAAAAGGACGTTAATTCGTGACGACCTCTAAATTTTCGAAAATTTCAATATTCAGGCAATTTTTTATGTAAATCTTAAATCCTTCATAACTCCGTTAATACGCGTTATTTCGCGAAAAGGACGTTAATTCGTGACGACCTCTAAATTTTCGAAAATTTCATAATTCAGGCAATTTTTTATGTAAATCTTAAATCCTTCATATCTCCGTTAATACGCGTTATTTCGCGAAAAGGACGTTAATTCGTGACGACCTCTAAATTTCGAAAATTTCAATATTCAAGCAATTTTTTATGTAAATCTTAAATCCTTCATATCTCCGTTAATACGCGTTATTTCGCGAAAAGGACGTTAATTCGTGACGACCTCTAAATTTTCGAAAATTTCAATATTCAGGCAATTTTTTATGTAAATCTTAAATCCTTCATATCTCCGTTAATACGCGTTATTTCGCGAAAAGGACGTTAATTCGTGACGACCTCTAAATTTTCGAAAATTTCAATATTCAGGCAATTTTTTATGTAAATCTTAAATCCTTCATATCTCCGTTAATACGCGTTATTTCGCGAAAAGGACGTTAATTCGTGACGACCTCTAAATTTTCGAAAATTTCATAATTCAGGCAATTTTTTATGTAAATCTTAAATCCTTCATAACTCCGTTAATACGCGTTATTTCGTTAAGACGTTAATTCGTGACGACCTCTAATTTTTCGAGTATTTCAATATTCAGGCAATTTTTTATGTAAATCTTAAATCCTTCATATCTCCGTTAATACGCGTTATTTCGCGAAAAGGACGTTAATTCGTGACGACCTCTAAATTTTCGAAAATTTCATAATTCAGGCAATTTTTTATGTAAATCTTAAATCCTTCATATCTCCGTTTATACGCGTTATTTCGCGAAAAGGACGTTAATTCGTGATGACCTCTAATTTTTCGAAAATTTCAATATTCAGGCAATTTTTTATGTAAATCTTAAATCCTTCATATCTCTGTTAATACGCGTTATTTCGCGAAAAGGACGTTAATTCGTGACGACCTCTAATTTTTCTAAAATTTCAATATTCAGGCAATTTTTTATGTAAATCTTAAATCCTTCATATCTCCGTTAATACGCGGTATTTCGCGAAAGGACGTAATTCGTGACGACCTCTAATTTTCAGAAAATTTCATAATTCAGGCAATTTTTTGATGTAAATCTTAAATCCTCATATCTCCGTTAATACGCGTTATTTCGCGAAAAGGACGTTAATTCGTGACGACCTCTAATTTTCGAAAATTTCAATATTCATAGCAATTTTTTATTAAATCTTAATCCTTCATATCTCCGTTAATACGCGTTATTTCGCGAAAAGGACGTTAATTCGTGACGACCTCTAAATTTTCGAAAATTTCATAATTCAGAGCAATTTTTTATGTAAATCTTAAATCCTTCATATCTCCGTTAATACGCGTTATTTCGCGAAAAGGACGGTAATTCGTGACTGACCTCTAAATTTTCGAAATTTCAATATTCAGAGCAATTTTTTATGTAAATCTTAAATCCTTCATATCTCCTGTTAATACGCGTTATTTCGCGAAAAGGACGTTAATTCGTGACGACCTCTAATTTTTCTAAAATTTCAATATTCAGGCAATTTTTTATGTAAATCTTAAATCCTTCATATCTCCGTTAATAAGCGTTATTTCGCGAACGACGTTAATTCGTGACGACCTCTAATTTTTTAAAAATTTCATAATCCAGGCAATTTTTTATGTAAATCTTAAATCCTTCATATCTCCGTTAATACGCGTTATTTCGCGAAAAGGACGTTAATTAGTGACGACCTCTAAATTTTCGAAATTTCAATATTCAGGCAATTTTTTATGTAAATCTTAAATCCTTCATGTCTCCGTTGATAAGCGTTATTTCGTGAAAAGAACGTTAATTCGTGACGACCTCTAAATTTTCGAAAATTTCAATATTCAGGCAATTTTTTATGTAAATCTTAAATCCTTCATATCTCCGTTAATACGCGTTATTTCGCGAAAACGACGTTAATTCGTGACGACCTCTAATTTTTTAAAAATTTCATAATCCAGGCAATTTTTTATGTAAATCTTAAATCCTTCATATCTCCGTTAATACGCGTTATTTCGCGAAAAGGACGTTAATTAGTGACGACCTCTAAATTTTCGAAAATTTCAATATTCAGGCAATTCTTTATGTAAATCTTAAATCCTTCATATCTCCGTTAATAAGCGTTATTTCGCGAAAAGGACGTTAATTCGTGATGACCTCTAATTTTTCGAAAATTTCAATATTCAGGCAATTTTTTATGTAAATCTTAAATCCTTCATATCTCCGTTAATACGCGTTATTTCGCGAAAAGGACGTTAATTCTAATTTTTCAAAAATTTCATAATTCAGGCAATTTTTTATGTAAATCTTAAATGCTTCATATCTCCGTTAATACGCGTTATTTTGCGAAAAGGACGTAAATTCGTGACGACCTCTAAATTTACTAAAATTTCAATATTCAGGCATTTTTTTATTCATTCCTCCAGTCATTATTCATCCAGTCATTCTGGGGGAAATAGCTGCTGCGAAGCGGCTATTAGGCAACAGAAAATTTGAATTTGAAACTCTAATGGAATCTGGTAATCGTAGGAGACAACAAACTAATCCTTGGATTCTTCGTTATTTTATTGAAGTGACCCGTCCTGATTTTATTTAAACAAAGAACTTCCGGCTCAGCCGATCACATCATATTGGGAAAGTTGAAATGCGTCGTCCGAATCTACACGAGGCGTTGTTCCATAGTGACTTCCGATGGTTCATAGTAACTTCCGGTCCTTTAAGCTTCGGGGTAGATTATATTGGATTTTTATATAAATATTTGAGACAATTCCTTCTTTATGGAGCGGATTTGAGGAAAATCTCCAAATGGCATTAAAAAATGTATACTTTGATTTAAGCCAACAAGTAAGTTTGTCCTAAAGGCGACATCGGTTGTGATGAGAAGAGTACGATGAAGTCAATGGTGATGATGACGATTTTAATGGGGATAACGAACGTTGAACTCGACATCTGCAGTTTTCCATCGGTGTCGTGTCGTGCTGCAGCATCATAATTTCCTGCTCTGCAGATGCAATAACGTCAAAATTTATGGAATTTGTTCAAATTAAATTCAATTCGAATGCGAGAAATGTCTTCATAATAATGATTTATATATGTATGTATTCTCTCTCGGCTCTCTCACTATTTGACTTCTCTCTGTCTCTCTTATGTTCTCGGTATAAATGGCAAATAGCTGGAAGTTGTTTGCAGGACCCAAAGAATATAAGGAAGGAGAAGGATAGGAAACTGAAGTGAGAGAGAGATAGAAGGATGGCGAAGGATGCAATGGGTGAGAGAGAAGCAGATACTTTTCGTTCAAGTTGTCTGCATCGCATAAATAATCATAAAAGCTGAATGATTATTAAATTGTCTGTCTTTGATGACATAATTTTCTTATTAGATCAAGTTGTTCGAGATGATAATGAATTGCATTTTGAGGATTTTCTTTAAGAATTCGGACACAGAGACGTTTCGCCTTTTTTGAATTTGAAATTTCAAAGCTTCGTTCGATATTTTCATCAAGAAATGACAGAGAAACAACCAAAAAACTATATAGAAATCGGAAACTACACCCTAGTCATGGGATGCTGTTAACGGTTACAATTTATTTATTTTTATTCATATTTAAAATATAAAATTCAGCACAAACTGTACAATTAAATCAGTACAAATAAAACTATTTTATATTCTGATTTATCGCGTATTTCATTCGATTACACAATTGCGACTAATGAAAATATTTTTCAATCAAGAGTCACGAGGTCATGTCTTTTCAAGAACTATAATAGGAAAACCCATTAGCAATCGACGAGTCATAAAAATCTCTGCTCGAATATGTTTTCCCATAGTTCCATTCAATTGTGCCTTGTATTGAGTTTCAATAGCATTATTGAAGAGAACATAATAACAGAGGCAATAACATGAACTACCACAATAGCATAAAAACATCAGAAATATTAAATGGCTTGGAGCTGAAAAATTAATGGGGAAACATATTGAAAGCCGTTTTCAATTTAAATCAGAAAACATAATTGGAGTTTTCAATAAATCATAACATTTGTGATATGTGTAAATATTTAATGATATGTAGAGAATTCACCAAACCCACTTCACAACCGATTCTCCCAACTTCGATTAATTAAGCGTGATTTATTAGTGATTTTTTCCAAAGAACAAAAAGTTTATTTTCATACCCATATTTATTGCTCTCAGATTCCTCTCCATGAAAGGAAAATAGTTTCGAAGTAATTATCGAAAACTCCTCCGAATGCAGAATTTCAATAAATACCCAACTAAAATGGATCCATATCGTCAATAGCATAATCATAAATTTTGTTATTATTCCTGTTCTCCTGATGATTTGTATATGTGATATATAGGTCTCTCTTTCTCTTTCCATCACACAAATATGACTCAGAGTCATTACCAGAAATCAGAAAATTTCTTCCCACTGCAAGCGGAAGGACGGACAATGAAGAATCATCATCATCATACATCATCATTATCGCAACAGTATCGGTTGTTGAGAGTTGAAACCACAAGTATCCGCTCACGTACACGTAGATCGACTCACACACACACAGAGACACTCTGTCGGTAATGGACAGACGTGGACTAAGGTAGACACTCGTGGTTTCCTATGGACTGACTTGTGTCCAAGGACTCTCTCTCACAATCCCGATGCTCAACCTTGGTTATCTGCCATTATTCCCATATGGCAATGCAATTCCAACGAGTTTCATGAAAAATATGCTCATAGTTATTTGTTTTTTTTTTCGCTCCGTTCCATGCGATGATGAATGTGAGTTACGATTTTCATTGCAGGACTTTATAATGGGGTTTGTTGCTAATGCATCTGTGGATCAATAAAAGTAATTAGGAATCCTTTATTTCCAATCGATCTCATCTCTCTGTCACTCTCCCACTCTCTTCCCCTCTCTCCATCGCTCACTCTCTGTTTCTGCTCATGAAAATGGATGGACTGGACGGTTATTAATATTGGTAATTTATGGAACCGTTGTTGCATTGTTTTGTCATACATCCTCCTTCTTCCCTCTACCCGAAACAACCTCCCACATCGTCCATGCATTGGGCCTGTCTATTCATGCATTTCCACTATAAATTTTAGGACATTTATCACCGATAGTCCTTGGATGAAGTTTGATGATTGCGACCATGGACGAAGGGTGCAGGAACAAATTTGATTTATATTCTCCCGCAGATAAGCAAAATTAACTACCACAGCAGGGTCCATAAATGTAAATATGGCGATAAAGACAATACTCAGTGATCATTAGTTTTTTGAAAAATTAGGAATATAATGCATCGAACTAATAATGAATATATAGAGGAAATATCGGAATTATCTTCAGTAAAAGATAAACTTTAGGTAGTCCGATAGACTACCTTGCACATAGAACATTCCTTTCATATAATTTTTCATACAAACTCGAGTCTAAAGTCAATAATTTTCATGGGGTTCCTCAAAACGCAGTTATTTATGTTGTTGTATACTTTCGTAGTCACGTATCCCAATGGAAAGGCAGGAGTACGAGGTAACAAGAGAATAAAGTTATTTTATTGTAAAATGATTTGCTAATGAAACGTTTATCATTGGCATTCAAAGCGGAAGCGAAACGTGGTCTCGAGTAGTTTTGAATACGGATTGGGGTTGTTAAACCTCTGGTAATAAATAGTTTTTGGAAAGTTTCATGGAATAGTTCACCGCTCACGTGTTCAGGGTTCCGCAGGTCTTGACTTGAAAATGATTTACACACATTGTGGAGTTTATTTTCAGAAGAAAAGGATTTCGTGAGGGTTATAGATTAAAATGTAAAATATTTTTAAACTAGGTTTTTATTTCACTGGTTTTCTCTAAATGGTTTGAAAATGCTTCTTTAAAAAAAAATATTGCATTTAATTCCATTATCTCTAGTATTACAATACGAAGCCTCATTTGAAACTTCAACGAGGTCCTTGAGAAAGAACCTGCCCTTAAACGATGTCCTTAAGAAAGATTCTGCCTATCAAGCGATTAATTAGTTCTCTTTAGAAGTCTCAAATAGCTTCATTCACCGCAAAATGGAGGTTCCTCACGAAAATTCACACACACACACAGCCCAGCTTCACACATTGCTGCGGTGTCTTGGGCGTGAATGGGGTGTGAAGAAGAGTTTTTTGTCAAATGCCAGGAATGGACCAACTTATAGTTTCTTGTTTGCTGAGGTTGAGGTAATAAAGTTACAACAAATATAGAGCCAACCGCAAGGGGAGAGTGAGAGAAGGAAGAACAAGGACAACAAAGGCGAAGGGAAATGTTGGTGACAGAAATAGAAATAGAAAGAGAATGAGGGCTGAAAATTGTAGAAGGACATACGAAGGATGGGATGGAAGCGGTTTTCTTAGTTGATCTGTATGTATGTGGGTGTCACAGAGCTTCAGAAGGTCCCTAAATATATGCGTGTGTGTGTGCTTGCGTGATGTTAGAGACTCTATCTCGGTATTAATTTGCATAATGAAATGAACAAATTTTGAATATCCTTTCGAATGCCATCACCTCGTTAAGATCTCGTCCTCATTATAATCGTTGTTGTTGTTCTTGCTATCATACTCATGAAGCACCCCGAAAGGGTTCCCGATGGTTTCTTCGCCATCTTCGGCTGAATTAAGTGCTGAAAGGAGAGATAAGAATCCGGAGATCATGACACGTACGCTATGTCAAACTCATCCTTCCACATCCTTCCCTTCTCTCATTTGTGTCCCTTATCTTCTCATCCCTCATCTGCCATGCATGTGCCTTTTACAGCTTAGGCTTTCACTCACACTCTGACAGAGAAATTCTCCGAAACTCTCACAAACGCATAAATAAACCAATTAAAAACTCATTAGAAGTGATCATTTTTAATTCGTAAACATTTTCTCATCTTATGCTGCGTCTTTGTGGAACTCGGTGTCATTATAGCACGATCCGTAATTTATGCCTTCGTAACCCGTAATGCGTATGTGACGTTTGTGACTTCGGCGGCGTATGCGTGTCACTCACTTTCCCTTCCCTATCTTCTCATCTAGTTGTGTTCCTCCAACGCCTTTTCGCGTTTTTTGAAACCTGTCATTGGAGCCATTAAACTGTCAGCGATATTTTCAGAAACCCCACCAATCACCATTATTCCGCTCACACCCCAATCATCCCCTCCCTCTCGCTCTACCCTCTCATGCGTCTCTAATTTTTGAAGTAATCAAAACTTCTGTCTCACTCCTTCTTGCCCTCAAAGAGATGACTTCTAACCATGTCATGCGGAGGGAGGAGGCGGAAGGTCAGGATGACTGCGGGCAACCACTTGAAGCACCGAACAATGAGTTCCGAAGTTATTCTTCACAATAGCTTCGTAAACGCAGCGAGTGCCTCTCAGCATAATGTGAGTTCATGTGAGTTGATTTTTCCGTCCCTTCACTCCACTCACCTCTTTCGTCACCCCTCCACCATCGAACTCTGCACTCCCACACCATCATCATCGTGGCCTTCCTTCACCTCCTGCGACCTCGTCATCGTCAGCGTGCCATCAACCAAAGGATCATCTAGAGCTTTTCTGCAGAACAAACACATGCAGACACACCCTGACTTCTTCGATATCATACAAACTAACTTTCCACCCACACACACATACTATTCCACTCGCTAATGCGACACACCCGCAGCTGAAGATGGAGGATGATGTTTCAGGCAAGGAAGTGAACGAAAACAACCGCAAGAAGAACGAAAACGAAGAACAAGAAGAAGAATATTCTTAACTTTTGAGGCAAACACTTGAATTTTATTCCTCGCTTTTCACTCCTCGTTCCTCATCGCATTCCCTCGCCCTTCGTCGGATCTCTTGAGAATTTCGCCAACAGTTTTCCTTTGTTGATTCTCTCAAAAGATGCGTCGAGTGTGCGAAGTGAGAAGGAGTTCGTAGTCAAGTGCAGGGTGGGGATTGAGAATGCAACGCCATTTAGTCTGAGTTTTCACCATGAGGGTATCGATGTGAAGATCCTTCATTCCTTCAAAGATTATACGAGGCTCCAAAGTGTCTGCTCTTGGGGCTTCTTCTCCTCACGTAGTAGGGTTTGTTTCAGGCGAAAATGCATCATGCAAGGAGTCAATAGAATTCTCAACCAATGTATGCTTGCATTCCTTAATAACCATAAAGAAACCCTTGTGCCTTTAGGCCCATAGATAAAAATATTCAAGTTATTCTCGATTCCTTGGTATTTCAACTACGGTTGAAATCTACAGTTTCCTACAATGGCAACTTCTCAGCATCCGTGGCCTCTCGAAACCCTCCCTTCAACTCAAGAAAAACTAAACTAAAAAAATCTAGGATGGACTGTACCGATTTTTTTCTAGAAAACGCATTCTTGTGTATTCTCATTAAATTCCTATTTCAGCGAATTTAATGTACTGTGAAATAGAAAAACAATAGAAGCAACATTTAATTCCAACACAACAATAACTAAGACATTAACAAATATCAACAAGCAATTTATTCGTGCAGAAGAATACGAGATGACTTCTCCCAGAACTACTGATGATGACGAAAACGAAAATGATGATGACATGATAAAAGGACCAACATTATAAAAAAGATAATTCAAATGTGGATTATGATTATGATTGTATGTATAGTGATGATGATGAAGAAGTTGTCCCCTCATGATGATTCACATCGGTTGTGGCTGATCTTGAAAGGATGTGATTTAATGCATCTCATGTGGAATGCACAAGAGATAATTACACTCTGACTGCAATGAGTAGATTTCTGTCAGAATCGAGTTCACTGCATTTTGTGAGCTGATTTTTGCCTGACTAAATTCATTCTTTTTGAAACTAACTCATGTACCTTGGATTAGATAAATGTCATTGCTTGTTGAGAGCTGAAGACTGACTTGAACCTATATCTGTGGACTTTTGACAAAACAACTTATGTCTGATATTAAAATTCTTGACGAGAGCGAATAATAAAAAATAAAGTGTACACTAATTTTTTTATTTAAATACAAGTAAAAATATTGTATTATAGTAAAAATGTGTCGCTTATTTTGATTTTTTCCAAATATTGTTATATATTAAATTTTAATAATTTAAATTAATATGATAAATAAAATTTTGTAAATTATCTTATCTCGACTTAAGTTTTTTTTACAAAAGTCCACAGATATTATTTAAAAGCTTAATAATAATAATAACCAACTTGAAAGGAGAAATTGAAAATAAATATATTCAAATAAATAAAATAAAAATAGTTTTCGAAAAAAAATAAAAAACAATTTAAATAAAATAACTTGAAAGTCAAAATAAAATTACAAAAAATATGCGCTAAACAAACACAAGATAGAAAAAGAATCATAATTTGAATTTCAAATTATATTCGTGAAAATTTCTTCGATCCTTAGTCACAGTGGTCGCAGTTGTTATTGTCATTGAGTTGCTGATATTTTTTTGTAGTTGTAGTTGGAATAGTTTTTCGAAAAATATGCCAGAACTTTTAAATTAAGTTCGAGAAAAGTTTCCACCAACCGCCAGTCATCAGAATTTCAGATTTTCTCACAAGGTATTAGAGACAGCATATAGAAGGTGTAGGTTTAGATATATTAAAATTTAACAATATTATTTATAAAAATGTATGTTGTTTATTAATCAATTTCAAATAACGAATGAAAAATCTTTGAATGAAATCTATGAACACAAAATCAAAAGTCATAATTTTAAAATTATAAAATATTAAAAGTATATCAAAGTAGAGTCCCTACATATACTCCCCCCACCAGTTCAATGTATTTAAAAAAAAACTTTTCGTTAAAAAAATATTAGATATAAGTAACCAAAGAGGATATGTTAAATGTAACTTTCTTTTGTTTTGAAGTCGTTATAGGTAAAGATTGCTTCTTTTCAATATGTGCTGGTTTTAACAAATCAATTGAAACAGTTTTGATAAAATTGTTCTTCTTTATTGTAAAAGATTTATCATTCCTCGAAATGACTTGATATGGTCCTTCAAATGGAGGTTGTAAACTAGAAATTCTTTTAACTTTTTCAAAAACATATTCACAAGACATCAAATTTTGGGAATATATATTCTCATGTTATTATTATGGTGATTCAAAAAGGAATGTGTGTGAGAAAAATATTCTCTAAGTTTTTGGAGAATAAATTCGTTTGAATAGTTAGTACTAGGAACTACAAGTTCTCCCGGAATTTTTAAAGTTTGTCCATAAACCATTTCTGCAGGACAACACTTTAAATCTTCCTTAATAGCTGTTCGCAATCCCAAAAGTATAATAGGTAATTCATCTGACCAATGAATACTGTTATTCGAAGAGATAATTGATGATTTGAGTTGACGATGAAAACGCTCAACCATACCATTTGCTTGTGGATGATAAGTAGAGGTATGGATTTTATGTGATCCTAGCATGGATGTCAAATCAGAAAATAATTTTGAAGTAAACTGACTGCCATTGTCGACAGTGATTTTCAAGGGAATTCCGAAACGTGGGATATAATTTTTAATAAAAGTTTTCACAATTGTGTCTGCTTTTATATTCCTAAGAGGATATGCTTCTGGCCAACGAGTAGTTCTATCGATAATAGTTAAAATATATCTATATTCATTTGATATAGGAAGAGGACCGACTATGTCCATATGTATATGTTCAAATCTTCCTTTTGGAATTTCAATCTTTTGAATTGGAGATTTGGTGTATAAATGGACTTTTGATTTTGACATTGAACGCATGAAGAAGCCCATTCATTGATTTCTTTTCTCATATTTGGCCAAAAATATTTTGTTTGTATTAAACGTCTGGTTGTCCGAATCCCAGGGTGAGAAAGAGAATGAATTTTATCAAATATAATTTTGCGCATGGAAGAAGGAACAAAAGGTCGAGAAGATTTATCAGAAATATCACACCAAATACTAACATTAACTACAGGAATATGAATTTTCTTCAAATTTCCTTTAGTTTGTGGGTTGGAAACTAAATCCTGAAGTACTGGATCCAGTTGTTGTTCTTTATATAATGTTTCAAAATCTAAATTTCTAATTGAAACAACATTAATTTCTGAAATTCGAGATAACGTATCTGCTACTATATTATCTTTTCCAGAAATATATTGAATATTATTCGTAAATTGAGCAATATACTCTAAGTGTCGAGTTTGTCTTGGAGATCTTTCTGTCTTCGAATCTAAAACAAACATTAAAGGTTTATGATCTGTATAGACTGTAAAAGTTCGTCCTTCAAGAAAATGCTTAAAGTGTTTAATTGCAGAATATATTCCTAAAAGCTCTCTGTCAAAAGTAGAATACTTACATTCTGATGTTGTTAATTTTCTTGAAAAGAAAGCTAAAGGTTCTAATATATTACAAGAAGTCTGTTGAAGAACAGCACCTATGGCAATATTTGAAGCGTCAACATTTAGAGATAAATTCGAGTTTTTATTAAAATGAGTTAATAAAGTGTTACTAGCGAAAAGTTGTTTAACTTCATTGAACGCCGAAGTAGAATGATCTGTCCAAATTAAAAATTTGTCTTTATTTTTAATAGCAAAAGTTAACATTGTGTGTATTGGACTGAGTTTTTCAGCAATCATGTGAATATATCGATGATAGTAATTTACCATGCCTAAAAACTTCTGTAATTGATTAATTGAGGTTGGTTTTTCGAAATTAGTTATGATTTTAATTCTATCTTTTGATGGTTTGATCCCTTCAGAAGAAATTTCATAACTCAGAAAATCTAAAGATGGTACACCAAAAATACATTTACTTGGTTTGATGTTTAAACCATACTTGTCTAATCTTGTGAAAACAATTTGTAAATGATTGAAGTGTTGTACTTCATTATCACTAGCAATTAAAATATCATCGATATAAGTGAAAACAAAGTCTAACCCGAAAAATACTTCGTTTATAAAACGTTGAAAAGTTTGTGCACTATTCCTCAATCCAAATGGCATACGGGTAAACTCAAATAATCCAAATGGAGTTGTTATCGCAGTTTTATGAATATCTTCTCTTGCCATCGGAATCTGGTGATAAGCTCGAACTAAATCAATTTTTGAGAAAATGGTTTTATTTCTAAGTTCAATACTCAAATCATGGATATGAGGAAGAGGATAACGATCCGGAATAGTAATACAATTTAATAATCTATAGTCTCCACAAGGTCTCCAATCATTCGAGTCCTTTTTGGGAACTAAATGTAATGCTGATGCTATGTTGGAGTTAGAAGGTCTACAAACTCCAATTTTAATAAGATATTCGAATTCTGTTTTTGCAACCTTCATTTTGAGAGGATCTAAACGACGAGGTCTAGTAAATGGTAGATTGCCTTTTGTTTCTATTTTATGCACAGTTTTATGTTTAACTATCTTTGTATAATCTGGTTCAGAAACAAGTGTAGGAAATGAATTTAAAAGGTTGATAAACTTATTGCCATTATTTAAAAGTTTGACGGAATAAATATCACAAATCTTTTTAGATCCTTTAACGTTTAGTTTAGAAGATGAATCTATGATTTGTTTGGCTTTAACATCAACTATGATACCGAAGTGTTCTAAAAAATTTGCTCCAATGATAGGAGTGGAAATGTCAGCTAGTATGAATGAGAACTCAAATTTTTCTTTAATCCAAAATCTACATTTAGAACTTTAGTTCCAAAAGTTCTAATAGTAGAACCATTAGCTGTAGAAAGTAAAATATCTGAAAAATATTTATTACTTATAAATTTTGAAGCAGGAATGATTGATACCACTGCTCCAGTATCTATTAAAAAATTAAGTTTGTTTAAACGATCATATACAAAAAGGCGACGAGATGGTTTAATGTTAGATCTATCATTCGCCACCGTCATGATAGAAGAATCTAGTTTAAATTATTTGAATTTCGAGATGAAAAATTACAAGGTTTAATACATTTCGATGCATTCGAACCAAATTTGTAATGATACCAACATAAAGCAGTTCTTTGTTTAAAAGGGTTAGCGTAATTCAATCGAGTTTTGGAAGTATCTCTGGATCTGGATCTGGATCTAGATCTAGCTTTGATTTCGGCTACTTCAAGAGATAATTTATTAAGATTATCACATAAATTTGAA
The DNA here is from genome assembly GCA_017309665.1 of Coelopa frigida. Taxonomy (NCBI): domain Eukaryota; kingdom Metazoa; phylum Arthropoda; class Insecta; order Diptera; family Coelopidae; genus Coelopa; species Coelopa frigida. The sequence goes on along the minus strand of CM029563.1, from coordinate 32,466,853 downwards.
GTAATATTTGTCAAATTTTGTATAATTTCATCAGTTTTAGAATTTATTGGTATTTGAGACACAGATGATATTTGTGATTTGGAAGATAATTCAAAAATTGTATCCGCTAATGATAATTTATCTTTTAAATTATTCAAATTTGAAGAAGAAAGATGAATTTGAATTGGATGTGGAAGTTTTCTAACCCATAACTTAAATAACAGTTCTTGGTTAATAACTGAAATTGAACTAGCATGAGTTGCTAAATCTCTATAAAACTCTGAAGGTTTGCGATCGCCTATTTGAGAATTTGAAAAAATGTGATCAAATTTTGATTCTTCACTTAGAGAAAATCGTTCACACAGTACATTTTTAATATTTTCGTATTTATTCTCTGTTTGAGAACATTGGATAACATCTAATATCTGAACAATAACTTCTTGAGATAAAGCAAGGATAACGTTTTGATATTTAATGTTATCATTTGAAATGTTTTGTAAAGAAAATTGAATTTCTACTTGAATAAACCAAGCATCAGGGAAAGAAGTCCAAAAGGAAGGTAATTTAATAAATTTAGTTTCAGATTGTGAAGGTATAATTTGTGTTTGAGTAATTGGTGTAGCAATAGATGTGTTATAGATGTTAGATTGAGAATAGTGTTGGTTACTGTTAACAGTTCCTTCTAGGTTATTATGAGAGTTGGATCTGGTTATAACCATTTTGGAAATTAAAATAATTTGAACTGATGAGAAGATTACAATAAGATAAAATTATATCTGAAATTAAATATGTAATTTCCAAAAATAATGAATAACTCAGCTGTTCAAATTTGAAAGTTGATTCCTTGATTGATGAATTTGATCAATGTTGAATATTATTTGTTATTACTTGATGTATTAACTTATTTCTTTTATAATGTTGAACCATTCGTGAAGAAAGAGAAAATATATCTTCTATATTATTTTTGATTTGAGTTCAACGGATGTTGGAAACTTGTTTGATATCAAAGCAATTTTTAATATCATAAATTCGATTTGATATGTATTCGATGATCAATGTGGTAATTCATTTATGTACAAATGCACTGTTCAACTCTTGATACATACTGTTTTCGATGAAGGAATGGTTATTTGGTTTGCCTTTGATCAAACGGGCTCTGGAAACAGTATGTATCAAGAGTGTATCAAGAGTCCCTACAGAAGGAAAGTGTGAAAGGAGGAGGGAGATGGAGAACGCTGTATCGTCTCCAAAAACAACTTCCCAACAACTTTACCTTTCTATTTCTCTCTTCCGTTTAGCATTGTTGTTGTTAATGTTACAGTTTTCCTCTTTTTGTCATACCGTATATAAAACCTTTGAATCCTTAATATAAATCCAAAATATAAAAAACATGAAAAGTAAGTTTTCGAGCCAAAATGTCGGCATCATTAATCAAATGTACATATTTTATATACTTCTCATTTCAAATTCACTACTTCAACTCAATCCTATTCCTGTTCCACCTTTTTTTTATTTTCTTTTGCCCATTTTTGGAGATGATTTACGGAATTCAAATTTAAAGTAAATTTAACAAAACGCAATTCAAAATCAATTAAATATTAATCCTGGTGTAGAACAAGAAATAATTTCCATTAGTTATTTTTGATGGTGGTGTCTGCTATTGTAATTGTGAACTTTTTGTTGAAAAATCGTGTAATAATGAAATATTTGTTTACTATTTAGCTACTCTTCAACCATCAATAAAGAGATCATAAATTTTTTTAAGTGTTTCGGAGCCAAATTCGATCCTTTATACATTCACTTGTACATACTTATTACGCATTTTTATGAGCACATCCAACATACATCTCTATTGAAAGCTTGTTTACATGAACAGAATAAGAGAAAAAGAGAAACTCTAGAGGAATGAAAAAAAAAATGAGGAGTGGTAGCTGAGAGAGTGGAAGTGAGAAGGAGAATAGCGAGAAATCGAGTGTCATGTTACCTGAGCAGCGAAGCTGAAAAACAAGAGAAGCAATACTAGTAACCATGTTATCCATGGTTTTTGTCATTGCTTTTTTTTCTCTCTCTCTCCCTTCTCTTCATCCAAGAAATACTCCAAAAAAGACAAACACAATTCACTGGTGCAGAGTGCGAATATTGGCAAAAAAGAAATAGCGAAGTGCAGAATTAGAAACTGACACCCAAACAGCAGCGGAAACATGGATATTATAGTAAGAGTAGAAGAGGGAGACGTGATTGAGGAAAAGAGTGAAATAGAGGTAAAGATATGCAATTGTAAAGACTTACAAATGTAATGAAAAAACATCGAATGTATGTAAATTTCAATCGATCTGCGCACGTCGGTCTATCTCTTTCTTATTTGTCCTTTTCTGTATCTGGCTGTCTTTCGGTTGATATAAGATAACTTTTCTAAGAGTTTGAAATGTTCTAAAACTACAATAACAATAACAATCAAATGCAACTTGCATACATCGATCAATAGACTCCAATATGTAGATGAGTTGTGATTGATGATGTTTTCGTGAGAAACAATAAAAACAGCTATAACTATTAATTCGAAAGAAAACTCGTGAATTCAAAATAGGTATGCCCAAGAAGAGAAAAAATAAGATGTGGAGCATGACTAAGGGATCGGTCGAAATAGAGGTAGAGAATACAATTTTTCGATATTATATATATCTCTCACGGACGAAATATAGTTGCAAACTGTAATTTGTATAAAAAAATAAATAGAGATGGCAAACAAAAAAAACAAAAAAATAAAGTCATATAGAAAAAGAGTTCACGAAAGTTCACGTAACATCAAGTTATTGCTTGTTAGGGTTCAAAATGATCAACACAAACAACACGAAAGGCTAACAAGGGTTCAAAATGCATTCAAGTGCTCGGAGAGAAATCCTCAGGGATGAATTATATATGTTGTTATCCAGTGAGTGGAAGAGAGAGAGAGATATATATATAAAGAACACCGAAGCATCGGCTGGAAGCGGCCGGAAATGCAGGTGCCGCAGGACAACAGCAGCAGTCGATGAAACGAGACACGAGACTAAAGAGTGATGGAGACAGACAGAGAGGGCGATTGCAAGGATATAGAGGAAGGAAGTCATGATACCAAGAACGACAACGACTTGTAGTGTGCAGAAGGACAACGATATCCTACTGCAATGTTAACATAAATTTATTGGCCGATCGAGGTGGAAAACACAAACTTCAGAGAATGGAAATCTTACACCGAAGACATCAGTGGGAGGAACGGAGACCAGGGTATAAGTGACCATTCAGGATTCCACAATCGCTGTACACAAGTGATTTCAAATATGAGAATCATATTGGAAAAATTTCACGATATCATATCGAGTACATATGAGATGTTGACATCGTCTTTGAACAAGTATGCAGAAGACAATATATGTATGGGAAAGTGGTATGGTAGAAAAAAAAGAGTTTGAATGCAAGAATTTTCTTGAATGAAGCGACGACAGCTTGTGGAATTCAAATGGAGTATAAAGAGTTTGTAGGCAATTTGACGAGGTGTTTTTTGGGTGTAGATCAATTCTATTTAAATTTTCGAATCCTTGAGATTTTTATTTGAATTACAATTTATGAATTGTTGTTGAATGAAATGAGATTCCGTGAATTGAAGTGCATTATAATTATTTAGTTGAATAATTTTGCATCTTAAAACATTTCAGTGAATTGCTTAAGATTCATCCGCATCCATCTGTGCATTTGTGTCAATGCAATGTCTAACACATACATGCACAGCCGTGTCTGCAGGAATCCATTTGTATTTAATGCCCGTCAGTCATCGCAGCCGTCATGCAAATGTCGACACAATATGACGACAATAGAGAACATAATGACGACGACAACTGAGACGACAACGGTGACGACGACATGGCGGCCGGAAGTTGCCGAGAGCAGAACGGAACATCGACGAACTTCCTGCAACTACACACATGCATTCATAGATATTAGAATGACACAAATTACAGAAAATGGAAACAGAACGGATGATCTGCAAACACGAGGACAGGGTGTTAGAAAAAATGGAACACGTCTCAAGATTTATAAAATTAATACGATTGCAGTCTAATGATTATTTCAGTTGATTTAATTAATTTCCAAATGGATCCTTTGGACATTTGAATAACTTAATTCTCTATCGAGCGGTGGAATAAGAATGAGGTCGACATACACTCGCAATTAAGAGATGGAATAGAAGGGCAGGAGATGGATGGAATGATTCGGTTCAAAGAAAACGCAGATAGAGAAAAGAAATTATGAAATGTGCCGGAGGGTTCTTTGTTATTATGTCTACGATATATCTCTGGTTTATCTTGAATTTTTCTTCTACTTTTTGCTTTTATTTTTCGCCGCATGGATTTTGTTCTGTATTTAATATTAGTATTTTATTTTTTACTTTATTTTTTTTAATCCTTTTAATTAAGGTTTTTCACAATAATCACTTTTTTGTGTAAAAATATATTCATATGTTCTTTGGCCGCCCTGCTCCCTCATGCAAATAATTTCCCTACATCGTCTCTTCATTCTCATTTTCCTTTCTCTGTTGACCTCAAAATAGTGCTCTTCCTTCCTTTTCCGTTTGTCTTTTCCTTTCACATTTTCCTTAATACTGGTAATTTCGTTCAGAAGTCCGTTCACTCCGTTCTCCACACTTAGCAATACTAACCAAACGGCAACCGTTTGATGAACCGACTCGAGACCACCTTCATCTGTCTGGCCAGGTGGAACGAAGTCGTCCTCGTTGTCCTTTTAAATGACGATCACCACAAAAGTAATTCCATTGACAATTTAATTGACATGCTTCGTGTTAGAACACGCCCAACAAGAAGAAAACTACAAAAATTAACCACAATAAAAGAAAAAAAAAGAGAACCTAAAACAACAAAACATCTGCAATAAAACCAAAAGCAACAGAACAACCACAATAAAAGCAAAAACAAAACATCCACAATAAAAACAAAAACAATGAAACATCTACAATAAAAGCAAAAACATCAAACATCCATTCATCGATCCAACGAATCAACACAAATAAGGGTCAACTCACAGCATCATCATCACCATCATCGTGAGGATTAGAAAAATCCTCACCGTCCAATTCCTCCTCAGGATGACCCAATTCATCGCAAGCCCACATCCTTCGACCCTCCTCCTCGACCAACTCCCACCCATCCACTCCACTCATCGTCGCTTGTGTCTCTGCCACCAGGTTCATTATGTTGAATAATTCAAATCTGTGTTTTATTCGCCCCTCATTCCAAACGCATTTGCCCCCATCCCATTCTCGCCTACGTCTGTGTGTGTGTACGTGTGAGGGTCCTTCCACTCGTTCGGCATGTCCAGGCAAACACTCGATTTCATAGCTTATTTATTTGGGGATGCTTCGAAGCCACAGAACAACAGGATAAACGTGGCCAGGAGGCAACCGGTCGTCGAAGCCAGAACGAAGCAGGAGCAGGAGCTGAACGAAACGAAGCTTGTTCCCAAGTACCAACACCGTCCAAGGGCAACCCTGTCCACAACAAAGAGAATCCAACCCTTGGCCGTCCTTCTTCCACCTCTTCCGCCCACTTCCCCCATTCTCAACTCCAAGAGGACTCAATCACATCAGCATCGAACTGTGAATCTGACGACTGTGCTTTTATGTTCAAGTGGTTTTCATCCGCATCCTGATCACCCCTCAGTTGCAACCCTTTGACCATAAGGAACAGTCGTCTCGTATATGTGTTTGTCTGTCTCTGTGTGTGTGTGTGTGTGTGTGTGTTGGGGCGTGCGTGTGCGGTTCACAAAAGAAGTGTGAAATTAATGGCATGAATGAACTCCAAAGAGCGCGCTGACGCCGACTAAGTTCTCACAGTTCGGAGCTGACCATCGTCGGTAGCTTCCGGCAGAGTCGGGAGTGTGCAGGGTGTGGGAGACCCCTTCGGTGTATCGCGAGGGTGAACGAACGAGAACGAAAACCCCCCAAAAGGGCCGACACAGGACGATTTGCCTTTGAAAGCCATTTGGGTGGGCGTTTGGTCGTGGGATTATTTGGGTCTTTCTCGAATTTAATTGACATATAAGAGAGATTTTAAAAGAGCTGAAGGCATAGAAGTGTATCTATAGATAGAGAAGGTCGATCTGATGGTATTATTTAGATATATATTTCTTAATACTTAGCACAAAATAACTAAGAAAAAGTTTTTTATTTTTTTTTTAATTTTCTTAGAATTTGTTTCGTGACCTTCACTGGGGGTACGTGCCAGACAAAAATTAATATGTTAGGGGCAATTTCTCTCAGCAATAAATGCACCTCTCTATCCTCTACCTCACTACCATCATTTACATCCCTCACTACCATTTTTGGTATCCCTTACCTTCTTCTGCACCATCTACCGCCCTCTCTTTTACCCCTCGCAACACATGCTGTAAACATTTTCGGAATTCCCATTGAGTTTTGCTACGAAAATGCATTTCACATTCGTCGTTCGTCCTTTTCCAGCATGAATTTCGAACTTCTTCATCACACTCCGTCCTTCTTCTTCCTTCACCACACCTTCTCTTTCTACTTCCCCCTTAACATCCACCAGAGCTGATTCGTTGGTCGACCTGGTTGGAAACCTTGAAAAGTTTCCTAAAGAAATATAAAATGGAAAAATATATAAAAAGAAAAATAAAATCAGCAGGAGGAACTGGAGACGAAGAGGAACATAAAGCTGCTGAAGTTGGCGTAAGTCGTGAAGTAGTGGAAAGAGAGAGAGAGGAGAAGTTTTAAGCTGAGGAAAATCCTAAAAGCAGTTGGAATTTATTCGATAACGAGCGCATAATAGATCCTCGTAGCTTGTGGCAGTAGCCTTTTAAAAATGTTTGCAAGTGTGTGCATGTATGTGTGTATGGAGGGGTCGGGGAGGATGGTAACGGCCGGGTGTCCACACATCGGTGCAACGTGCTGTGCAAACGACTACCAAATGGAGCTCCAGACTTTAAATGGTACACATATGATGATATTAGGTTTAAAATTGAAGTTCTTCAATGATAATTATCTGATCGTTTTTATTATTTCGTTTTATTTATTTATTCTTTTATTAAATTTATTTTTTTCAGTACTTGGAATGTTAATTTTTAAATTCCACTGCATGTTGATCAAGCCTGAATTAAAGAGAATTTAATCCACCTCCACCTTATTTTCGGCCTCTATATTTCGCTCCTCTTTAATTCTCAACTCTTTAATTCCCTTCTCTCCGATTCCGCACCTCCTTATTTCCATCCTGCTTATTTTCCTACTACTAATTTCCATCCTCACTCATTTCTCTCCTTCTGATATCCCGTTTTCTATTCTTTCTCCTAGTCCTTCCCTTGAACTATTCTTTGGCCCTTTTCATTTGTATTTTGTCATTCATCAACGCTGACTGGCAGGATCATGGACCAGGATTGAGAACTCAAGAGCCAAACCGTGTCGAGTTGAACTGGGTTGAGTTGAGATGATTTGAGCGGAGCTGAGTTGGGTTGAAGCGAGTCAACCAAACTAAACCAAACCAAAGCAAACTAAACTAACCCGAAACAACCCGACCTGCTTCGACCCCAGGAGCTGTCAGCACAAATAAGTAGGTGGCTCGGCTCATTATTTTTCCGTCAGGATCCATGGACCTCGCTCCATTTCACGCCCATCTCTGGCCCCACTCGTGGCTCTGTTGCCACACGCGGTTTATAAAATCATTCTCATTCGCTCTCTATCTCTTTATTTCACCCTATGTGTCTCTTTCTCTCTATGTATTTCTTTCTACCACTTTCCCCCTTTCCCACTGCTACCTGACTCTGCTAAATGACTCTATTGCGAATGCATTCTCTTTCATTCTCTTTCCTTTTCGCCTTCTCTCTTGGCGATTTTTTGAATCCTCATCTTCGCCTCATACCCCGTTTCAGTATTTCTGTCTCTTTTCTAAGGACTCGCTAATTTATTGCGTGCGTTGAAATGGCACGATGTTGGTGGAAGCTCCACAACAACAACACCTATCATAGTAGAAGGAACAACTCTCCTCACGGAATAAGTTTGCCGAGCTGCTTTTATAATTAGCTTTAGTCGAGAGCTGCCAACTGCGAATGTTTTTAAATACTCCAATGTACTGTGTTATTATTTATTCACAAAATTAAAATTATACTTATGTAAATCCTTTCTGAAAATCTTAAAAAATTAAAGAGAATTAAAATGCAGTGTAAAATATAAAAGGGAACAGTAAAGAATAAAAAAAGGATTAAAAGGAATAAATAGTAAAGTTTGCGTTTAAAAGAGAAAAATAATGATGATTAATTAGAAGAAGGTATGAAAACATTTTACTGAAAGATGGAAAATCAGAAGTTTTAAATTTGTAACTTCTTTATAAGATAACACAGATATTTAGATAAGTTTTTATAAGAGTAGATTAAAGGCACTTGATAAGGAGAGGTATTTTAGTGTTAGTTGCTACATCTCAACCCCAGCCAATTGTCTAAAAAAATAATACATAAATAGTGAAGGGTTTCCCTAAATCACAGCAACAATTAAATCCGTGTAGATTTTACCGAAATATTTACCACGAATCCACAATTCTGTATAGTGGTGTAGTATGTGGAAGGCGGAAACAACGACGTCACGTTCCAGACACTTGATGGGCTCCACTCGAGTATCCAGGAAATTAACAAAAACAGCCAGATTCACCAACACACACATGTGTATATGACAGAGCTCTAGCCGGAAACGAGCGTCCATCTTTTCCATGGTTGGTCCCAAGGGTTGGGGCGAAGAACTTGTTAAAATTTCAATTTAAAATAGCCTCGGGTCGCATTAAAAACAAACGAACGTAATTTTTTCTACCTCACCTCTGCCTCTATCTCTCTCTGCTGGTCCTCTCACTCTCCATGTTTCCTCTCTTTCTCTCACTCTCCTCGTTTCCTCTCCTTGTTAAACTCTGTCTCGCTTCTGTGAGAAAACAAGTAATTTATAATTTCCGGCAGCCTCTGAAGACGATGTTCAATTATTTCTTGACAGGATCCACACACGCCGGCCTGCGATACCTTATTATCTACCTCTCACACTCGCACAAATTCGTCTCCCTCGCACCCTCATTCACGCTCTCCTCCCTGCGGCTTAGATGTTGAGAGTCTCGTTCATTGACTCGAAAGCGGAAGCCAACCATGCGCAAGGATGAGGAAACGCCGCGACAAGAAATGGCTCCATCCATGCACGCACACACATATAACGACCCTCCCGCAAATTTCCGGCGGTAAACAAATTCCCGAAAAAATCTCAGGAACAAAACAAAAATCACACACAGGACTCTCTGGAGTGCAGCCGTATGCGTCGGACGAAAATATATTTGGCTTGTGCTCGCGGTCCTTTCTTTCCGCGCCCATATTTGCATATTTACAGTCCTCGTCCGCCATTCAAGTGCAAATTGCTCGGCCCTCCTTTGGTCACGCCCCCTCCCCTCGGTGCACAGCGCCCTCTTCAAGCGTTGGTGGCGACGACAACCAACTGTTCAATTGTTACAAATTGCAGTGCATGACAAAAGGCGCTGTTGGCAACGCGACTCGCCCTCAGGGGCCTCCACGCCCACTCCGGAGTTTTGAAGAATCATCAGCTGACAGCAGAGGTTCCCAACTTGATGGTCTCGCATGTTTTTTGGAAGAGATGGAGATCAGGGAAAATTGGTCACAATTTTTTATTATATTAATTTTTTACTATTTTTTATTTGAAGCTATATATTAGTATTTTTTTAGCAATGTTATTGTAATTTATTTGTACCCACTAACTTAAAATAATTTGTTTCTATCACACTTCAAACTGGTTGGCAACACCCCAGTATAAAATAATGAAATCGTTGCGAACTTGATTCTTTCACCACGTCATCCACCATGACCACTGGCCTCTCGCAGAACACAAACAACTCGGAACTCTTCTCTATATATTTATATCTCTCTATCTCTCTCTCTAGTTTACAAATCAAAACGATAACAATTAGAGAAAAAAGTTGGTCTCGCGAAAAAGTGTGTAAGAGAGACTGAGAGGGAAAAAAACATGAAAAGATTCACGACACGGTCGCAACCAATGTATGTATGTAGAGGGATAGAGGGAGGGAGCGATAGAGGTAGAGAATAGATAGACAAGAGAGAAAGAGAGGCATCACTAGAAGCGACAATTTTTCATACATTGAAAGTCATGTTTATTTTTCTAAAAATGTTGGTAAAAATTAAAACAATAATGACAATAAGGTGACCATCAATAATATCCCCGAGAGCGACAACAGCTAGAACAACAACCAACAACCACACTAAAAGAACAACAACATTAGCAAAACGTCATAAACAACAGCACTAGGAACAAAAACTTCAACAACCAAGACAAAGGATTCTACTCCAACCAAACTATCACGAGGCATAACAGAAAACAGAATCCCAAACAATGCATGAAAATTCTCGTTGAAAGATGAACGAAATTGGACAGATACTGGGTGATTATAATAGGGCCTACAAGGAGCCATCTGAGCCAGGGGATCTAACTTCGCCCAGCTCATAAGCTCACTTGTAGCAGGAGCTTTCAAGGATAACAAACAAATTTTTAAAAATTTAGCGAAAACAGAGTTTGACTCTTTCCGATTTGAAGTCATAATTTTATTAGAACGAAGTTTTCAACCTGCCGGAATATATCTGTTTCATAGCCAAGTTACGACTGGAAACCGAGGTGTGAAATTCAGAAGCGGCTTGACTGAGGCTAGAAAATTTATGACTTCTATATCTTTGTTATTGTGGTCTGTGATAGTTTTCCACAGCAGCAAAGCAGAGAAACCACAAAAATATGAACAGCTGCGGACAAACAACACCATGCAATCGTCTTTGAATTAAAATAATGCTGTAGACAGCTTTTATTTCTCTTTGGAAAACACTTTCCACCAACCGTGAGACGGCTATTGTGCAGCCAGGATCGAGGAAAAATAATAAACTTTAATAAAATGAAAAAAAAATTGAAAAAATGAAAGACAAGAACATAAAATAAAGCAGACGAAGCAAAATATCTCGCCTTGTGGTGATGTCCTGCTCAAAGGACCTGCCGAGTCGAGCGACAAAAGGCACCGAAGCTAATAGAATAAAATGGACACGTTGCGCCGTTGTCCAAGAGGGAATGACTGAGTGGATTTTAAAAGCTTTTCACAATTGTTTATTTCATTTCGTATTTTGCATTTCACTTTATCTATTTATGATTTTCAAGGATTGAAAATTCTCTTCAGTTTCCATAATTTTCTTTGCAAAACATAATTTTTTCTTCTTCCTTCGTACTGGACTTCGTTGCTTCACTTCGTTTGGTGCAGTTGCCACATGTGCGAATAAACAATTAGGTCCAACTACGTAATTATCGTCGTTGGCCCTCTGTGCAAGGACATTTCTCCCTTTTTGTTGTTTTAATTCATTTTTAATTTTTTTTTTTCGCAAGCTTTTCAGATTTGCTTCTGAAACTCACTCGTTACATCTTAATTAAAAATTATATGCGAAAGCTTTTAGCATGAAAATAACGACTTTTAAAACTGTCGCAAAGCCCTTTTTTCTTCCATATTTCCATTTTGTTTTTGTTGTTAATTTTTTTGCTCCTTTGCAGCGGAATCAGTGGCCGGCATCGCCTTCGCAATCGCCACCATCATCATCGCCACTGCCATTTCCACTGCATTTCTCATTAATTATTATTTATGTTAATTTATTTAATGAAATGCCGCGAAGCTGTGCCAGCAGCTTGCATATCCTTCTGTATATCCTGGCGGTGTGTAATGCGAATTTAATTGTGAGGACGCGCCGTGTGGCTGCGATTTAAGCGGATCCAGTTGGCGACCATCGGTCGGTGGACGACGTCGATGACAACAACGCAAGATCCGGTTCAGGCCAGCTTAAACTGGTTTCTGTTATTGAGACCGAGCTGGCGTGCTGTAAAGACGGAGGTTTTCAGCGGATCAATGACGTGGATTCGGTGCTCAGAGCATTCGTTGGTGAAAGGATTGTCGGGATTCACTTAGTCTCTTACATCGGGTGAAATAATGAAATAAGAAAAAATTCTTCAGTTCTCAAGCTTCTTTAATCGCTTCGATTTAAAGTCGCCAACGAGCTGCAAAATAACACGCAATTGAAAATTTCTCAACTCCTCCAACTCCGCTCTGGCCCATTAATATGCGGTGAAAGTCAAATACGTTTTCTCCAAATGGCTTTCTTCAACTTTCGACCTCAAGAGATGAAGATTTCCGTCTTATTTTCTCTCACTCTTCCTCTCTCGCTTTCACTGCGACTCGTGCGAACCCCTCCACGAGTCGGGAAAACTTTCGTCCATTAGAATTTAGCAGTGTCAGACGAGGAAAACGGGGTGGACGAAGATGTGTGAAGAGGCTGAGAGGACGACGGTTAGAGAACAAGGATGTGGAGGAACGGGAAAATAAGGTTAAGCGTATTCATAACTGATACTCGGACACATTAGCATAACCCAGGGGAAGTCTCGCGCCCACACGGGGCACACGCGATGACGATGACGAGCGAAATGTGAAGGACATGCAAAAGAATCCTCACTGTGCTGGTGGTCAATGTCCAAGGTCCACCAACCATTTCCAGTCTTCCATCTTCCAGTAGCAGTTCTTCTCTTGGCTCTCTTTTAATGGTCCAGGTAGATGAAGTCAACCTGTCCATTATCAGCAAGGTGAGAGACATATTAATTCCTTTGCGACCACCATCACAAACAACCAACAGCAATGAGAGGTAGAACAATAAGGAAATTAACCACAATGCAAAAAACAACAACGAGATTAAAAATAATAGCGTGACCAATAACAATAACAATTCGAAATAACACAATAACTACAATACAAGGACATGCGGTTTCATCATCACCCCAATAACAAGGACGATAATTATTTGAGTGAAAACCAGGCACCGCGAGCAAATGCGATCATCAGAAACGTTGAATAAGTCAATTGATCCAATTGTGTTCGACGAGTCCAGCCACAGGAATGGCGGCGGAGTCCTGCTCTCATGCAGGGACGCTGTGGTGAAATGGTGGACAAATATTTAACAAGAAGGACAAATTAATTGCATTCGAAAATTAAACACAAGCGATCGTGCGACACACATCAATGCATCGCATCACATCGACATGAACCCATACCGTCGACATGAACTCATACCATCGACATCAACTCACATCGATGGCATCACGCGATGGGATGTGGATGCGACAGTCGTCGTGTGCTGACATGAGGAAAGCAATTCATTAAATCGACGGTAGCTAGAGAGAGTTAAACAATGAGAATAAGAAAAACAGGAGAGAGAACGAACGAAATGAGAAAATAATAAGAAATAATAGAAGAAGAGGTATAACTAGAGTTGAAGACGAATAAAAGGAAAGATCTGCAACACGACAAGAACGTGTTCCAACGAGTGAAAATAAAGGAAGAATCTTTTGACGACTTTGTTTGAGAGGGATGAATTTAATTCCTCGATCTTGAAAGCACTTTGAGCAATTAACAGAGGATTAAAAGCAAGAAGGAGAAGCGGAAAAATAAAATAAAAATGATGCAAGGAAGATAGGCGATATCGAAAGAGTGAAAAGGGTTAAAGTTCCACCGACAACGGATTAAACCAAACTGCTTTCGAGCCATTCACATGCTACAATAGAGTGAAATATGGAGAGTAATAGAGAGAGAAAACGACCCAAGGTGAAGACCACGACCTCCTCCCATTCCCCAAATGCCACGCGAAATCGAATTTCGCTTGAACTCCGCATCGAACGGAAACGGAAGCACTTCCGAATTCACTGCGAAAATTTCATTTCCTTCTCATTCCTTTGTCAGAGAAATAAAACATGAAAACTTAAAACAAAATAAAATATCACTATCCTAATGGAGCGAGGGGCAGATGGTGAAGGTACGAATGGAGCGACGTCGAGGACGAAGGTAATTAAATTCCAGCAATTGATGTCAATGTAATTAAAACACGTCCCGCGAACATCCTCTCGTTCATCATCGAGCTTCTCTCTCTCTCTCTCACTTTCCTCGTCCGGCCAATCGACATTCGCATCGATGGCAATTTCCGTTACGACCCGCGTGACGAGGAAGGGTTCGCCCGGGTTAATTTTTTTCATAAATTCCCATTATTTCACTCGGCTAATTTTGCAGCCCCTCAGGGCACTGGTGACCGGCAAACGACCAGCACCAAACCCTCGCTCATACGCCTCCATCGCCCGAGGGATATCCTTTAAAAATAATTACATCCATTGGCACTTCCAAATATCATCGGATCAGAGGCCGAAGAGTTGGCGGTGTGTGAAAGGCGGAAATTGAATTTATAATTTACGCAGTACCCTCGACCCATCCACTTGCACCCATCCTCCTTGGCCTGCACCCACCCTGAAGTTCTTATAATTTAGTTTTTCCCTCTCCTTCGACACCTGGACCGAACTTAGAACCAAAGGACGGACGGAAAGGAGCACATCATTAACGTCATTAAGGTCCTCGCCCTGCACCAAACCAAGTCCCTTCTCGACAATGATCTTGGGGCTACCACGAACTCCGGCCCACTCATGGTTCTGGTACCGTGATCTCCTTCGTACGTGCCGCAAACACGCATCCGCCTTCGCGTCCCGAAATGGAAGATAAATTATTCGATCCCTTCCGCAATAAAATGGATTCTCTACGCTGAAACATGAATTCTCGACTCTGGAGCATGGATTTTCGACTCTGAAGCATGGAAATTGGAAGTAGCGATGTCAACGGAACCGCTTCTCATCCGTTCCCATCTTGGACACGAAACTCGTCCTCTCTCTTTCTCTCCCTCTCCTTCGTATCCAACCTCTCTATTCATGTTAGTGGCATTCGATGCACGTTTCGGCTTCACGCCAGCATGCGTTTCGAGCGCTGGAGAAAATCCGATAGAGGCCGTGGTAGAAGAGGACGACGAGGGGGAAAGAGAAAGGAGAAGTTCAAGAATTCGACGAAAAAACTATGTTTCCTGAGAATAAGAAAGAGGGAAAGGGACGGATGAAGATGAAATCAGCAAGAATATATGCTTAAAATAAATTTCCTAATTTCCATTCCCTTCTTCTTTTGATTCTTTCCTTCTCCAGACCGATAAAAGGTTCCCTACAATTTGAAGGCCTCTTAAAGAAACAACCACAATCACAACGACGTCTACAACAGCGTTAACAACAATAACATCTACTACAAAAACAAATCCAACAAAAGCAACGACGCCAACGCTAACAAGATCTCAAGGTCAAGCACGTCAATCAGAGTGAAAAGCATTTGATATCCTTGGCTCCTTCCACTTATTCATCCCACTCACATTCGACTTTCCACAGTGAAGCCTTGGAGTTAGACGAAGAACAAGAGGAGGAGGCTACACAATCAACTCAACACTCTGCGGTGGCGATGGAGCGTTGTTGTTGGACCTAACCCAATATACTATCTGGCTACATGCGGTTTTTTATTTTTGAATTTTTCAGCACGCATTTTATGACGCCTCGATCTGACGACCTCTCGACTCCGGCTGCCTTTCGAGGCAATGACAACGCGTCGCTCCAGCCGAGAACATTCATTTCAAAACCTACGCCCCCAACCGTCGCCCACCCATCGTCCCGGGTCCGTCCCCCAACATCGTTCCAGGGACCCCCCACATTGAAACCAGAAAACATAAAACAACACTAAATAAAAAATAATAGCAAAATGAGGGAAAAGAAAACCAAGCAAGAGGAAGAGAAGAACAAAATGCCTTAAATAAGAATCAGAAACTCCAAACGTCCCGTCGCGGGCCGATGGAGTAGCTCCGAAGCGGCTCCCGCTGCGAGTTCCACGAAACAATTTAATCTCCATGGAAATGGCGTAGACCGCGGGGGTGGGGGGAGATCATCAGGCGTGACGTCGGTGGGCGGTGTCGTTCTTTGGGCCAGGTCGTTAGGGGTTCAAGACAAAGGGCGCAGTCGAATTGGCCGACGAGCGAAAGCTTAAATGAGAATATTTATTTCCTAAGTGCTTTCGACTATTGCTGTTGTTCTTGTTGTTGTTGTGGTAGTCATAACTTTAAGAACACTTCAAAGGACTTCAATGCACCCAAGTGTCCTTCGCGCTAGGGTAGTCGAATCTAAGTGACTATTTATAATTCAAGTCCTTTGTCCGAAGGGAATCGAAGGAGATGGCCATGGGAGGAGAAAAAGTGGACGTGAATGAAAAATCATTATGAACCATTTGTAGGCGAATACACTGAAGAGATCATGAATAATTTCTATTTTATATTCGCTTCCATCGGAATGATATGAGATGACTTTTGAATAAATTAATTTCTTATTGTCGTTGAAAATAAACGAATTAATAAATTAATATAATATTGGCAGTAAATTAAAGTAAAAAATTCTGATTAATTGTGCTGAATTATTTGTTGTACATTATAAAAAATAATAATTTGGCTTCAATTAAACAATACATATAAATATTTGACAAGAATAGTTTATATAAACTTTAGAACATAAATCTGCAATTTATAATTACTACAAAAATTATTTTGATGAAAATGCTTTTTGCTTTTTATTTTATAACATTTGGAATAGTGAAATATTTATTAAAATCAAACAAATCAAAATTTATATTATATTTTTCAACTAAAGAAATTATAATTTTTAAAACATGTTATATTTAAACTTTTTATAAGAACTGCATTAAACTACAACCATTCCTTTAACACTAATATTCAGAAAGTCAACGATTGACAACTTAGATCATTTTCTCATTATAATCAAGATGTTCCCGCTGGCCACACACAAACATCCACCACTTCCTCGTCCTGCCCAAACAAATCTCTAGTCTAGATAATCTCGCTAATCTCCACGAGACCATAATGAATGCCTGCAAGTAATCCACCGCTCAATCATTAGCATACAAATGAATGCGCAAATCCGTGGCTTTCCATCGTCTCTTATTCGTTCGTCTCCTTCCTCCCGTCGTCCGCCTCGAATACCTGCAGCGCATTTGATGCGTTCGAAACTCTCGCAGTCCTGGCACGTAGTCATAAGCCAGCAATTTAAAGCTTCTACGCTTGATCATGAAAGAAAAACGGATAAAAAGAATAACAAAAATTAATAAAAAATCGAAGAAAAAAATATAGTAAAAAAACAAAAAACAAAAATCAAAATAAACCAAGAATTTATTTTATTTATTACAATTTATAGGAAAAAAACATCGCGTTCAAGATTAGAATGATGAGGAGCAGACGAAACGATCGAGGAATCAAGCAGCATCCTGTTGAAGCCAAGGACAACTAGCTGCAGGGAGCTTTCCTTATTTACGACATCATCCTGTCGGCGGCTGGCTGTTGTCGTTGGCTGCCAGTGTCGCCAACATTAGCGGGAATCAAAAGTTTGCCAAATGAAAGCCATCCCCGAGAATCCAGCAACGCACACGCAAACTGCACGACATTGCTTCCGGCTTCCATGAATGTCTGTTTAAGTACGAGAATGTTAGTGTCTATACGTGAGTCTGTGTGGGACAATATGCCTGTGTGGGTGGTGGCTTTTCTCTGCCAGGATTTGCCACATTTCATGGATTTTGTGCTCATATGAAATTGACAAAAATTAAATAAAAAAGAGAGCTAAACAATAAAAACAAAAAGCGAAAACTTTTCTCAACGATTTCCCGATCTCGAATTGCATTTCCATCTCTCTCCATGTCTCTCTTTCTATCTTACTCTATCTGATTGTATGTGTCTAGTTGTGGCTGTGAGTGTGAGTTCCTGTTTCCGGCTGATATGAACACACAAATATGCATGAATGTTATTGTTCCAACGTCGGCTCAAGGGCGAGCTTATCTCAGCAGGCGCTGCCTTCCATGAGATTCCTTTTTATCGTCGGCTTTCGTTCTGGCGTTCCAAGTATGTGTGTGTGTGGGTTCTCATGGTGATTGTGTGATGGTGTGTGTGTTCGCGTTCATGGATCTCTGTTAATAACCGATTCGCCAAACGCCACGCATGCCGCATACCCAACGACCTTCGAACCCGAGGCGTATGCGGAACTTTTTCCAACCACTTCTCTCTCTCCAACTTCATGCTTCTCTCTCGATAATCTTCATCAGACTCCTCCGAAAGCCGCTTAGACGAATTCCTCCGCTTCGCTCGTCCTCCTCCTCTCTTCCTCCATAATCCCTTTAATGCACGCCCTTCAACCGCGCTGCCACCGCGGCCGTGACAGTTGCATGAAATTCGCATTCTGCTCGGTGTCGTCTCGTCCTCGTCCTGGTCGGACGCCAGCGCTTCCTAATTCTCCATGCATTTCCTTCGACTTCCAGCTGCATCCTGTCGACTGCCAGAGGTCCCTCGGAAGCAGCTTCGACCCTTCATCACTCCCTGCCACACCCCCTGCCACTGGTTGCCTCCGGGTGCTGCAGGAGCTGGAGATGCTGCTGCTTCTGGTGGAGCTTAAAAACTTCTTAGCCGCGATGTCATGTGTCAAAAGCTTAAGCGGCAAAGCGACTCCCCTGTCAAAATGTCTTCTCGCCGCAGTCACAACTTTTCTCCAACCCTCGTTCTCTTCTTCCGCCTTCCACTTCAGCCACGAAGGCGTGGTGAGCTTCTCAAGCAGCTTGACGGAAGCTTCGCATTAATTAGAGTCAAAGATCGAGGAGAGAAGTGTGAGCGAGAGAAAGGAAGTTAGTTGACGACGGAATAAGATGAAATACATTATCAAATGAAAAAGGATTCTTGTTCAAATATATAAGAGTGAAAAAGTATACATATATAATATCAGTGGTCACAAGCCATAACCGCCTAAGTCGAGTAAGGACAAAATTGAGATTTTAGTGTCATCGTGCTCACCGTGTCTAAATCTATTTGGTATCAATTTTTCATGTTTGTATCTTTTTTAGACTCCTTAATGTAAAAAAGAAACACCTAGCCCCATTACTTTCAATGTTAATTTGAAATTTATACTGCTCTTCTGAAAATTTTGACAATTAACCGAATTGTTTAATTTTAAAAAAATAAATAAATTAATTAAAATATAATGGAAAAAAGTGATCTAATTTTGAATATAAAATAATAAAATTTAAATCAGACATCAATTATCAATAAAAACTGGAAAATAAATAAAAATTATAAAAATAAAAAATATGAAAAATGTTTAATTGTTAATAAATGTTTTCAAAGTAAATATTATAATAATAAAAAATAAAAGTATAATGTAGCATAACGTAGCAGGTCCAACACTACGAGCATTGTTTCCTGTCCAGGTGGGCAAATAGAGCTGAAAAACAACAGCATGAAAGGCACGACGAAGGCAACAACAGGTCAACAACTACAAAGCAAAATACAAATTCAAATTGTGCTCATTTCCGCTAAACCGGAAGTGCCTTTTGTTTCAGCATATGTTGCCGATGGACGGTCTGCTGGAAACACCGGAGGTAAGTATAAATTGTTTTTGGTTTGGTTTTTTTAGTTTTTTATTTTGTTTTTATTTCTGGTTGAGATGGGGAGAACTTTTTAGAAATGAACTACTTGTAAAAAGGTTGTAGCAAATTCCGTCGGAAGAAATTGATCAAGAATACCTACCCAAAAATAGAAAAACTCCTATCCTGTTTGTAATACTTTCTCTCTACGGTTAGAACCGTAACAAAGGACGAACTCGGTTAGCATTAATCATTAGCAACATGTCATCTTGTTGTCCTCTCGGTAAACAGAAGAACAGTCGATAGAACTTGATGTTAAGTTAACAGTGCCTAAAAATTAACAGAAAGTGTACTAAAAAGTCTGTTAAGAAGAACTCGCATGTCCTTTTTCCTTATCATTCGTTCAAACAACAATAACAACAAGAGCAGTAACAGCAACAGTAACAACAACAAATGGCAAAATGGTTACTAGGTCAACAACTTTTACAAAGACCACGAGCTCAGCCTCTCAATCGCTCTCCCTCTGTCTCTTAGTACCTCTCTCTGCCTTTCATTCTGTCTCTCTCATAGTTGCTGTTTTCATAGTGCTAAAATTACAAGAATTCTCTCGCATGCGCAATCTCTTTCTCGCTCTCTGTGTGTGTGTCTCGTCCTTTGAGATTTCGCTCCTCCACTCTCGCGAATGGTCATCGCCGACAGGAGCAGCATCATTCGGTGCCATCTTCGGCTCTCCGCGAACATCGTTCACTAGCCAAAGCGGCAGCCGAATGAGCACCAGCACCATGGAGAGGAGTAGCAGTAGCAGCAGCAAAAACAGGAGCAACAGCAGAACCAGGAGCGACGACAGCCGAAGCCGCGACGAGCGACTGCTGGCTGTAACTGTAAATAAGGACCAACGACGAAGGCAGGGAGAAATCGTGCGAACGGAGAGAAAAGGCAAGGAAAGCTAGAGAGAATACGAGAGAAAGAGAGAAGGGGTGTCAATGAGAATGAGCTCTCCGCTCATTCCTTCTCATCCGAAGGATGGTGAATATACTGCGACATCTGGCTCTCTCTCTATCTCTCTTTCACTTCTCCCCCAATACACAAGTGTGTTGTTGCCTTGGACATGTCCTTGTTGTTATTGGGTTATTGTGTGGTGGTATACAGGCATTTACAACTATCAGACAAATATTACCACAATAACAACAACAATGAGAACAACGAAAACAACAACGACAATAACAACATTAACGATGACGATGACGACTACGACAACATCGAGGACATGAACGAGAATTCGGTGAAGGAGGAGGATGAGAAACAACGAGAGAGGAAAACGAAGAGAGGAAAATGTACCGAGAGAAAAATGGACCGAAAGGACAACAATGAAAGAGAGAGAGAGAGAGAGTGGGGTGCGCGAGAGGAGCTCGTGGAGACGGAAGTTTTGTTGTTTTGGGGTTTAAGCAGCGACGAGATTCTAAAATACTTTTAGTACTTATTAGAACGCGCTCTGTAACGGACGGATGCACGGACACGCGCTGCGTTCATTTCGAGTCGCCCATCAGTTCCACCAGTCAGCAGCAGCATCGCCAGCATCCATCGACATCGGCATCGACATCATCGGCAGCAGCAGCAACAGAATGAGCACGAACAGCGTTGCGAGAGCTCGATAAGGACACCGGGAAAGGATGCTGCCGGTGGCCGCAGGAGATTCGTAGGGTTTCGTTTCTTGAAATGCGTTTCGGAAAAATTCTCGAAAATATTTTGTAGGAATTTTCCGAAACGTCTACGTCACACGTTCTTTGGCATCGTCCGTCTTACGACAACTTCGAGACGCGGTCGTCCTTGATTCTATCATTCGTCCATTTAATCCGCCGTTCATTCTTTCATTTCGCCGTTCAATCTTTCGACCCAACGTTCGTCTTTTGGATCCGTCTTTCGGTTGTTCCTTCGCCCTCCGACGTTTCGCACCGAGATTCCTTGCCGACGTCGAGCTTCGTCCCCAGCTTTCTTCGTCTTTCGCAACGTCAGGACGTGTCCGACATGTCGTCGTCCAGTCGTCGGCAGCGGTTCGGCTCGATGGAGGCTTCGAACGTGCTTTCGTGTGTGTATGTGTGTGTGTATGTACGCGTGCTACTTCGATATGTGCGTGTGTGTGTTTAAGTTCGTTTCCGTAACAACAAAATTTGATGCAAAAAATAAACACAACAAAATATAATGAAATACGAAAAAAAACAACCGTAACAACAAAGTATATGATGAAAAATCAAACAACAAATAATTTTCGCTGACAGCTCGTCTGAACACAGATATCCGTGTATCTGAATTTGTACATCTGTTTATCTGAATTTCGACATCTGTGTATCTGTGCAACTTGAAATCGGAATAGAAGAAACAAATCATAAACAGCAACGCAAATACGAGTGAAGTCATGTGAAGTAAATTGCGAAAATCACCGATGCTTATAAATCACAGTTAATGACCAACAACAAATAGTAGCAAATAGTAATAAAGATAACAGAAATAACAACAAAATACTGACAATAATATCAATAAAAATATATCAACAACATAACACAACAAAATATTATAAACAACATGGAAATAATATAAATTTTACATAAATAAAATTATGTAAAATATTTTGGTCAAAACAAATAAGAAATAAGTTAATAATAATAATCATAAAAAAATAAAAATAAACAATAAAGTAATCATGACAAAATTAATAAAAAAATAATAATAAAAAGACTAATAATAAAACACTAATTATAAAATCTAATAATAAAAAATAATCATAAAAAACGAATATAACTAAAAATAATACTACTAAAAAATAATAAAAACAACCACTGTACAAAGGAAACAAAAGTAACAACATCATTTACTAGAGATTCTCATTTGAATGTAAAGACATTAACGGAGATAAAACAGAAAGAGGATTTTATCACAAAAAGTTTCTCATTGCCTGAGATTAAGCGAACGAAACACAAAGTGACAAAACAGATGCGGAGGCGGAAACGGAAGCGAAGGCGGAAGTGAATACGAAAGAGTGGGCGAGTGGCACGATGTCTCTAGGACGATGTCGATGATTATTTCGAAGGGGAAGAAGGGGAGGACGAAAGTAAATCTTGTTTATGTTTTCGTGTGTGGGTGTTCGAAGCACTTAAACATCTCCCAAGAACACCAACGTAAGGACGAAACGCGTGAGAACTTGAGATCGAGGCGTAACGATGGTGGTAAACAATAAGCGAAAACCACCAAAACACCTTCGCTCACCCACGCTCACTGAGGGCTCACCAACGCATTCCTTGCCACAGGATCCAAAGGCGATGATTGGAATCTGTGGCGCCCCCCTTCCTTCATCCCATCATTTTTAGCATATGCTCGGCTTCGCATCCGCTCTCTAACACTGGGTGGGATATGAAAACCATGAGATGAAGTCCTTAAATTATACATTAAAAATAAATAATTACATATTAATAATATAAATAAATAAATCATGTAAGTGTTTGATATAAATAAACATAATAAACAAAAATAAAAATATATGACAACTAAATAAATTGAGAATAACAAAATTAAATCGTTATTTTAGATAATAAATTATCAAGAAAATAAAATAACAACAATTAATAAACTAAAGTAAAAAAATAATGAACAGAATTGATAAATCAAAAGATTGAAAGTAAGAACATAATATTTAATAAACGAAATAAAAACATCGCCAATTCAAAACGAACGAAGAAAGGAACCAAAAACATTTCGGAATCCTGAGAATAAATACTTTCGACAAAAGGAGACTGACCAGAAGAAGGTTAGGTAGACAGTGATAGAGAGACTGAGATAGGAAGAGAGAGAGACAGAGAGATAAAGAGAGAGATATATAAATGAAAGAATAGAAGAAACAAAGAGCGCAAAGTGAACGAAGTGTTAATGAAATGGAAATGAAACTGATAAGCAGAGCTTCCCCAAGCTCCAGGATAAGTTCCACTTTTGTGGAGAAACCGGGCGAAGTGGACGGAAGATGGAGGAAATGGACGGAGGATGGGGAAGGATGAGCCGAGAGACGTAATGGGCAAAAATGCAAATAAAAGAAAATAATTACTTAATTAAGCGCTCGTTTCCGCTTCCGTCGTCATCTCGGAACGATGGGGGAAAATGCGGAACAAGAGGGATGACGTCGAGATGACCGGAGATTCTTTGAAATTGGACTAATTTAAATTTAATTAAGTGCGGATCATGTAGATCCACGGGCTGCTGTGGGAGGGACGATGAAAGATGAAAGTCCGAATAAGATTTTGGAATCGAGAGACTCGAGGTTCAGATATCTCGTCGTGTCCTTGTTTCGTGAACAAGTTACTCCGGTTACATTTGGGTAGGAATTGAGGACTCGAGGACTACATGACTCGAGGAGGTGTCGACTTTCATTAGAAGTCTCTTAATTTCAGTGATTAGTTGGTTTCCTTTACCAAATGAAGCAGAGAATTAGATGAGATTCGTTCAATTACTGAGGTTTTTATGAGATCTCAAAATGGCGTTGAGGTTAATTTTATTGGTTCAAGATTAAATATTATAAAAGCTACTTCTGGACTTGGATAACATTACAATAATATACCAATTAAGCGATACTATAAATAATCCAAGTAGACATTTAACAAAATTAATTACGCTTGACAAAATATAAATAAATAAATTATAAGTATGAATTACTTCCTTTAAGAAAAAAATGTAGAAATAAATAATATAAGATTGAACAAATAACTAACAAAATAAATAAGCGATAAATAAATATACATATTTACTCCAATGAAACAAATGTACAAATCGAAGTGAAGTTGTAAATATTCATAATTTTTGTGTGTCGAAAGTAAATTCATATAATATTGTATAAATAGTTTAATGAAGTTTAAGTTCTTATTAAAAATTATTTTTTTGTATTCGGTGAATACTAAATTATAATTAAAAATATGTTTCTTTAAACTCGGTTGCAGGGAATGAAAAAATAATAAACGTGAACTGAAATCTCAGGGTACAAGTGTGAAATTAAGGGCCATTCGGTGAAAGCCAAATTGACGAAAATAACAATAAATAGCAATAAAAATAACATCAAAAATAAATATAATCTCAAAAAGTGAAAAAAATATAAAAACGTTTCCAAATGAAGCGAAAGAAATTCAACAACTGAATACGAAACGAAGTCCTCAGAAAGTCAGACACATTCCTACCTACACAAACACACAAATAACTCACACAAACTCATGCATTCGCATGCACACAAAGATGTCAACAACTGCTGCTGTGCAAGATCAACGACAAGTGCAGAAACAACAACAGCAACAATGAAAACAACAAAAAGTTGAAGAAGAAACACATGGAGAAGAATCCTTGCTGCTGGAACAATGGCTGCAAATGTGACGGCGACACTGAGTCAGTGGTGTCTCCGGCGCAGCGACTGAAACGAGTCCGGCGGGTCCTGAATAATTAACGAGCTACCGACGACGCCGACAGAGAGAGCAAGTGTGAGAGCGAGAGACTGCCAGAGTGAGAGGGACAAAGAATCGAGAGAGACTCGAGCCCGACAAATGGAGGTGAATCAGAACTTTTGAAAAATATAAAAATAAAACCAAATACAAAATAAAAAAATATAATAAAACAAAATAATAATAAGTGTAACAAAAATAACAAATACAAGAAATAAAAATAACAGACTACAATAAAAGAAACCCTTCGCCGACTCGAGAAATTAAAACAATCGGCTCTCGTCCTGGCGACCACAGAGATGTGCCGCGAACTGTCGCAACATCCTTGTCGCTAACCTTGTCGTTATCCTTGTCGCTAAGCTTGTCGTCATCCTTGTCACCATCCTCGTCTTTATCCTCATCGCTGTCCTCGTCCTTATCGTTGTTCTTGTCGAACGTGGCCGCGGTGCAGGCAGTCGTGTCCAGGTGGTGGTGACGGGTCACGTGCGAACGAAGCAACGCTGCCGGATCGTGTGTGTGTGTGCGAGGTTGTGCACAGTCAAGTGGAAGAACGCATTCGACCGACACGAGGCGACTCCACCTCCCTGCGTCCTGGAGGTCGGACTGTGAGCGAGCGACGAAGACGATTTTCCTCGTTGCTGGTCGGAGGTTAAAGAGGTGAAAAACAAATGGAACGAGAGCGAGGGAACCAACGTTATGCAAATAAAAGGCATTTAAAGTGAACTCCATTCCAAACCTCGCCTGGCTTTCACTCGATCCAACCCCTGGCTTTCGGTCTGTCCAACCAAACTCACATGTCTCTCGGTGGCAAGTGTGAAGCCGGAACCAACTGAAGTTCAAGTTGGCAGAATAAAAATGTGAGGATAAAATTTAAGTGGATTTAATTGAATGAACGACCAGTTGACCAAGCGGAAGAAGAATAAGAGTGGGTGGAATGGTTGTGAAGTGGAGATTAATAAAATCCCGTTAACAGGAGCTCCGTAAAAGAGACGAGAGAGTGAACAGGAAATAATTTCAATTGCAAAAGTGTTCGAGTGATACTAGTGGAAAAGTTATTGAAATAATTTACAGAAAAATATTTCGAGAAAAAATATTTCAAGAGAAAAAAATATTCCTAAAAAAAATATTGAAAAATTGAGTAAAATAAAAAGAGTGAAATAAAAAGTAGCAAAAAATTAAATCCCTAAATCAGAATAATTCCTGAATGGTTGGGAACATGAGAACTCAATCAGCATAAAAAGAACGAAATTATTCAAATGAAATCAAATGGAAATCAAATAGAAATCAATTCAAAAATATGAAGTGAAAATTGTACCTCATTGTGTGTGAAAATATACAAATTTTAAACGTGAAAAATAAAATCGACAGAATTTCAAATCACAAAAATAAATATTAAAACTCTGAAATAAAATAAATAAAAATATATCTACTCCAAAAAAAATCCCCAAAAATTATATACGAATATAATACGAAAAATGAAAACAAAGTGAATTGAACAAGAGAAATTAAAACGTAAAAAGTCATAAAAGAACGAAATTCATCGCTCGTTGTTGTGAAATTACTGCCCTTTTTTACGACTTAAATTAAGTGTTTAATTTGGATTTTGCTAGCAACACTCGCGTCGTGAGCAACAAAAACGCCAGCAATTAAAACGTGCAACAGCTTAATCAGGAGCAACAACAACTTCATCAGCATCGGCAACAATTACAACAATAAATATCATCAGCATGCATTTTAAAATGTTTTTCCCTGCGAGGATTTTCACCTTCCTCTGGGTGACGCACGTCGCGCTCTGGATAAGTTTTGCAACCGTCGCCGCCCAGCCGTCGTTCACCGAGAAAATCCCCCTAGGTGAGTGAGTCGCACGTGCGGCAGTCGCAGCAGCAAATGCTGCAGTTGCAACTCATCAGCAACAACAACAATGTTGCAATTGCCTTCCTCCACTTTGTCGTCGGCTGCTTTTGCTGTCGACATTTCGGGCACTTTTTATCGCTGGTGTGGGAATTTCTGCTCTTCTACTTGCGGACTACGATTTCCACTTTGTTCGCTGTATTCTTCCAACATTGAGTAAAAATATTTTTTTCTTTTCTTTAAAAATAACATATTATCGGTTTATTTGGAAAAGATATATTTTATTTTTTTTAAATATTATTTTGGGGTTTCTCTTAATAATAAGAATTACTTCACTTACTTCAGTTATATAGTTTCTCTCTCTCTCTCTCTCTCTTTCTAAAAACTACAAATGTTATTTTAATTTCGTATATAAACTTCTAAGTATGGTCGAATTTTATTTCGTAATTTAAATGTTTATCTTATAAAGAATATATTTATCTTCAATTTAATTTATAAATTTAAAAAGTTCTGATTCTATAATATTTTTTTTTCGACTATGTATTTTTTCATTTTCAGAATCTTTAATATCAACTTTGTGTATTTCTAAATTATGTTATAAATATATTTATCTTGAGTTAATTTAGTAAGTTTTATATTTTGTATTCGAAAATATTTTTCTTGAATTTTGCAAAATACAAAAAAATTCCTTCACTTGGAGAATCCGTTCAATTAACACTAAACCCAGTTCGTTCTTTGATATCCATCTCATTTATTTTAAAATTTCGGCTCCCATCATTCCCTAACCCTTCCCTTTACCACACACATCTCTATTATCTTCTGGCCTGAACTCCCTCGACCTTTTTTGGCCATTCACGAATTTTGCTATTCACGACCGCCAATTCCTGCATAATCCCATTTGCGCTTCCGTTTTCTGTCCGGGTGCCTTTTTTAGCCGGATTCTTTTCATTTGCGAGGCCCGCATTTCATTGCATTGCATTCAAATGCGATTCCGAGGGGGCTCAGCGCACACAAGCATAGGTTCACCTGCTGTCGGCTCCCATCACAGCGCACACACGAACACCTGCACCCACACTAACATGCACCGACACACACCTCGATGAGCGAGCCTTGGGCATTTTTTCATCACGTGAACGTCGGCTGCGATTGCGTTTTGTTCCTATTTTTACGTAGGCAATGTTCATGTGCTGTTGCTATTACTACAACAGTAGCAGCAGCAACAATTTGCAACAACAACAACAATTTGTGCATCAATGTGTGAATGTGTATTTGCTTTTCTCATGTATATGTGGCAAGGTGTTGTGTTCAACTCCCTCGGGCATATCATTTTATGAAAGCCTTCTTTTTCTCTTTTTATATCTTTTTCAGTCTTTCTCGAATTCTAATATATTTTAACTATTATTCTTTGATTCTCATACGTATTCTCTCCGAAGAAATATTTATGTCCGCATATGTTTCTCCGCCTATTTGTCCCTCTCTCTCTCTTTCAGTATTCCCAGTCATCGATTGAACCTTTAGCTGTTGTTGGTGTGGTAAAAATAACGACTGTTGGTTGGATTAAAACTGTTTGTAGTTGTTGTATTTATTTCATAAATATTGTTTTCATTATTTTGTTTTATATGTTATTATTGTATTTGTTTTGTATATTATTGTTGTATTTATTTTACATCCATGCTTATTGTCATTGTGGCAATAAATTCCAACTAAGTACTTTATCATCCAGTTGTAATTGAAATAAATATTATCTTTTTTTCTCTTTGCCACCCTTCAGCCCCTCCCTCTCGCTCTATCACTGTCAGACCTCTCTGTCTCCCCCTCGTCTCTTTCTGTATTCCCTGACTGCTCATTATACGCAGCTGCCAACCATCTCTCTTATTCCCACTTTCCCTTTATCACCGTTTTCTCTGTGGAGACGAATTATGTTAATTCTCTATTGTTTTTATTTGTTCGTTCTTTTTCATATGATAGTAGTTTTTGTTGCTGTTGTTGGCCATGCATTATCATAACTGATGGCTTCTGTGGTGCTCCTGAAGCTCCTGTTTCTGGTCCTGATCCCGCTCAGCTTCTGCGGCTGACGTTAATTGGTTGGGGAAATTGACAATAGCCGGTTGTTGTAATTTTTTGTTCTTAATTTTAGCTTGTAGATCTGTTGACTGCTCATAGAGTTCTGGTAAAATTTGTAGGTAATGTTATTGTTAATTTTATGGATTTAATTTTTTTTTAGTTTTCACTACTTGTGTTTGAGTTTAAATATTTGCTATTATTTTTAATATAAATGGGATCGCTACTATTGTAGTGATTATGGTATTTATCATTATTATGGTTGTTGTCTCTCAATTGATGGTTTTCATCTCTTATCACAACATAATGGATGTGGAATTTGACAAAAGAACTTTAGTTTAAATAAGAAAATTTTTTATCTCAAATATAATATTTGATGAAATTTCTTTAGGTCTAATCATCCTTTAAACCATTAAATACTTATTTAAATCATTTTATACACTTCAATGAGACCCACATTTAATAACTTCAATAAATCATTCAGTGCTCTGTATCCAAGATAATACAAAAAGTTCAGTAGTTTTAATTATAATGAATTACTTTTTTCAATTGTTTTATTTACTTTCTTGATTTTTTGTCGAAATGCAGGAGAGTTTTTGAACTAATTCGCTAAAGTGGACGGTGTTGGTTTTAGCGAGAAAAAATAGTAATCCTTTCCGCTTCCCTTCATCTGGAGCCGGAATCGAAATGTTTTGGCCGCAACTTCAACCCAAGCCCGCAATTCCAAACCGAAGTTAAATAAATTTCGTAAACTCTGAATTTCCGCTATTTTTTTCACGTTTTTTTCACTTTTCACTTTTTCTAATCACACACACACACAAACATTCTCTTCTCCCTCCCTCATACTCTGCACACGTCGTCTCTGTAGGAAAGAATTCACAAACAAAGCGAAATGCAAATTTTTCCGCATTTTTCTCTCTGTGCTCTTTTGTACAATGCACTCTCTGTCTCCCTCCTTCTTTCTACCTCTCTCTCTCTCTCTTCCCTCTCTCTTCATATGCCCCTGATTAAAATTACTTTTGGTTAGCTCTGTCCTTGTCTACCTCACGGCATCGCTTCTTCCCATTGTGATGCCGAGCTTAGCGCTGTCAACAGAGCTTTTGCCCCACTGTGCCTGCCTCTGCTATTTTCAAATTCAACCGAAATTTAAAACATTCCTAGCGAAAGAGAGAGAGAGAGAGACAGTGTCCTAGAAAGAGAACTGAAAACCCCAAAGTTCGGTTGAAAATACAAATTTAAAACGAGGCGAACAAATCACTAGAGTGAGTGGTTCTCAGAAGCGAAAGGGAGTCTCTCGAAAATAAAGTGTTGCCAATTCGTTGGCGAAAGTTGGCAGCACCAAAAGGACCGCAACGAGCGATGGAGGGCCGGGGGAGGAGAGAAAAAGAGAGAGAGAGACGAATCGAGGCTTGTTGCCGCCGAAAGCGCAAACAATGCGAAACAAATTGCAGCAATTAAAAAGTTTTCCACCCTCATCCACTTCGACGAGAGCGACCGAAGCGTTGCCTGATTAAAGAAAGGCAAATTGATTTCATTTCAGCGGCAACATCAACATCATTTAAAAAAAAAGTTTTTCTACTCCTTCTCCTTGTTCCCTCGATTGATCAATGAATTTCTGTAGTCCTTGTTGTTTCTCATCCTTGGGTCGATTTATCTCGCTGCTTATTTTATTTTTTAATATTTTTTTATTCTTCTTTCAGGCGCCATCTTCGAGCAGGGCACCGACGAGGTCCAGTCGGCCTTCAAGTACGCGATGCTCAATCACAACCTGAACGTGTCCTCGCGTCGCTTCGAGTTGCAGGCCTACGTGGACGTGATCAACACGGCGGACGCCTTCAAATTGTCGCGACTAAGTGAGTTCTCACTCTTCCATACCTTATTCCACACCCTCTTTCACTCCCTCTTCCACTCCACTTCCACTTCCACTCTCTCCACCTACTACTCTCTCCTTCTCTCCACCACTCTCGATTAATGCCCAACTTGACCCATATAAATACATATATTTCCATTCGTTCTCTCTGTCCCTTTCTAACGCTCTCCATTCAATTTGCTCTTTCATTAAACTGCAGTCTGCAATCAATTCTCGCGCGGCGTTTACTCGATGCTGGGAGCGGTCTCGCCGGACTCCTTCGACACGCTCCACTCGTACAGCAACACCTTCCAAATGCCGTTCGTGACGCCCTGGTTCCCGGAGAAGGTAAGTGGATTCCATTAGGGACGTGGGACAGAGGCCGAGGGACCTGCTGTAATTGAATTAAAAGCACTTTAATTGTGTGAAGGTAACGAGGCCGAAGCGCAATTCGATTTTCGCATTCGCCGTCGAAGCGGAAACGGAACTGAATCGAAGAATCTGGGAGAATCGAAGAGAATCATTGAGAATCGGGATGTATCGAAGAGGAAGTATGGAAGAGAATTGAAGAGAATCGAGGATAATCAAAGAGCATCGAGTAAAATCAGGAAGAGGAAATACAACTTTCTGAAGAGAAACAATTCAGTGGCTGGGAGGTTGTATGAAGTTCCGATGGAATTGGTAGAAAATAATTTTACTCTCGAATCGATACTTTAAAATGTAAACTGCGTGCATGGATTTAATAATGCAATGAAATATGATAGTTTAGTATTTATAAAATTAATATCGCTCATACCATTCGATGAGTCGTAGAATTATGCTCTTTGGACTCGAGCGAACGAATGAATGAATCAGATTTCAATTAACTAGAGGTTAAAGGATTCAGAGTGATATTTGATTTCAGAGTCTTGTAAAATGCAATTCCATCTTTGTATTTGAACTGATGTTATTCATACGATACAACGAACCCGGAACAAATATGCTTATTTTATTACAAGCGAAAATTTCATTTAAATAATTTCTCTACGATGTGTTTCAAATCTCTTGGATGGATTTGACCCCGATCACGACTCCAAGTTATGGAAATGTTGTTTATACAATTATTTTTAAAATACTCCATCGTTTGTCGGAATCGCTTATGGTGCTTCTTCCGTCTGTCTGTCTGTCTGTCTGTCCGTCCTTCTCTCTTTGAATTGATGTCCAAAAATAATGAATGGCAATAAAAAGTGAAATAAAATGAATACAGCCACTAAAGGAAAAAAAGAGAAAAATAATAAAATAAAAAAACAGCATCACAAAAAAGCTAACAAAAAATATGAGAAAAATAATAAAATAAAAAACATCAACACAAAGAAGCTAACCAAAAAGAAAAAAAGAAAATAAGAAAAAATGAGAAAAAAAACAGACAATGAAGGAAAATGTTAAAGTAAACGAAAACGAAACAAGTACATAAAATGGAATTGTTGTTGTAGCTTTGCGTTTACAAATGCTCGCCCTCGGCCTCTGTTATTTCAATCATAATAAATCATTTGCCATAAATCCTGATCCCGCCGACGCTTTATTTGCTACTCAATTTACTCACGCTCTCACAATTTCGCACTCTCCCTCCCTCTCTTTCTCTCTCTCTCTCTCTTTCACTCATACTCTATTTTTCTTGTTCCGTTTTGTTCTCTTATTTTAGGTGCTCACGCCGTCCTCTGGTTTCCTGGACTTCGCCATCAGCATGCGCCCGGATTATCATCAGGCGATTATTGACACAATCCAATTCTATGGCTGGCGGAAAATAATCTATCTCTACGATTCGCATGACGGTGAGTTCTTACTTTCTCTTTCTCTCTTTGTTTCTTTCTCCTACCCCTTGGCCAACCCACCGACCACCAATCATTCCTGGTCTCCACAACCATGACCTCTGACGTCTTACTTTTGTCGTTTGGCCATATCGAAGCGAATCATGGTAAATCTTGCTGAATCGAATCGGGAGTCGTGGAGAATCGCGACGAATCTTGGTGAATCATGAAGAATCTCGTCTTCGTGAGTTATTGTTATGACCTGACAGAGTTATCAAAGTAAATAGCCTTCAATAAAATCCACATCTTTCGCCCTGATCAGGTCGCAGAATGAAGAAACAAACTTTACGAATCGTTGAGTTCATCTGTCACCGGGAGAAGCTGATTGACTGGACTCCACTGTAACGAGCGAGGAGTTTTTTTATTGCCTAGGCGAACCTTCCCCGTGACTCCTTGACCGGTCCTTGACATTTCTACTCACAGGCTATTGTTCGATGGAAGGCGTCTTTGTGTCCCGATCTCGCTCTCTCTGTGGGTTTTAATGGGTTTTTAAAATCAAAGGACTCAAATCTTAGGTTATTCGGCCTCGATCTAAATATTCACTTTTTGATCGTAAAAATTCATATAAAATTGGATATGTGATAACCAAATAAATATCATATTTTTTAAATCCAAGTTCAATTTGAGAGACACCGAAGATGATCGGGGAATCTTAAAGAGAAGAATACTTCTATGCAATTTCCCACAAAGCTTTATGGGATGATAGAGCGTTATCATAGAGGCTTTAAAGCACTTAATTCAGATTCCACGAATACATCTCCAAAGCATGAAGAAGAATTCTCTTGTGATAATTAAGAATTTATGTTTGTGGCATCGAAATAAGGGAATATTTCAAACACTAATGTAAATAGAAACAGCCTTACACATGTGTAGAAGTACAGAGAAAGAGTGAGAGATAGAGTGAGGGAGTGGGAGAGAGAGTGAGGGAGAGAGAGGGGGATAAAGATAGTAAGAGACTGTGAGATGTCGAGACAAACATTGGGAAAAGCAATTTAAATATTTAACAGCATTCGTAACGAGATGCAAAATGTATATTAAACAATGCAAGTGCCATAGTGTTATTATTGTTCTACAATGTACGTCATTCATAATAAAACAAAAACAATGTGGGGAGAAAACAACAATGAGACGAGACAAACACAATGCAACAAAAACAATAAGTCTCAACTACAACCAAATCCCAACAAGCTGAAGCCTGTGACTACAATAACAATTGAAAACATTTTACATCACTTGGCACCGAAGGCACTCACTCACTCTCTCTGTCTCTTTCTATATATATCCTTCTCTTGTAGGAAAATTGTTGAATAACATGCCGGAGCAATAATTTCAATCGAAAAAGGATTGAATAACGTCGACCGCCTCGTCGTCGGGCAGAGTCGTTTAGACAAATACAATTTTCTCCATGAAAAATATTCTCGATTTCATGCTCGTCCTTGGCCTCGTCCTCATCCACATATTTGTCCTCATCTTCTTCGTGTTTTCATCCTCGTCTTCGTCCTCATCCGCTTTCTTTCCTACTTATTCTAGTCGTCACCCTGTTATTGTGCATGTTGTAAATGTAGTAGTTTTAGTTGTGTGTGTGGATATACGCTCAGAGAGATAGATTCCGAGAGAGGGAAAGGATATCGAGCCGGAAACCGGAAAGGTACGTCAACAGCAAAGTTTTACGTTTCCTTGATGGAAAAACCGAAGCTAACCGAGACTAGTTCACCATCCGTTGCCACCTCCGCCTTCGCCCCAACCGAGCATTAATCCGTATCTCTAGCCATCAGTGGAAATGGAGGCCGGATCGTGTCCTGTCACCCGTCCTTCGTCCTTGCCACGATGTCGCGTCGCCTCGTCCCGTGGTGGCGTCTGTCGCTCGTTATAATAAAATGAGCAAATAAACTGCGAACGACATCATGAAAAATGTGAAACTCAATACACCGGAAGTCGGAGACCCGCATCCTGTGTGTGAGGGAGTATGTGGGTGTCCGTGTGTGCTTCTGTGTTTGCTTCTGCGCTTGTGTGAATATATGTTTGAGTTTCAGCCAGAGGAAATAAATGGAATGAGCTATGAAGCGCTAAAACGAAAACAATTGACTATTAGAGGGACAGAGAGGAATATCAGAGATAGATTTAGACAGAGATAGAAAAATATAGGAACGGGATTAAATGTGGATTCCGAGAATGTTAAAGAGAGAATGAGAAAGAGTGAGAGAGAGAAAACGGGCGGGAGATCAGAGTCAAAAACGAGCTTCCCAGAAGTTTGCGTTTTGAATAGTTTGTGATCCACGGATATAAACAAAAATACCAAAGCCAATAACAACAAAAGCTAGCAACAACATAAAAGTCCAAAAACAAAGAGATCAAAAACAAAAAACAAGGAACATTTCAAGAGTTTTAGTTCTTTCCTGCGTTTTTTGAGTTTTATTTATGTATACTTACATTATTGCTCGGAAGTCTGAAGAGAAAGAGAAATTAAAACAAAAAAGAGAGGAAGATTATCCACCTCCTCTTCCTTTTGCCTTTGGTATCGACAAAGAAAAGTCTCAAGACAAGAGAAAGAAATGTGTGGTTGCAGAATAAAATTCGGAAAAAAGAGTATCAAATTTTTTTAGTATTTATTTCTTTGTAAAGGCTTCTTAGTATTGTTTTGATTTCTTCAGTATTTGATTCTTTTCCATCTTCATTCTTCCTCTGAATCCAGCTTCATCTGATGGACCTGTAGCTAAAGCCTTCATTTTATAAGTGATCATTTCAATGTTGCAATGTTTTCTTCCATTTTCTCTTTCTTTTATCTCTCTCTCTCTCCCCGTTCCTTCTGACTTCATGATCACTGAAACATTCTTTCGATTTTGATCTCATTCATTCTGTCTTCATCATTCACCAAGGCCTCCTTATTCTTCCGTTTCGTCCCTTCCTATTCTTCCGTCTCTTCTTTTCGCTTCTGTCTCCTTCCAACTCTTCTCTTCGCTTTTTTTTCCAGCACAATCGGTCGGAGGCTTCCGCCGAGAACCACAAGAGGACCTCGAACTATTTCGCTGCTGCTTGCGGCTGCTCTAGTTTCACAGTCTGCCTGCTTTCCCTTTATCTCTCTCTCTCTTCTTCCACCACTTCGTCTTTCTCCCCTTTGGCATCGTTGGATTGGCGTGCGAATAAAGTTCTTTGTCGGCCATCACGCATATGGGTTTCTATTCTCCGTTTTAATTTCTTGTTCATGGCATTTTTTACGCTCCCTATCCCACTTGCTCTTCCTCTCTCTCTCTCTCTTCCTCTCTCTCTCTCTCTCTCTCTCTCTCCTCTCTCTCTCTCTCTCTCTTTCCCTCTCTCTCTCTCTCTCTCTTTCCCTCTCTCTCTCTCTCTCTCTCTTTCCCCTCCTCCATCTATCTCTCCTTTTACTTTTTTCCTTTGCCACTGTTCTTTTTTTCCTCAGTATTCATTGGATTTGTTCCATTTGTTGTCCTTTTTCGTTCCAATTCGTGACCGACTGTGTACTTGTTGTAGTTGGAATTTTTTCCACAATTTCCTTGTCAACTGATAGTCGACGGGGCGAAGGGACGAGGTGACCGGGCAAGTGTTGCATTGAAATGTGGGCCACGCAGATGGTTGCGCGAGGCCTGGCACCATTGCGACCGGAAGCTGAAGCATGAAGCAATAAAAAATGAATCCAATAACAACAATAGCAGTAACAACAACAACATTGATAGTGACAGTGACAACAACACTTACGATGATGGTGACAACAACAATTACAGAAGCAACAAAAATAATAGTGGCAACAACTAGAAAGTCTAAAGCAATTGCAACAACTACAAGTGCAACAAATGCAACAACAACAACTACAAGTGCAACAAATGCAATAACAACAACTTCAACAATCTATCGCTGCATCAAAATGGAGAACAAGCATGAAACTGATAGAACAAGGCAAAACTCGCAACGACCGTCAGTCGTCCTTATAAATGGATGTGAGTGCGAATGTGAGAGCGAGTATGAGTGTGTGTGTGTGTGTGAAATAGTGTGTGTCAGTGTTGCAAAGCGACACCGCAGGGTGTGAGTTCATCTGTCAATGCATGAGCGAGCGAGTGGGAGAGAGTGAGTGAGAGAGAAAGAGTGTGTGAGTGGGAGATTGAGAGCTCTCCCCTACTTCACCTCTTTTTTTTCACTCTCCCGCTCTGTCTCACTCCTCTCTCACTCTAACTATTTCCTCCTCTCCATTCACTCTTTCTGCCTCTAACTCTATTCCACACTCTCTCTGGCTCCCTCTCTGTTCCACTCTATTCCCTGCCATTATGTAAGTGTATCCTTTACAAGGACACGATCCCCACTTCTTCCTTCATCTCTCTCCCTCTCTCTCTCCATGCTTCCCACATTAACTTTCTTCCGTTGTCTTCGTGTTTCCGTCTCATTCTCTCCATTATCATTTGCTCTGTCTCCTTCTCCTGTTGCTCGTCACGCCGGCTGCTTTGTGAGTTTGAATTTCAGTTCCAATGGCTTGGCATGGCATATTTAAGTAACTACGAGAACGACAACAACAATAAGGATAATTACAACAACTAGAGTTGAAGGAAAAAAATAACAGCATGTAATATGAGAAGAAGAAAGCAAAACAATAACTGAAGCAACACAATAACTAAAATATAACTCCTTCGCTTTACCAACGAGCTGCTTTGAGCTCTTCTTCTTTCTCACACTACTCTCTCCCTCTCTCTCACACACTCGACCTCTCTATTTCTATCGCTCTCTCTCTCTC
The DNA here is from genome assembly GCA_017309665.1 of Coelopa frigida. NCBI lineage: Eukaryota > Metazoa > Arthropoda > Insecta > Diptera > Coelopidae > Coelopa > Coelopa frigida. The sequence continues at coordinate 32,429,627 of CM029563.1, read as the reverse complement.
TCTCTCTCTCTCTACCTTTGTTTCCCTCTCGCTCTAACTTTCTTTCTTGCCTCCATCTGAAGTATCTGTTTACTCAGCCAGAAGCCGGAAGCTGAGAAAAAACGATGCACTCAATGAAAACTCTCACACACACACATACACACATGTCAAGATAATTTAATGTAACTGTGTGCGTGTGTCCCAGAATGAGGGAGAAGTGGAGAGGATGCTGCATTGTGAGGGAGATGGAGAGAGGATGATGCAAGAGTGAGTTTGTGATCATGTAGGTGCGTGCGCATGTGAGTGTGGGTACATGTGAATGTGTTGATGCGAATCCCATTTTGACGTGTGAACTTAATATCGCATTGCAGCATCGTTTCTCTCTCTCACGCCAAAACATTCAACTCTCTCACCTCATCCTCCCTCGAAAATAATGGATTTCAATCCACATGAAGATGGAGAGAGAGGAAAAGAGAGATAGAGAGTAAAAGAAAGACACAATGAGAGCGAGAAGGAGAGAGATAGAGACAGGAAGAAGACTCGAATCCATTAAAGAAGCTTACTTCAACCTCCTTCAATCGTGTTCGCCGAGCTTCGAAGGCTGCAACCAATATGAGATTGAGAAAGATGGGAGAAAAACGACAGGGAAGAAAAGGGAAGGAGAATGAAGAGAAGGAAATGAGAAGGAAGAAAATGGAGAAGAAGAGCGAAAGATAGGGAAGAGCGAGAAGTAGAAAATTACAGTGAAATTGAAGGCGAAGACGCGATCCACGAACGGGATCTCGTGCACTTAAATTGTCGCTTCAAATTGCGATGCAAATTGATGTGTGGAAACATAAATATTTCTCACTCTCTTTTTTTTCTCTCACTCTTTTTTCTCTTTATTTCCCCCATTTTCTTATACTTGTACCCCTGCTTCTGTCAACCTCTTCAATGTCTCTGTCTATATATTTTGCTAAGTTGTTATTATGAATGAGAAAATTTTATATCATGAGTTCAGCCATGAATGACAGAGGGAGAGAGAAGGATAGCAAAGGTCGATGGCCTTGAAACACAGACACACTACAAAAATATTGCACGCATCACAGAAGCAAATAATGGAAGGAAAAGCAAACAATCATTGAAAGAAGCCTCCCAAGGGAACAACAAAACAACGCGACAGAAAAAATGCGACAAATATCGCCAAAAATAAATAAATTCGAAATAATTAAATTTTTCATGTAGGAGAATGACAAAAACACACACAATTTCACATACAAACAGAAAGACACTGACAGAAATTCTCAGAGGGAAAACAAAGCGAGAGTGAAAAAAACTAACAAAGATAATGATGAAGAGATCGACAGAGAGATAAGAAAGCGCCAGAGGAAGCGACGGAGAGTCAAACATAAACAGAGACAGATGGACAAACAGATGGACAACAGACGAACAGATATATGAACAGACAGGTGTACAGACAGACAGTCCATCATGAAAATCGAAGAACCACCAGCAAGACCAAACGAGAAGCCAACGACTTGTGGTGTTGAGATGAATTGAAAAATGATTGTGTGGAAAATGAATTGAAAATTGTGTTTTGCCATCGATACTCACACAAGCACACACTCACTCACACTGGTACACACACACTTATACGCCTACGTTCGCAAGACCATACGACACTAACACAAAGGCACGTGCTAACAATACAATCAACAGTCAATAATAAATAAGCTATTTGAATCCCTTCTCTCTGTCCCACTCTCTTCTCCCTCCAACGACGATGATTGTATTTTTCACGTATCGTATTCTCGCCATTGTTATTTCACCGAGGCCCCTTCCAGTTTGTTGTAGTAAGCCTTGAACAAAAAGGGATCCTCTTCCCCCATCTTTCTACCATTATGTTTGCTGGGAAGCCGTTGGATCCGCAACGTTTGCAAGAATAATTTCCGAAATGAGATCTCAGCGACGTTCGTCCCCGTGCCCCGAGGCTCCCTCCTGGCTTTAGGTCCTTCTCTACCTCGTCTTTCATTCCTCCACCTCCTCTCTCTGCCACCATCCCTCTAACTCTGTCTCCGCCTTCAGGCGTGCGTGTAAAACGGTTTTAATAACATCGTCGCCTGTCGAACACGCCTCGTGTGTGGGCCCGGAAGGAGGTTCCGGCTGAGGGATGGGGTTCCATTGTACACACAATCACGGACGCGCATTCATACTCACACTCACACACACACACACACTCCCATACACACTCACATATATAGGACAACCGAACGAACGAGCACAAAAGCGGAAAAATTATGACTCTGTTGAATTTTTGCGAGATTCGCGAGGACATCGAGGGGGGGCAGAGAGTGAGAGAGAGAGAGGTGGATGAAAGGAAGGAAGGACGGAAGAAATGAAGAACAGGGGAAGGAAGGCGTGAAAGAAGGAAGAGGTTAAGGATGGAAGGGGTGAAGGAGCGTGGAAAGAAGAGGAGGGGGAGATGATGACGGTGCCGGAGGTGGGTGGGGTGTGGGTTGAAGTGCAGGTCATGTTTGAATTGAAGCCAATTTCCTGTGTTGTGTTCCTTCCACTGTTTGTTGTTGTCTTTTCTCAGTTGTTTCTCTTGATTGTTGTGTGATGCTGATGCTGCTGCTATTTTTCTGCTGCTCTTGTTCCATTGTTGCTTTCGTTGTTGTTGTCCTGTTGCATTGGTTGTTATTGCCATTGCCATGATGCATTGCCGATGTTTGCTCTGCATGCAACGGAAAAATTTGGATAGCGGAAGAATCGACGAAGGATTTTTCGCTTCTCTCTTTTTATCCTTAACATTTCTCCATTCTCACTCTCTTTCAACACCCTTCACCTACCTCCCTCCATCTCGTTTTCGTCCTCTCACAGTTTCTCTCCATCTCTCGCTTATGGAAAAATTAATTTCGTTTTTTTGCGAAACCCAATTCAGTTTTTTTCCACATGGTTTCTTTGCTCATTCTTCTTCAATTTTCTACTCAAAATTTGTATTTTCTACTCGCAATAAAAATGCATGGAGATAGATGTGAAATTTAAGTTGTTAGAACACCTAGTTCTTCTCAGGACCCTTCTCAACTGTAGATGAAAAGAAATCCCCCAATCGATCAACTTCTGGGATATTTCACAAGGACCTCGTGCCACGCCCCTTCATTCCCTCGGAATCACATGTTTCTTTCCTAACTGTAATCCATTAAATTTTGGCAAATGAATGAGATCCAAATAGTGATGGTGCGAGAGTGGAGGAGAGTGAGAAAAATAAAAACGAAGGCAACAAGACGAAAAATTCGATTCCCAAGCAGGATCAATAACAACAACAAAACGAGCTACAACAAGAACAGTAACAAACATTCCCCCATGCATCCGCATATTTGTCGGAAATGTCCCACGAAAGCCAGCGAGAAAGAGGAAGAAAGCGAAGAACCTAAATCGAAGAAAAATATATTGCCGCAAAGAAAAATACAAATAATGAGAAAAACCTCAAGAGTTTTCTTGAGAGAAATCACAGACACACACGCACACCAAGCAAACGCACACACATAAACACACCCACCCTCAAGCACTCAAAATGCAGGCGTCGCCAAACGCCCATCTCGAGTTCGGGCCAACATTTATTGATATGTTTATGACTTAAGGCGGATTGGTTGGTCATGTGCGTGTGTGTGAAAGAGAGAGAGAAAGTGCGATTGTGTATATATTCATCTCGGCCTTGAATAATTGAGTTCTGCGTATGTGTATTCGTCTCCATGCTGAAGATTTATTTACGTCAATACATAAATATACTGCTCGCAAAAGAATTTCAATTAATTCATTTATTTAATTTTCAAGGGACTGATGGAATTTTATAAACATTTATAAAATGGGTGGAAGAAGTAAATATTTAATATTATTAATTATTTAAATATTCTTACATAAAATAATATAACTCCACTCCAAATTATCAACGATTCCTTCAAAACATACTTATAATTTATACTCCTATATTATATGATAGGCTACCATACATACATAAATACGTTATCATTGAATTCCTCCCAAGTTCGAGGAGGCTGAGAGCGAATTCCCAAGGCATTTCCATCTCGGATTCCCTGGAATTTTGATCTCTTCTCATCGCACGATAACCGCATAAGTAACGTAATCATTTGGGAGCGAATTCTCATTTGTGTTCGGTCGCTTCCGCCTGAGATGTTGGTATAAAAAGTGCGAAAATATGCAAATTTCAACCATCCCACACGTTCCTCATCCATTTCTCATCCTCGTTCTCATAATTATCAACATCATTCTCTTTCTCATCATCATCCTCTCTCTCATTATCAGCCTTCGTACTTCATCTTCCTCATTCGAAATGGGAGAATTTCCTATGGCTGGGCGTAAGTGGAAGCTCTCGTCTGATCGATTCAATGCATGAACTGAATATCTCTGCATGTGTGTTTATGGCCTGTGCGTGTGGGAGAGAAATGAAATAACGAAATATTTAAATTATTTTCCATCCCACATCCACATCAACTTGGAGAATCTTCAATACAACTTTTCCTTCAAATTGCACCATGAAATTTTTTCATTAAATTCTGTGAAGTGAGGCGTACAATTAAAATTCATGGTCGTCTCATCGTCACTCTCATCCTCACTTTTTCATCTCCCCAACTCATCATAACCTTCGAAGGTCGATCTTTATGAGGAAAATTCTTTCAACTTAAAGTTTTGTGCTGGAGAAAATCCCACATCTATAATCTTCAATAACGAATCGATGTTTTGAATTTTCAGATAATAAAGGATTTTCATCACTGCATCGTCGTCGCCTGCAGTTTCGAGAAAAACTTTGCAAATGATCTTGAAATGACATTTAATTAGTCGAAACGAAATGTGGAAAAGTTTTCTGATCGGCTTGCTTGCATGGTTTCTTGGATCCTTGGAAACTTTTTGCTGCCGTTTTCTCTACTAGTTTTTCGCCTCATTCTTCGTCACATTCTCCTATTCCTTCTCACTTTCTTATTCTTCACCCCTAGTCGTTTTTTTTTTGTTGTTAACTACGTTCGCCCACTGAGGCTTCGACTCAGCTTCAATTGCTGGCAAAAAGTTTTTCTTTTTTCCGATGATAAATTTCCACAGAAATTGAAATCAACTTCTTTCTGTCCCCGACCTCCAAACGACCATGTCTGGGGGTTTCTTTTGTTGCTTCATTCCCTCGTTCTGCCTCTCTCTCTCTCTCTCTGTCTTACTCTCGTTGGAAGTTCTAGGACTCGTTTGTCGTTATTTTTGCTCGTTTCTTTGTCGCTAAACTTTGTCATGCAATTCGCAATAATTGAGTCTCTAAAAAAATACGATCACCAATTATTGGGAAAATAAGAGCTACGGAGCAATTTATGATACAAATGTAGAGGAGTATTTTTATGTATGTATGTGTGAGAGTACGTATGTATTGGTGATTTGCTCCGCAAAAAAGTTTGCTCACGGATTTTGTACTTTGTGACCCATTTTATTGAATTAGTTACGAAAAGCGAGCGAATGAGAATGAAAAGGGACAAAAAAACGCAACAAAAATAACACTAACAAAATGAACAACAATAAAACGTACAACAATAATAACAATGAAAAGAACAACAACAAAGCCATAACAACAAAAATAAAAACTTGTCATAAAAGGAATGAATGAATAAACGTTTCCAAAAAAAAAAACAGAGAAACTACGCAAAATGAAATAAATTGATAGAATTTTTTTCTTCTTCTATTTTTCTCTTCGCTCCTCGACTTGGCAATAAATTCAGTGAAATTAATGACTAAAATGGCAACATGTGTGAGTTTCTGGCTGCAGGACAGTTTTTAATTTCGTATTTTTCACGAATGGTTGGCCAGAGTTTTACAACAATAACAACAGCCTCGGAAAAAACAAGTAGTTTACTTTAATTAGATTTTTGTTTTTTGGTTATCGAGTATCATGATTTATTACTGAAAAGTTTTTCCGAACAAATGACTGAAAATTAGTTCAATTTCCAATTTATTCCTGTCATCGGCGAACTCTATCTGTCGTTTACATCCGCAGGGATTTCGTTATATTTTATTTTAATATTTTAGTCGATTTTGCTTCAGGCATAAAATCTCGGTGGAATTTAATATTTTTCTTTAATATTTAATATTTTTTCTTAAATGTTTCTGCTGCAAATAAAGATCGACGAATATCTATGATTATATTAAATTCAATAAATTAAATAACATTTGTATTTTATTAAATATGATCGTATATTTTAAAATTATATGAAAATAAAAATAATAATAATACGAATATATTGTGAAATGCTTGCAATATTTTGAAGAAAATATAAGTGGCGTTTTTACATAATTCTTGTTTTTCTTTCCCGTTTACTCTTCTCTTGTTTATGTATGGAAATACACAAAAATATCAGCAACATAAATATTTAAAGGCTGCGAAAACAGCAGGCAAATACACGCATAATCACACTCATATACTTCTGGGACAGATACATACTTAAGCGAGACACACATACTTTAGCGACAGATACGCATAAAAGTACACACATAGACTCATACAGCCAATTACGATGAAATTTATTAAAATAAATTGTTTAAAGCCGAAACCCAAAAACCAAACGAAAGTGAGAAAGGATGAATGTGATGCGTGGAAGGTTGCATGAGTGTGTGTGTCGGTGTATGTCGATGTGTGTCGACGTCTGTTTTGGTATGAGTGAGAGTGTTTATATTCACTCCAGCGTAATGTTTACGAACTCGTCCTTCGTTTACTCCTCACGACTCTTTACTTACATATGCAATTTAAACAAAAAATCTGCTAAATAAATAAGTAACTTGATGTCTGTTCGGAGGAAGTGAACTGCATGAGAGTGTGTGTGTGCTTGTATTCACATACTTAGGCAAGCAAAGAAAAATGAGAATATTTACTATTAAATAAACAAACAGAAAGAAACGTCATGATTTCGTGTTGAAGATGTTTATAAAACAAATGTTCAGGGAAATTTCGAGGAAAGAAGAGGGGAGAAAGAGACTGATGATGGGGATAGCGGAAGTTGGAGGAAAAGGAAGATGATGGGAATAGCGGAAGTTAGAGGATGATGATGGGAAGAGTGGAAGTTTAAGATGGAGGAAGTTGGATATGGAGGACGTTGAAGGAGGAGTAGGAAGATGTAGGAATTATTTAAGACGAAGAATGATTTACATTTTAATAGAATGTTGGACGAGATTTAGAGACCGTGGTGTGCGTGAGAAAATCCTCTGAATCACAACTAACACACGAAACAATTTATTCACTAGCCAAATAAGTGAATAAAATGATATGAGTAAATTTACCTCACTCCACCAATACATGAAAAATCACTTCATTTCACCACCATCAGCAATTTTCCTCCTTTCCGGCGACGTCTGACGAAATTGGACGAGCAATTTATGACTCCAATAATCGCTGAATTTATGAACGTGGGCGTGACGAAACCCAACTTAAGCTCAAGCTACGCAGCGATTAACCAGAAGCTTACATAACACTTAAGTTGTTCATCGTCGTTATTGTTGTTGTTGTCGTTGTTATCGTTTTTGTTGTTGATGGGCAAGTACAACATCCTCCCTCATCGAAACCCTTCCATTCCATTTCCTTCGACCTTCACCAATTCTCATTCCCAACAGCCGTACCAAAAGTTTTCGCTCACTCCCCTACACTAATATATTGTTATTTTGTTGCTATTGTTGTTGTTATTGTTATTGCTATTATTGTTGTTTCTATTGTTTTCTGGTAATAGTACGCACGTGTGTGAATGTGTTTCTCTGACCCTTGGACGACTTCGATACCATAACATTCTTCTCCTTCTTTCCCTCATTGAGATTGTTGTTATTGCTGGATACGCAGTTGTTTTGTATTGTTATTATTAATATTCGCATTGTTTGTGTTACTCTTTTTGTTATTGTTTATGTTTTTCCTATTGTTGATGTTTTTGTTAACGTTGTTGTTGACCTTATTTTTGTTTGTCTTATTATATTTCTTTACTGTTTTTGCCAACAATTCACGACAACTCACAGCTCGAGCGGAGCAGGAAATGTGTTTCTGATAAGATTTCATTGCGACGAGAACGAGAGGCATTGGCAACGCCATCACGCACACAGAGACGGACAAACACACACACGCACATGACAGCCTTATCAACCCGTCTTCTTGTTAAGAGAAAATACAACTACAACAATATGATAGCCACTAACAACAATATCTGTTTAACTAAACTATGTCGTCGAGTTGAGAGAAAAATCTCTCATATTAAGGATGATGGGGTGGAACTTGAACATGTTGTTGCTGCGATGAGAATCCATAGTAATAGAATCCTCTTTTTAATGATATTGTTTTTGTTTTTATTGCATCATTTATGATTTATTTCATTTATGTTTGTTGTTTCAAAACTGAAGCATAATTCAATTCTTTGTGATGCGGTTGCCATATTGTTTTCATATACCACAACATCAATTCGAAAAAAATGAATACAATAAAAATTTCTTGGTATAACATTTATTCAGCCAACAACAAGAGCTGGAGATATATCATCAATAATAATATCACCGAACTAAAGAGGAAAACAAAATTGTCTAAGTCGACCAAAGCGAAACCCAATTAAACGCTTGCTCGATTTTAATTGATGTCCGGATACATTTCGCTCGAGAGGTCAACCCAGACAGGCTGGTGGTTAACATGGGTTGGTCAATATTGTTGTGAATAACTCTGAGGAGGTGTTGTTGTTGTTGCGGCGCCACAACTTGACGTCTTATCGATAGCGAATGACCTGATTTTCTTCTCGAACTCCCAAGGAGTCCTTGAAGAAGTCCTTCAGTGTGAGGTTTGATGTGGGAATCGCACGTCTGAAATTTGATCTGACGATGGAGGAAAAAAAATTGAAATAGAAGAGAGCTAAACACGTTGCAGAAGTAATTGCGGAAAAGAAATACTTCAGATAAATTATTTGATTCGATTTAAAAATATCATCATGAAATTGAAATTCACTTTGGATCGACATGAAATCGAAATCCATTTCTAGAAATCGAATTCCACTTTGAAATCGAACTCAAAGTGTAATCTAACGAAGAAGATGAAAGGCGATGCTGCAAAAAGGATGGAGAGGGAGAAGGAGAAGGAGGGAGAGAGGTGAAGAGTATGTGTGTGTAGAAGTATATGTGAGTATCTTTTCTCGAGTGCCACGCGAAGCCATCGAGCGACGGAGAAAATGATCACGACAACAAATTAAATCCAATTTATTGACAAAATATAGACTAGAAAAGAAAAGAGATGAGACGATGGAGAGAGATTGAAAATAAAAAAAAATTCGAAATATATTTTCTAATAACCGAGGGTCCAGAAACGATGGTAACAAGAGTAAGCAGAAAAATCCCATAACAATAATAACAACCATGAACGACAAGAAAATGGAAGAAAGAACGGGAAAAATATATAATAACAACAATTGCAACAACAGCAATGCCAATAATACCAACAACAATGTCAATAACAGCAACAACAAAAACGACAATGCCAATAATACCAACAACAATCATAATAATAACAAAATCAAATAAACGAATGTATCGATCAAAAATCAAATTCAAACCATATCATTGAGTCATCAACACACACAGACACACACAAATACGAACACGAGCCCACGAACAAAACCAACTCAATGCACACACATTCATTACCGGCACACATTCGCACACATGCACACAACTTCAATTACGCTTTCGTTTTCACAATCCGATTGAATAAATGGAGAATCACACGCGCTCACTCCGACACACACACATACTCACGCACATCGAGTAAAACCCCAATGACAGGGGATGACAACAATAATAAAAACAACAACAACAACATGAAGACAATATCCACACATCCTTGCGAACGAAATTCCCCAAAAACGATTCAAAGCGAAACAAAAATGAAAGATAAAGACAAAGAATCCAAACCCAACAAGGAAAAGGAAATCAAATCAAATGTGTCTGCGCTCCAACGAGGATGGATATGATTGTGTGAATGTGTGAGAAAAGAGGGAGGCTGCGGGGATGAAAATAAAAATCAAAGTCAAAATTGTATTCGAAACTAAATCCCGTTAGGCCGAAGCATAAATTGGGGAATCACAGTTGAACACTCGGATAAAATATTGTGTCATTCGATTGGGGGGAGGCTGTGGATTCACCACACCCACCGAGGGGGGCGGTGGGAGCGCGGCAGAGCGAGCGGGGTCGGCGGGGCCGAGTCGTGTGGTTCGACTGCGATTCTAATCGAGGGCCTGATGTCTGCAGGGAGCGAAGATAGGAATCCTTGAAGAAGCGGATCAAAAAGCATGAGGAGGATTGCGGATTGCGGCAATTGGTATTAAAGGAAGAATTATTTGGTAGAAGGCAATATTAACAACAACAAAAAATAATGAACAACAAAAAAACAAATATAATTTTTATTTTTATATTTTAATAAAAATAAATATTAAAAAAAAATATAATCATTAAATCAAATTAAGTTATCTAAAAAGTAAAACAAACACAAAATTAAATGAAAAAACTTTAAAAAAACAATAAAAGAACAATAAAAATAAATAAAATGAAAAAGTAAACAACTTACAATAAAATTAAAAATAGTAAAAAAAAATATTTCGATAGATACAATGAGAAAGTAAATAACTTAAAACTAAATTTAAAAAAAGGAAGCAATTTTACAAGAAAATGAGAAATCTAGAATTAAAAAATATTACATTACTTTACATATTACAACAATATTCATCTAGAAATAACTCTTCAAAGCTGAAGAAATAGATTAATTTTCGATACCAAGGGAACGAAGTCTGAACCTGGAAAATATGCACAATGACTCATCCAGCAAAAGTCAGAATATCAGCAACAGCCAACAGCAGTATCAACATTAGCTTCGAAAACAACAACAGTATCAGTATCAGTCATACCAACAAAAACAATACAACTAGCAGCCACAAAAATTCGTATTATCCATCTCGCTCGTCACAAAGCGATGATGAAGCACGAGCGAGCAAAACCATCCTTTGCCGAATCACAGCTCCAATGTGAATTCATGTTCGTATATGTTGGGCACATATACATATGTAAGAATGTCTGTGCCTGCAACTCAACTCAATGTCTGACAGATCCAACTCAATGGCCATTATGGAAATCTGGGGGTCGGATGAGCTAGCAATGGAAGGAGGGATGAGATGGAGTCAGAGATTGGACCGGAGTCGAAATGAGAGTCGGAGTCAGAGTCGAAGTCAGAGTTGGAGCCAGAGTTGGAGTCAGTGTTGGACTCGGAGCTGCAATCGGAGTCAGAGTCAGGATGGAAGTGAGACTCAGGCAGGACGATGTCGGAGAGTCGTCTGGAGTCCAATGACAACAGCATCAGAGCATCCACAGTGCATGAAAAACAATTGGTTGAGGTCGCCACCCGACGCCACGCCCACCGATGGGCGGTAGGATCTCTCATGGCCATGACATGGTCGTGATGGTAGAAGGAACAACAAAAATAAGAACTAAAATCACAATAACAATAACAAGAGCAACTACAACGAGTACTAGGAGGGGGGGCAAAAACAACAACAACCACGTTAAGAGCGGAGCAACAAATTTTGAAATTGGAAAATTTTCTGTTTGTTGCAGATAGTGGTGGTGTTGTTGTTGTTAGAATTGTTTTCGTTGCTCCAATTGTTGTTGTGGCTACTGATGCAGTTGTTCTTGTTGTTGTTTTATAGAAGTTATTGTTGTTGTTGTTCTTCTTCTTGCTCCGATCGTTATTCTCTCTGATGTTGGCCGAAAGCATTTTGCGTTTTGTTTTCCAATGATTTATCGCATCAGCAACATCGATTTTGTTGTTGCTATTGTTCTTTCCTGTCGTTTGCTGTGCGTCATCGTTGTTGTTGTTATTGTTGCAAATGTTGTGGTTCTCCTTCATTGATGTTGATAAACCATGTTCTATGTTCATGATGTTGTTGTTTCTTCGTTCTCATTTCGATCGTTGTTCCTATTGTAATAATTGCTTGTTACTGTTGCTCCTCGTTCCTCCATGGATGTTGTTGTTGCGCCATTGTTGCTGCTGTTGCCTGTTCTCCTCTGTTCTACTGCTGCATCTGATTTGGCTTTGACAATGATGCCGGCTGAGACTTCGACTGGGAATTCGACTACCACGTCGTCTTCAACCTCCCAGACTCTGACTTTGACTTCAGTTTCGATTGCAACGTTCCCTTGTTCTTGTTGTTGCTACTGATAGCATTGTTGGATTGTAGTTGTTGCTGATGCTGATAGCATTGTTGGATTGTAGTTGTTGCTGATGCTGATAGCATTGTTGGATTGTTATTGTTGCCGCCTTCCTGACGCTGACGATGATTGTGGAAGCCTTGCGGCTCCAGCAACTTCTGGCTGTCTCAGTTCATTTCAGTTTCAACTCGAAATCTCTTTTCTCTCACTTTCTTCTCTCTCATTCAATCTTTCGGTAATTCTGTGTGATTTTCCCATGACACTGTAGGATTTTCCTCTCAGTTTCTCAATTTCAGAATCTCTTTCAACCTCTCACTCCATCTCAACTTTTCACCTCCACCACTATCTCGATTCCCTCTTTTGCTCTCGAATCGAAATCCGGAAGTCTTTGGCTCTCTCTCTCTCTCTCTGTCTGGCTCCCTCCCTCTTTGTATCCCATTCTTATTATCTGCTCATCTACAAATCACTCTCTCTGTCGTTTCAGGCCTCCTGCGCCTACAGCAGATCTACCAGGGACTCCGACCCGGCAACGAGTCCTTCCAAGTGGAGATGGTCAAACGTATTGCGAACGTCACGATGGCCATCGACTTCCTGCACACCCTCGAGGACCTCGGACGGTTCACGAACAAATACATCGTCCTCGATTGCCCGACGGAAATGGCCAAGGAGATTCTCATCACGCATGTTCGGGATGTGACGCTGGGTCGCAGGACCTACCACTACTTGCTGAGTGGCTTGGTGAGTACAACAACAACAAAAACATCATCACCATCATGGGTTTTTTCTTCCCGCGCTCCCCTCTCACAAGTGACGCCTATGGGAGGCCAATAATTTGCAATAAACCACTTCCTTCTCCACCGTCTCTATCCACAAAATCGTTGTTGTCCTTGTCGTGGCTTCCGTTTTGAACATTTGTTTCTTTTCTCCTCCTTCTTCTCTTCACCACTTGCAGGTCATGGACGACCGCTGGGAGAGCGAAGTGATCGAGTTCGGCGCCATCAATATCACCGGATTCCGGATTGTCGACACTAATCGCCGCCTGGTCCGTGAGTTCTACGACAGCTGGAAGCGTCTGGATCCGGCCACATCCGTCGGCGCCGGAAGGGAATCCATTTCGGTAATGTGCAAACATCAAGCGTTAAATGCAAACACATACACAAACAACTCATACATATATGTATGTATATACACATACGAACATTTTCCTAAACACACAGAGAGAGATGTTCCTTTTACACACGTAGATTTGTTCCTTAGGTATACATTCTATGTACATTGGTATTAGTTCACATGGGACATCACACTTGTGCTGCGGAAATGCCGTCATTGTCCGAGAGCACAGTGGGCAAAATAAGTGTTCGAAGAAATTCACAACGGAATTCGAAAGAATTCAAGAAAACCCACAAATTGATAAAGCAAAGAATTTTTAGAAAAATTACGTAAATGTTTTTAAATGACGAAACCAGATATATATATGTATGAAGGAAATCAATTTAAAAACTCGTATATGAGGAAAGAATTAAAAGATACTGGAGAAAATCAAAAGAAATTCAAATTAGAAAAAAAAAACTTAAAAATACAAAATTATAAATAAAATAAATTTGATTAAATTTCATTCAAATTTTAAAATACAATTTAAAGTTCTTAGTCCAACAGAGAAATGTGCAAATAAGCATTAAAAGATATTCGATTTCGGAAAAATATAAAATTAAAATTTTATATATAAATAACATTTGAATAATTACTTGGAAAAGAAAATTGGTCACATTCTTAGACCAGGAAAGAAATTTGAAGATTTAATTTAGATCAAATTTAATGTGTATGGTATGTATGAGTGGGAAGAAGGAAAAATAAGGTTGAGTCTGACAACGACGCAGGCCCTGATGTCAACATATCCTTAATATGGTCTCAGTAAAGAAGTCGAAGCTGCGACGGAAGCGGAAACACAGGGAGATGGACACTTGCACAGATACAAACATGGAGATAAACAGACAAGAAGACATAGAAAGGCGGAGAGAAAGAAAAGACATAGAGAAAGGCTGATAGATAGAAAGACAGACAGATAGGGAGACAAGACAGTGAGACAAACAGGACACACAGACAGACCGATAGAGAAACAAGCAGAGAAACACGAGAAGATAAAGAGACAAGGAAACAAGAACGACAGACAGATAAACAGATGGAAGAGCAAGACTCCGACATAGATAAGGACAGACAGCCAACAAATACTTAGTAAAAACTTAAAGCTGTATGTTTACGTGTATGTATAGGTAGAGTAAGCGAGACAGATATAGGTAGAATAAGCGAGACAGACATCATAACCATCACGATGGCAGCAACATCCGGTGAAATCAGAGCAGAGAAGATAATGACAACAACAACAACAACAATAAAAAAACATAGACATGAACATGGTGTATAATTTCATTTTCGCTCGGAGATTTTTTTACCTTAGTTTTCTCGTCCTTGTTTATTGTTGTTGTTGATGTTTTTGTTGTTGTTTTGTTTTTTCTCCGTTTCTGTTTTATTTTCGAGATGTTCTACAACACTTCCAAGGATAATGAGAATCTCGCCGAAGCTTCGCAGCTGGACTGACAACAGCTCGGATTTCCTACACCTCTCTCTCTCTCTCTCACTCTCTTCTCTCTCACTCCATTCTCCCTCACTCCCTTCTCCTCCACACACTGACATTCACACACATTAGAACAGACACACACACATGATAACATACATGTGTATCCTCACTCAGCAACACGTCCACGTAAGCACCACTCATTAAAAACGAACCTTTTCCTCCTTTTCACTCTTCGCGTTTTTGCTCCACTTTATGTTCCTTTATTTTTCCACTCTTACCACTCACTGTCTCCCTCTCACCATCTCCCTATCATCGTTTCTTCTCTCCTCTCTCTTTCCTACAACTTCTCATCCTTTCACTCCTCTCTTCTCTCCCTCTCTCTGTCTCTGCCTGTCTCTCTATGTATCTCATCCTCATATCTCGCGTTTCTGTATTTTTTCCATGAACCAACCCCATCCACGGATATCATCAACTCGTCAACAACAACAATGATGATCCTAACCATATATTCAACAACAACAACAACAACACAGGCTCAGGCTGCCCTCATGTACGACGCGGTGTTCGTCCTGGTGGAAGCCTTCAACAAGATCCTCCGCAAGAAGCCCGACCAGTTCCGCAACAACAGCCAGCGCCGAGGCCAGACAATGATGATGGCGGCAGCCTCGACCTCTCCCAACGGCACCCTGATGTCCTCGGGGGGTGGAGGAGGTGGCGGTGGAGGCTCGGCTGGCGTCGGCAGTGGCGGAGGCAACGGCGGAGGTGGCGGCGGCAGCAGCGCGACACGTGCCCTCGACTGCAACACGTCCAAGGGCTGGGTGAACCCCTGGGAGCATGGAGATAAAATTTCGCGCTACCTGCGCAAGGTGAGTTGGGGCCGAAGGGGATGAAAAAGAGGGCGGGGTCTCCCAGGACTTCGTCCTCGTCAGCGAAACCAAAGCAAAGGGTTTCTCGCTCTCGTCGGATGGGGTGAAATTTTCCGCTGAATTGTCAAAAACAAATTAAAATCCTCTTCAAAACTCATTTCACGCCCTTCTCTTCTTTTTCATCTTTCGCGGCCCTGCTTTTGGCATGTGTCTTTCTCCCTCCTCTCACGGTGGATGTCACCTCAACCCTTGGTTCGATGGCCCCTCAACCCTCGCAATGATGGCACCTCAACTCTCGTTTTGATGACACCTCAACCTCGCTTCGATGGCTCCCCAGGTGGAGATCGAGGGCCTCACCGGCGACATCAAGTTCAACGACGACGGCCGCCGGCAAAACTACACGCTCCACATCGTCGAGATGACCGTGAACAGCGCGATGGTGAAGGTCGCC
Organism: Coelopa frigida; assembly: GCA_017309665.1. Classification (NCBI taxonomy): domain Eukaryota; kingdom Metazoa; phylum Arthropoda; class Insecta; order Diptera; family Coelopidae; genus Coelopa; species Coelopa frigida. The sequence goes on along the minus strand of CM029563.1, from coordinate 32,413,522 downwards.
GAGTGGAGTGACGAAGGCGGCCTCCAACCGCTCTCGGCTAAATACGTCCGCCTCCGGCCGCACGTCGAGATCGAGAAGAATCGCACATATGTCGTGACCACGCTACTCGAGGAGCCCTACATCATGCTCAAGCGGCCGGGGCTGGGCGAACAATTGGAGGGCAACGATCGCTTCGAGGGCTACTGCAAGGACCTCGCCGACCTGCTGGCCAAGAAGCTGGGCATCAATTGTGAGTGTGACATTTATTTTGAAAGAAATGCTGTATTTTCATAAACTTGGATCCAATTATTGTTCATTTATTATTGGTAGAAAATTATTAGAGATAAACCAAGAGAAGTTGACTTGTAAAAATATTGTCAGCAATACACTTTTTTAATTTTTAGTAATTTTTTTAAACTTTCTCAAATGCTTTTCGAAGATAATTTGAAATGTAAATTGAAATTTACATCATATCTTTTTAATTTTTGTATTTATGAAAAAAAAAAATTTAATTTTCTTATTTGAAATTAAGTTTATTTTGTCCATCGATATTATTTCTGTTAGCTACCACAATTTATGTATTTCTAATTTCTTGAAATTTCTCTCCCCAGACGAGATGCGCCTGGTCAAGGACGGTGGCTACGGGGCGGAGAATCCGAACGTGCGCGGCGGCTGGGACGGTATGGTCGGGGAGCTGGTGCGGAGAGTGAGTAGAACCCATTTTCCTCAACCCCTTCCTCCATTCAATTCGAACATTGATGTCGATGACCCCAAAAATGAGCCATAGCTTCAAGTGAATTTCCTTCTTTGTCACTGATTTTCTCCTCTCTCTCTCTCTGTGTTTGTATAGGAAGCGGATATAGCGATTGCCGCCATGACGATTACCGCCGAACGGGAGCGCGTCATCGACTTCAGCAAGCCCTTCATGTCGCTCGGCATCTCGATCATGATTAAAAAGCCGGTGAAGCAGACGCCGGGCGTGTTCAGTTTCATGAATCCGTTGTCCCAGGAAATTTGGGTGAGTATCTCTCTATCTGTCTATCTTCACTGTCTCGTTCTCTCGGTCTCGGTCTCTTTCTTCCTCTCAATCTCCCTTTCTACCACTCTTTTCCTCTCTCCGTTCATGTCCTTTTCTTTGTTGTGTCCATCGTGTCGTTGTCGCCGACGATTCCGTTGTTTACACTTTCATCTCACTTCGCTTCACACCGAGCGCTCTGTTCGTCCAATTTCGACGGCGATTTCTCGTCCTCTTTGTCATCATCCTCCTCCTCTTTGTCATCCCTCCTCCTCTTTTTCCACCTCCTCCCTATCCTTTTCCTTCTTTTCGTACTCCATTCTCTCTTGTATTTGTTTAAAGTTTCGACCGGAGTCGACTTGACTCGAGCTGAAATTTTCTGTAAAAACTCAATGTTGCAGAAATTGCGCTGAATATAAATGAGAAAACTTCGAGGTTCCCCGGCATCGTGGAGGCGGTGGCCATTGCTCAAAAGGCGGGACGTGGCGGGCTCAACACGTATCCAGCGTGAACGAGTGGAGTGGGGGACAGCGAGGAGTAATGGACAAAGGAGACCGAGAAGATGGTGAAAAATGATGGTCTAGAAAGGAGAGTTGGAGGAGGAGAAGGTGGAGGAGGAGGTGTAGGACAAGAAGAATGAAGAGGACGGGGTTCTTTTGAGGAGTAGTAGAGGAGTGGAGAGATTATAAAAGAGAGCGGAGAAGGAATTCAGACGAAGAAAAGAGCGGGGGAGCCAAGAGAAGTTGCAACTTCAGAAGTCGGAAGGAAGTTGTGCAGAATAAAGTTTAATGTTTATTTTGAGAGGTTCGGGGAGGGCGAACGCAGGCGACTCCAGCAATAACAACTAAAGTTTGATAAGCTTAATAAAATGCTATAAAAAACAACAATTCCTTCTTCATCGTCGCGTGTTTTTTCTTTGTGAGTTTTTTGGATTTGGTCAGAAAATCTCGAATTCTACAGGAGAAAATTGTTTGGCAGCAACGTGCGATGCGTCGTTTAGAATTCCTTTCGAATCGCTCCGCAAAAGTTCAAATTAATCTTTTTTGTTTTGATTTTGTTCTTTATATACCTCGAAGAAGAAACTCCTCTTCGAAAGAAATATAAAACAATGCTTGGGAAAGCTCTATTTAAGTTGTAGAAATATTGTAGGGAAAACTTGTAAAACTACTAGCTTTGAAAATGTGGTGCACATATATTTTTGTAATTTTCTTGAATTTAGGATTGTATGTATTTTGGGAATTTATGAATATCTGTTTCTCCAAACAGATTTTGGTATTTATTTGCTAGTGATAAGTTGAAGCTTAAGATTTCCACCATCTTTAACTTATTTTGTTAACGTTTCTTTCTTCCTTCTAAAATATTTATCAAATGTGTTATAGACAGATTGTGAGATTTGGTTCGAGATAATCCGTTCTCATAGAATTCTTTCTGAAAATAATTCAATTCGAAGATAAAATACTCTTAGAAAATGCATTTACACAGAATTGGAAAGACATTATATTTTTATATTTAACGTTGAACCCTTTCGGAGAATACCGAAAATTTCCTTCTCAACTTTCGCTCCCATCTGTTCCGGTGTTTCTTTCATGAAATTAATCCCATTTGATGGAAATACTTTCGCATTTACCTAAAAATCATTTTTCCTAGAAAAATCCTTTCTAAGAATTGTTTTCTTTGAAAATTCATATGCACATGTAGGATTTACTGTTTTAAGAATCTTTTTTTCTCGCTCTTTTCTCCTTCCGGGAAAAACTTACTTGAAAAAGGGGGGAAAACCCTTCTTGAAAAAAGTTCAAAAGGCAAAGTTCAAGACCACATTTTCATTTATTAGCTCAAGAATTCATTTTATTATTTACGAACAATTCCAACTCTGGATGCAAATTGCTGGGAGGCTAATAAACAAGAAGATAATTCGGATTAAAAATTCAAATTTGCGGTTTCTTTCAATCTATTCTTCATGTGTGTTTATTTGTGTGTGTATATGTTTCTGTGTGTATATATCTTTCTGTGTGTGTATATGTTGGTGAGGGGACGCGCCAATTAATTTATGTGTCTCCGAAATCGTTAAAAGCGGCTTACAAAACGACAGAGACAAAGAATAAAAATGAACTCAAGGAATAAAAGCGAAAAAGAAGGCGAAAAATTGCGAAAAATTGCGTGTGGGAATGAGAAAGAGGGAGAGGTGTTGAGATCACCCCATGGCATCATCATGAAAGGGAAAGCAAGAAAGAAAGGGAAAGACAAAGAGAAAAGAGACGACAAAGCTTCGCTAAAGCCTCGTGAAATGCTGCCTAAAGGTGAAATGCTGCCTGATACGCAATTATATATGTGAACAAATTTCGGATGTAAATTAGCTACAACAACATCGATCACACACACACAGGCAGACAGGCACCTCCCCCAATTATAAGCACACTACATAGATACACTCGCGGATTTCATGCACACAACAAACACACTGACACACGAGCTTCACACTCACACACTTCACACTCACATTTGCTCTGAACACACGTATTCACGCCGAAGTTAACAAGCTAATAAAAGACCCAGCAACAATAACGGTGAAGAGAAGTTGGAGAGAGAAGAGTCAATACAGGAGAGGAAGAAGAAAAGAAGGAGGGAGCGAAAAGGAAAATGATCATACATTAAAAGAGACATTTTTCCATGCATTGACAATGGCGGAGGCTCGGCTCCAGCAGGTGTGTCTCTGGGGAGGCTAGTGGAAGGGGAGGGAGAAGAAGAAGGAGGCCCAGCGACGACGTTTTGGCTTTTGGGCCTCCTGCCTTTCATCTACTCCTTCCATCCATCCACCCTCTTCATCACGACACACATGAGTTCTCCTCGAGCACCGACGGAGACACCATTGTGTGTGTGTGTGTGTGTAGCCCGCCATTGTTGCATTCATGACGAAGCAGAACTTCTTCTTCTCCCACTTCTTCCTTCTCTGCCTCTTCTTCTGCCTCCTCCTTCTGTTTCTTCTCCTGCTTCTGTCAAACGACAACAGCCGGCCTAAAAGTCAAACGGAAACCGGAAACCTCCAACGTCTCGAGTCTCCAGCTCTGTCGACGTCTTTCTTTTGTTCACGTCAACAACAACAAAAGTGAGGGGAACAAAAAACACCTGCTACGCTAACGGAGTTGCCACCCTGCTGTTGTGCGACGCCTTTTGGCTGCCTAAACACGGCTGTCTCCGTTTCGAGCTGTGTTGTGTCGTGTTGCTGTATTATTCACTCTTTCAGTGTCTCTTTCACAGTCTCTTTCACTGTCTTTTTTATCTTTCGCTGTCTCCTTCTCTTTCACTGTCTCATACTCTCTTACTCTCTCTCTCTTTCGCTTTGTGGTATTTCTTTCGCTCTCTCCTCCTTCTCCTTCGATCTCCTCTTGGTCTTCTTTTGAGAATCGAGTGTGTTTGCACGTGGATCTATTGTGTCTGTTCGGACGAGTTTGTTCATCTGTGTATGTGAGTTTGTGTGTGTTTTGCGGGAAATTCTCCTCCCATCGCCTGTTATCGCAGATGTCGACCGTCAGATGGCGAGTGGCCATTTTAATGGCGTCGAAAAGGGGTGGCAACCCTTTTTATTCGCACTCAATTTTCTCAACTTTTTATTGAAAATAAATATGATAAAAGGACTTTCTCTCCCTATCTCCCTCCCTCTCTCCCTCCCCCTCTCTTTATCTCTCCCCATCTCTCTCCCCTCTCTTTCCCTTTTTTTGCCTAGCATTCTATTATTCACTCTTTCTGGTATTTTTTGCGTATTTATTTCGTCCTCCTTTATTTGTTTTCGATCTCTTTCTCATTCACATTCTAAACTCTTCTTATTCGTATTCGTATTTCGAATATTTCCTCTCATTTTCTCATTCGTATACGACTTTACTTAACTTTCTCTCTCTCTCTCTTTGTCTCTTCTCCACAGGTGAGCGTCATCTTCAGCTACATCGGCGTGAGCATCGTCCTCTTCTTCGTGTCCCGATTCTCGCCCTACGAATGGCGCATTGTTCAGTATCAACCAGGTAAGTGGTGTCGACCTCTTCTTCTCCTTTCGACATTTGTCTGTCTGTCCGTCCAACTGTCTGTCTGTCCGTTCGTCCATCCCTATGGACCCCAAAGGACCAACATCTGGTCAAGAGCCAGAGTCTGATGAGAGAGAAAACGCTCCGCTTTGTTGAAGGTAATCTGCATTTGATGGAAGGAATCGATGAGAAATTCCACTCCACATCCGCTGGGATTCCAACTCTTTAAGGGGATTCAAATGGCATTATCCTGAACGTGTAGCTTTAATTTTAGAGTAAAAGGACAAATCAAAAGGAACGTAACTAGAAGAACCAAACTCAGATGAAGAATATAAAAAAATCAAATAATACATTACAAACACTTACAGCATATAATAAAAAATAATATAATCTACTCGGGAAAATAAATGCAAATAAAAAAATAAATAGCAAAAATTAAAATATCAGGAAAAATCTAAATAAATTCTTAAAATTAAATACAATTTTTCTAAATATTAGGAAAAATTCTTCAAAAAATGAAAGAAAGCCCGGCGCAAATTTGTATTCCGTTCGTGGCGTGAAATGTTCTTGGGGAACAATTTGGAATTGATCGTAAGAGAATGTAAAGGAAAGGGATGGACAGAAATAGGAAAAGGGAAGAATACGAAAAGGGAAGAAAGCAAAAAGGGAAAGGAAGTGAAAGGCAAAAGGAGTGAAACAAAAAGGGAGCGGAACGAAATTAGACGGCGAGGCAGCGTCGGCCACAGCCTGAAGTGTTTCCGCATTTCGCATTCATATCCGCTCAGAATCAAACACACCAGAGACACATACTCGCAGACGAAGTCACACACATGCAGACACCGAGAGGCGAACACACCACACACACATACGCGGTCCCTCGGGTGTGGCTGCGAGTCGACTCGATTTGAATGTCATTTGCGCTCTGCTCCTTTTGGTCCTTTGGTTTTGGTTCCTACGATGTTCATTTCTCTTGTCTTGTTCTCCTCACGTTTCTCACTCACAATATCATTCTCTTTTGGTCTCACCCCCTCTAATGCATTGCGGATGGACGTGTGACTCACACAGACGCGCATTCACATTCGCATCACGATCAGATGTCCAATCAACAGCCGCCGGGAATCATCGGCGGCGTGCCCACCGGCCCCATGCCAGGGGCGCCCGGTGCCACGCCCACCGCCTCGCCCGCCACCGTGCCGGGCACGACGCTCGGCCCACCGATGACGACGACAGCGACCGCAGCGACAACGGCTGCCGTCAACGAGTTCAGCATCTTGAACTCGTTCTGGTTCTCGCTGGCCGCGTTCATGCAGCAGGGCTGCGACATCTCGCCACGCTCCATCTCCGGCCGGATCGTGGGCGCCGTCTGGTGGTTCTTCACCCTCATCCTGATCTCCTCGTACACGGCCAATTTGGCCGCCTTCCTGACGGTCGAGCGCATGGTGACGCCGATCAATTCGCCCGAGGATCTGGCCACACAGACCGAGGTCCAGTACGGGACGCTGCTGCACGGCTCGACGTGGGACTTCTTTCGGGTGAGTGGCGAATCTCCTTCGGTTGGGTTAAGGTGTGTCTTCTTCTATCGGTCTGTCATTTTGTCGGTCTGTTCTCTTGTATGTCTGCCATCAGGTTGTCTGTCCCTCTGTCGCTGATATCCCTTTGACGCTCCTGTCCAAATATGCCTCATGTCCATCGGTGCCTCAGCTCCATCGGTCTCTCCTGTCCATCTGTTCCGCCCGTCCTTCCGCCTGTCGATGCAGTCAATGACTGCCAAGTGCCAGCAACACGTACGCCAGCCATCGAACACGCACACATATAATGTACACACACTCATGCATCTGTGTGTGTGCGCTGACGTTTGAGTGATGCGCCTGCAATTAATATCGACACCGCACTTCACTCTACAGGCAACACTATCCCCTCTTACCTTTCTCACACTCCCGTTCCCTCAACCACCTTCCACTCTCTCTCTATGTCTCTCTCGCACTCCCACATACACCTAGGAAGTGTCCTCGAGCGCCTTCAATCGCTGTCAGCTGCTGCTTCTTCTCCTCCACTGAGTGACAATCGACTGATGTTATTGTTGTTGTTTTAGTTGTACTTGTCGTCATATAGACGGCGGCCGGAACAGCAGCATCATTGATTTCAGACAATTTTCAACAATCAATACTTCCTAGATAACATGGTCCACATATTTTTAGTTTAGAAAAGGACAAAACGGTTGTGAGGCCTGAAACAATCTGGTCATCATATCAGCCTCGGCATCACGGTACAATCCACACTCCTCTGGCCCAATTTGTCAACAGTTTATACTCAAACAACCACTATTGAATCCTCCAAAGATATATCAATAAACAACTTTCATTCCTAACATTTCATTATTTTAAATATGAACATATATTTCGTCATTTTAAATATGGATACAAATAATATAATACTGCTTTATTTTTTGTAATCAAATACTGTTTAGAATTCAACGAAATCTAAATTCCATTCTTCTTCCAATTTCTTTCCCAAGTCTCTGACCGGAAATTCCTTTCTATCTTAAATTCTGAATTAAATTAACTTTTTAGTTCAAACATAAAAAACAAACAAAAAAAAATAACAATAAATTCATCTCTACAAGCTGATCGGAAAATCATTTCCATCACATCCACATCGTGCGATCTCCTCTTTCATTTTTCGAGAAATTCCTTCGGTCGGAACTATAAATATTTCAAAGAAGCCTCGTTCGTCCATGGTCTTAATTACTTTATTTCTCACCAGCCTGCGTTGTTTCACACACTCACATGTCCGAGAGTGAAAAGCTCACACACACATGGACCCTTTCACTGGGAGGCGTAAAGAACAGTAATCTCGAGGCATCTTTATTGCTCCTTTGAATCAATTTAACGCACATATCAAATTAATTTGGCTCCCAAGCGCCACACACTCCCCTCCCTTGAAGTACGAGGCCCATGAAAAGGACCTTGGTATCCTCTTTGTAGTTGTTCTCACTGTTCTTGTTGTGGAGGAGAAAATACTTATGGTAGTATGTATTGAAATTCTGGCGAACATTTTCGGAGGCTTCCTTTGCCATCGCTTGCTGCCGACTCGGTCGACACTCGGTCGGTTTCGGTGCCTTTAAAAAATTTAATTTCATTCAAATTGCAATTTTCGGCTTCCAACGAATGGTTGAGTCCAACAACAAGAAACAACGCAAGCAACAACCAGTTACAGCAACAAATATGAAGCATACTTGAGCCTGATTTTTGGCATTTTCTTGCTTTTAACTTCGACCCGAACGAAACCCTCGCCTCCTCGTCCCTCAGCCCATGACAACATCCCATTACCATGGCTTTTACCCGACTCTTGTCTCTTTAGCTCCCCATCCCGGTCCTTCTCCTTATCTCTGTCTTTCTCACTCCCTATCTCTCACTCCTCAATCTGCACATTGCCCTATCTCACCTTCTCAGCCACATGCCCATACTGATTTCGTTTATTTTTATCTCTCTTTCTTTCTCTCTCGGTTTCACACACACACACACACATTTTTCTCTTCGTCGTGTGTCCTGCATCCTGTGTCGTGGTCCTGCTTCTGGTGGCAGCGGTCCCAAATCGGCTTACATAACAAAATGTGGGAATACATGAACTCACGCAAGCATGTATTCGTCAACACATACGACGAGGGCATCCGGCGGGTGCGGACGTCGAAGGGAAAATACGCCCTGCTGGTGGAGTCGCCGAAGAACGAGTACGTGAACGCCCGGGAGCCCTGCGACACGATGAAAGTGGGCCGGAATCTGGATACGAAGGGATTCGGCATTGCGACGCCGATTGGATCGCCGCTCAAGTGAGTTTCACCCATGCGACGACGACGTCGTCATGGGGCGGGGTAGGCAGAGGCGTTAACGAGGAGGTGGAGGATGAGGTCCTCGAAAAGGAGGAGGAGGAAGAGGTCGAGAAGGTGCTGATGGAGGGAGGTTTTTCAACGAGGCCCAAAGTGAAATTTAATTTGAACTCGTGCCCACCCATTCGCCTTCCTCCTCCTCCTCCTCCTCCTCCTCAAGCTTTGTCGGTCTCCCAGTGGAATTATGCTCTGGAATTTTTAATAATAAATACGATTTCCCTTTGCTCCTTTCCTCCTTTCCCTTCTTTTTCTTTCCATTCCTTCTCTTTCTCTCCACTCCTATCTCTCAATTTCCTTTCATTATTTTTTCTCCCCTGGCTTTCATTTATCTCCCTGACCTTTTCTCTCTCCATCTCAATCCATTTGCTTCATTAGAGATCCAATTAATCTGGCCGTCCTGTCGCTGAAGGAGAACGGCGAGCTGATAAAACTGCGAAACAAATGGTGGTACGACAAAACCGAGTGCAACCTCAACAAGGACAATCAGGAGACGTCCCACAACGAGCTCTCCCTGAGCAATGTCGCTGGCATTTTCTATATATTGATCGGTGGTCCTTTTGGTCGCCGTCTTCGTGGCCATCATCGAGTTCTGCTTCAAGAGCAAGTCCACCTCGGCAGCCGGTAATGGGTCGATGCTCTCCTCATCGTCGGCGTCGTCGGTGGCGGCACATCAAAGGAATTCGCTCTCGGATGCCATGCATTCCAAGGCGAAATTGACCATTCAAGCGAGCAGAGACTACGATAATGGACGCGTTGGGGTGAGTCCAAGCAACAATCCATGTGCTACACCAACAACATCATACAATTCACAACAACAATGTTATACCGATGCACCAATAGACTACACATAGGTACAATATATGCACAATACACTGTAGTAGAACTCTAATGTAGACCAACAAATTTGGTATTTGAGACCACATAAATAAAATTACATAAAGAACAGCTCGCAGTAAATCACGAGAAATCGGAAATGGATCTTAAAATTGGAAATAAATAACACTTATGTCCCTTGTGGCAAATTTAGGAATATTGAAGTGAGGTTTCCAAAAATAGTTATTTATATTTTACGCCAATTTTAAATTTGATAAATTAGGTATTTAAATTTTAATATTTTCAAAAATCTTTAATGGATCTTATTTTTCACCCCTTTTCCCTTACTTACATTTTTTTAATTTCCTAAATTTTTATTTGATTTAATTTTTTGTTATATATTTAATTTTTTCAAACTTTATGAAATATTTACTAAAATCATTAAAATAAAATATGCAAAAAAAAAAATTAAAAAAGTGATATTTTTAAGACATTTTTCAAATGTTATTATTTTTTTTTTAAATTTTCTTCAAAATAAAAATTTTATTTTTATTTTTTTTTTTTTGTTTAATTTTCATTTTCTACAAATATTAAAATTTTGGAATTATATTGAAATTTTATTAAAATCATTATAAAACCTATTTCGTCAATATAATTTTTTTAACTGCGATAGCTTAGAATAAAGGAATATTTTCAAAACATCTCCATATCCGAGTCCTCTAATGATGGCTCATGTAAAAACCACTCGACTTAAATAATGATTCTTGAAAAACTACCACGAATCCGAAAACAATAAGAATACTACTTCTGTTCAATTCTCTCTCTCACTCTCTCTCTCTCTCTCTACCATAGCAGCACTAAATCCAACCGAGTTTTCTGAAAATATCACTCATATTCCGATTGTACTCGCCATAGCCACGGACCCTTCGCTATGGGCGCCTCGTGTTGAACGACGTTAATTAAAAGCAATCCCTCCAAAGCTTATTGACACCACCTGCCCCCATCATCCACAGGGCACACATGGGGTTCCTTCCCCCGTCCTCCATTCGGTCACACAAATTTCCTGCCGCTTCACGGTACAAGGCCCATTCACGGTAATCAGATTTCATCAGTGGCAACGTGTGTGGATGTGTGGGAGTGTTTCGAAAAGGATGGAGGACGAGGAGGCCAAGGGCTGACTGGTTGCCTTTCCGAGGGTATTATCAATTATAATTTCGTTGGCAAATCGAATTTCGCAAATGATTTCAAACCGTTGATGCGTCCTCGACCCGGCTTCACGCCGAGAACCAACTGGGGAAAAATCAACGTGGAGGGTGAACCATGCTTAATGCCGCCGTGAAATTCCCAAAAGCATGCTGCAGTAGCTGCAAGAGCCCAAAGTACGAGGCAAGTCAACAACAACTCTAATTCCTCGACTAAATCAAGCAATTCCCAGAGCAAGCACTGAACCGAGATGCATCGCTACACATAACGGTTTTTCCTCCACGACCCCACTGTGTCCGTCCTCCACCCTCCCACTGCTTTGCCCTGATCAGACCTTCCACTCGCCCTCATCCGTCAACACCTACACCTTCTCGCCCTCGGCATTTGAACCTATTTGCCTTCATCTCTCTCGCTCTGTCTCAGGAGGTTCGAGCCTCACTCCCTCTCTGTCACTGGAGCTTCGTACCAGACTCTCTCTCTCCCTCCCTCTAAATATGTTGGGCTTTCTCTCTCTTACACTGCCATTCGTGATGCAAAATTTATTGGCGCAAATGACTTGGAATTCTTGAAATAATTTGTACACAAAAGCTGAGCCACAGTCTAATTGTGGGCTTCAGAATGCCGAGCTCAGGCTAGAAATGCTGGGAAAGGGTGTGAGAGGAAGATTTGCTTATCTCGCAGCAACAGACAACAACAATGACAACAATGTTAGTGGCCAATGCATCCCAAGCCCGATTCCGATCCCGGTCTGGGCTCAGACGCAATGCGTTCAACTGCTGTTGCTCCGAAATAATTGTTATTCATCATCCTCTCGACAGGCTTGTGTGCCACCGAATGGCTCAGGATATGCGAGCGCATGTGTGTATTAGTGTAACGTATGCGAGTGTTTGTAATTGCAAGTCCAAGTGAGCGCCTGTGGGAATGCCAGAGAGTGATGTTGTCTGTGCCTTTGCCGAATTATAATTTGGCCAGCATGCTGAAGAGATAATAATTATGGTCGAGGATACTGCAGTAAAGGCATGTGGAAGAGGATGTGCTGAAGCAGAGGAAGCGACTGGTCCAAGCCCAGACTAACGTCAATCACTTCCCTCCATCCTTCGTTGTATGTATGTGTGTGAGAATGTCTTCATGTGTGCATGTGTTTTAATTATATGTATTATGCTCCATGTGTATATTTTGGGTCGTCGTCTTACACTCGACAATGGCAGGTCAATCGCCATCCCGCCTTCTGCTCGTGCCTCGAAGGATGCCATCAGCTCGCAATTTTATCACCACCACTACCAAGTGTCACATTGTCCTCTGACTTCGAGACACTTTGTCGTGTTCACAAATTCCTGCCAATGGTCTCTGATGATGCGTTCGTACATTGAGCACTAATTGGAAGTTTGGGTGGCGTATGAGTGATGAACAATTCCATTAGATCTCACCTGGTAGAAATTATTATTATTATTAAGAAGGAAAGATTCAAATCAGACAATTTCCATCACTGTTACAATAATTTATAATTAAATACAGAGATTAAATAGAGGAGGAAATTAATATCCGTTTGCTGTTAGATAATATTCTTATCAAAGAATTTGCAGAATTTCCATTAAATCAATATGGAATTATAAACATTGTAGAAGATGATGGTCATTGTGGTAAACGAGTGATAATTTCCAATCCATTCCATCATTAACATACACACAAAAAGACACGAATTACATACAATTATAAACTCCATATATTTTAATTCAATTAATTAAATTGATAAACACAAATTTGATAATATAAATGTTTTAATGAAAATGAGATAATTTGAATTCGAGAAAAATAAATTAATGGCAAAATTCTATCTCTCTCTTTCTTTCTTCTCTCCCAATCCCCGATCCAACAAATCACATCACATCCGTCCATCCGTCCACAAATTGCGACCGTGATTATCAATACATCAGTACCTCAATTGCTCCTCTTTGCAGTATTATCCGCCGGCGCAGCTGAATCCGGCGCCCGACGCCGAGTCGATGCACATGAACACCCACGGCCAGGTCTGACGCGAGCTGGCGCAGGAGTCACGCCTCTGACGCACGCCCTGCGCCCCCACAATACGCCGGATCATGGCCAACAGTCGGCAGGAGACCGAGAAGATGCTCAGCAACCACGAGGCGATGGCGGGCAGCCAGAACAATACCTTGATACGAAATCCCGATGTAAATCATCCCTACGCCAAGTGAATCCAAATCCAGATGGGATTATAAACATTCCATTAAATTGGAAGGAACAGACGATAGACAGACATATAGATGTATGGATAGAAAGAGAGTGAAAGTGGATCTGAGGGCTGAATGGAGAATCGAGGAGAAACCACTACTAGTTGCAGGCACGGAAATTGTTGTTGGTTCGCGCCACCAACAACTATTAATATTATTTCTATAATTATTAATGACAACAACTAGTGAGAAAATAATAATAATGTAAGAGAACAACAATTACAACTACCCATACATATTACGCATAAGCTTAGTCTGTAAACGAGAGGACTTTCTCAGTTATACCTAAGACTTGATTAAACCTAGTTCTAGTAGCAGCTAAGGAAATCATTAAAATGTAGTCATAATGAAAGTAAATATTAGTGTTTAAAGTAGTGAATCATAGGTAGATATTGTAGATAAAGGAGCTCGGTCTCCTATCGATCGGCATTTAATTGAATTTATTTAATTTGATGATTATGCCATAAAGACTCGAACGGAAATTCGCAGTTCACTGTGAGGAGATTTAGTTAATCAAAATAATGTATAATACAGCCAGACTCACTCATCCAAGTAATTACCTATTTTTAGAGATAGTGAAATAATAACCAAAGCAGCTCAAATTAAGTGAAAAATATTATAAAAACCAAAAAAATAGCAGAAGACAAAAATTGATGGGGAAATGAAAACTTAATTTTAGTGAAATTGCAATTAAAATTGCATTCAAATGACTGATCAAAAACACTACGCGTAAACAACTTCTTAACTTGTCTCGTTTTATTTCCATTGGACTTCTCATTCATTCGCATTCGACTATATTGTTCTCGCTCCCTCTCATTTGATGGCGTATTTATTCATTGTTTTACGTGTTTTGTTTTGTTTACGTTAACGTATTTTCATTTTTGACACGGAGCATTAATTATGCAGAAAACTGAAATTAAGCAATTTAAATGAATTAAAATATGCATAAGTTAGTTTCGTATTAAAATTAACTCGAATGCCACAGAAACAAATCCCAGCCCAAAAATCCCGGAAGTTGCCAAATTTTTGCATTTTTATTGTTCACGCGTGTTTTTACTCGCATCGTGAGCACATTTCATCAACAATTCATGGAAACATTTGCGAAAACATGATTTTTATTACACGTCGAGATGGGCTTCATTTCATTTTTATATTTTTATTTGTTCTGCACCATCGTCGAGGTGTTTCATGAATTATTCAGCGTTGGAAAATTCGTCTGCTCCATTGGTTGGGGATGTTAAATTTTACCTTTTTATGAGTTGTGTGAAAATTTTAAATATTACGATATGGTTGGTTTTTATACCTAGTTAATTTAGATCAAATTTAGGCAACTCTACATATATATAAATACACTACTCCACTGTAGAAAGATGCCAAAAACAACACGTCGAAACTTCCGTATTAGTACTCGTTTTCAAACAAAGAAGCAACAAGATGCCAAAACACTAAGAATAGAGATATTTTTATGTCAAACTCATAAACATAGTGAATAAAAAGGAAAAGGAAGGAGTTAGAAGGAATTAACGTTGGCAAATGCATTTAAATAGTAAAACGTAAGCAAAGTAAGCGTCGTCCTAGCGTAAATATTTCATTACTAATATACCTAATTTTAAATACAACAACTAAAAATAAAAATAAATTAAATACAAATAAAAATATATTTAAAATGTAATAAAAACCCGAAATAAATAGAGAAATAAAAATATAAATTTTTAAACATAAATAAAAAGTTCGAAATAATATTCAGAAACATGCTTAAGTCATATCAATGTTCCGTTAGAGTGAATTAAAACCCCGAAAAACTCAACTTAAGAATTATATTTAACAAACAGGTGAAATATTTAAACTTAAGTAAGCATATGTAAAAAGTTTGGATCGTTATATTAATTCTTAAAATTAGCGAAATTCAATGAAGAACTTTTAAAGTTTTGTTACAACTCTTCGAATAGCTATCGAAATTCATATTCAAATTTAATTCATGTTTAAAATTGTTAAATAAGTAAAATAAGTCAAAAAAGTCAATGCTCAATATAGATTCTTCGTTACATGAACTTTCTCTCTTTGTTTTACTTTTAATTTCTTTTTTTCTATTTATTTGCAATTTTGAGACAGAAATCAAAAGTCATCTCAAGCGTGGGAAGGAAAGAACAACAAATAACAAAAACAGAGCTCAAAAATTAAAAATAATCTACAATAATGAAATCTACAAACATTGCTACACAACAACAATAAATTAAAAGCTAATAAACATACCAAAATCATGTGTAAATGTAATTTAGATTACATTTCGAATACCTACAATAACAACAATAACGACTATTACAAAAACAGTTTCGTGAAATTTTAATCAAAACTAAACTAAAAAACAACATAGAGAAATAGAAGAAATACATGAAACCCGAGCATTTAAAAGTCTAAGCGTTGCCGTTTCTCCGTTATCTTTCCTTTTTTGTGGAAATTTTTTATTTCATATTTTTATATAATTGAAACATATATATAGTATACTAATATATATATATATATAAATATATTTAGATATAAAATATTGTGTAGTTATTTATACATAAAATATATATAGACATAAATAAATATTATTTTTTGTGAATAAAATTCAAAATAACATTAACATCACTTAAATAATTAATAATGGTACTTTAAATGAAGGATGGAAAATATTGTTATGATACGCAAGGAAAAGTAAATAATATATACAATTAATGACAGAGAAATTAATAAAATGAATATACAACATCAAGAGAAATACATGAAATTTATTAAAAAAATAAATAAACCAAAAGAAATTGAGTTTTTATTCATCTAGAAAGGAAAGCTAGTTTTTAAAAGAGATAAATTCTAGCAGGATTACAAATTTCAGTAGGATTACATGTTGGCGTTTCTAACGGTAATGTATTTGTATGAGTGTAAAAGGACTCAAAGAGATGTGTCCTTATGTTAAATCTTTAAATGTCTGCCGCAGTAGTGACAGAAACCCTTCGCATTTACTTTAAAAAAAGCTTTCAACAGAAGCTCAGGTATCTATATCGTCAAGCTCAATTGTAATAGATCAGCTTTTTAATGAGGATGCAAATAACAGAATGTTAAAGGACATTCAAGCTTTTGGTTGCTGCTTGACGTTCCGTGAGCTTAGCTAAATTTTGTGCAAAGCGTTATTACGTGTGCGTGTATTGACTGTGGAATTAAATAGCTTTTCGTGCTTTGGGACAGCTTTCAAACCCATCGTAGTAGAATTTTCGTAGTCTCGGCTATACTTGGAAAAATATTCCCAATAAAATAAATGCAAAATTATTTAGCTTTGGTTTAAAATATAAAAATTATTTTTAAAATTTTGATTCTTTTAATATCCGTTTTTTTAAAATTAAATTTTTGGGTTAAATAACAAATGGTGTATTTTAAATTTAACAATTTTTTTGAACATTTAAAAATATAAATAGTTTGTACTACTAATTTATAAATTTAAAAAATATTTGAAAAGAATATGTGCAATTCATTTTTACATATAGATACAGTTTCAGGTTTCTTAAAAGTGGATTTTACATAAAATTTCATCATATTAAACATTTGTTTTATATCAAACATTTTAAAGAACCTTCGACCACAATCTTTTTGCTTTATTAAACTTTTCCCCAGTGGAAAAAAAATAATTTCCCTAAAATTGACCCAAGGTCTAAAGGATTTGATATCCTGTTTGTGAAATTGAACATTTCCCATGACAGGACAAACGAGGATGTAACAGACAGACAAACAGATGGACAGCCAGATATTCGAATAGACTGATTAACGAACAGATAAATAAAATGGACAGATAGACAGCGGTTGACAATTCTGTCAGTCGATGCAAACTCTATTGATTCATTCAAATGTGAACCCTTCAATTTATTGTACTTAACCAAAACACACACAAACACATCCTTGATCCACTCTATAGCCATCTCCTCTCTCACTCGCTTCTCTTCCCCTCTCTTTTTTCTTTCTAACACATACACTTTTTTCTCCTGTCCTCTCGTTAGACACTTCACATCGCAATAGTTTACAAATCGAAAATCCAATTTCCGCCGATCATACTTCGACTAGCGACACAAGTTCCCATGCGGCCCCCGCCACGCCCCCGTCCTCCGCCTGCCTCGCCGGCGTCCTTTTGATTTCACGACAACAGCTCGTTGCCACACTTCGGAGGAGGTCGGGGCGTGGCATGTGGCACTTGAGCAAGGGACAGCAATGCACTTTCATTAAAATCAGTTAAAGGCACATTCAGGCAGCAATCAATCACAGTCATGGCCTCTCCACTCCCCACCTCGCACATGCACCTTCATCATCTCTCTCTCTCTCTCTCTCTGTCTCGCTTTCACTCTCTTGCTCTCTCTTTCTTTTAAACCCTCTCGGCCGCGCCCCTTGGGAGGGTTACCTCGAGGGTAAAAATAAAAATCACACATATTTTCAATGCGACGAACGAGAATATCTTTCAGCGCTCGGATCAGCGCCAGGACCCTGGCTGTTGTAATTTACATCCATCTATTCCTCTCTCTCTCTTTCACCCTTTCACTCTTCCTCTCTCCCTCTCTTCTTCTCGTTCACCTGGGTTTTTCGACGCCCGAACGTAATTCACTCTTGTAATCCCCATCGTCGTCGTTAGTGCTCTGTTCATTTCAGTGGAAAACGCAACACGATTGGCAGTAGCAACTACTACAACAACAACAATAGCAACAATAAAAACAACAAAAATAACAACAATTACAACGACAACAATGTCATCAGCAACCCTGGGTCCCTGGGTCTGGGGGCGCGAACGAGTTAAATTAATAAATTTTTCATGCGCCAAATAATTGCAATTAACATGAGTTCTTAATTAAAGCGAGAGCGAGGGCTTCATTAAAAGCACGAGAGTGGGAGAAACAGAGAGAGTGAACCACCGTTCTCTCTCCCTCACTCAAACAGAGTTATTATGTGAGTCAGTGTGTGTGTGTGTGTATTTGTGTCTGAATGTGTGCATGGAATGAGTGCATAAATTTCTCATTAACGCCTGCAGTTGGCAGCCGCAAAGGACCCCGTGAAACCCTTCAATAGAGTGAGACAGGAGGTAGAGAGGGCGAGAAAAAGAGAGAGGGAATGACAAGAGTGAGGACATGAGCGAGTCTGGTAAGTTCAACTGGGAGGAACGACCCCAGAATCAGGAGAGAACGGGGAGAGAGAAAAAAGGGAAGCCAAGGAGGATGAATGAAGAAGATGAAAAGCATTGGACGAGAAATGGAGAAGCTCCGCACACCTTAAGGAGGGTGATAAATGAGCAAAATCACAAAAACAATCTTAGAACACCCAAAGAAGATAAGCGAGATAGAAAAGGGCGATAAAATGTCTGCCAGAGTGAGAGGGAAAGGGGTTATTTAAGCAAGAGGTGGGAGCTGCGTGAGGCCGGACGAAAGTGAAGGACGAACACCGACGAGGAAACTGAACATACATTTTTTATGCTAGAAGGTGAGCAAGAGAGTCTATAATTATGAAAGAGAGAGAGACGCGGAGACGGAGGAAAAGAGAAGTGATATAGAGCAATGTGAAAAGACAAGTAAGCCAAATGGAATGCCGCGTTCATGATGTTAGAGCTCACGACCTGACAATCAAACAAGAACAACAAAAAGGAAAACGATAACAGTCAGAACTAAAGAGAAAACCGACATAACAATCAAATGGATAACAACAACAACAATTGAAACAATAGCAATCGGCACTTGAGAGCAATAACAACAACAATCGTTATATTTTTTTCTTTCTTTTTTTGCAATCTATTTAAATAATAATAAGCAAATTAGATTACATAAATTTAACAGAGTTATTTTGAACTTCATTAAGTCCAAAAATACAATGAACATATTTAAATGAACATTAACAACAACTTAAATATAAAATAATAACAAACTTAAAATAGCTATATGTACATACTTATTATCTAAATGGTAAATCTAGTGTATGATATCTTTTAAGTCTTTTAATTTCATTAGTATCATCAAGAAGTCTTATAGCTAGAGTATTGGTGTGATTACTAAGTCTAATAAGGTATCTTGCGCTGAACTTATTTATTCCTTTTTTAACAAAAGAGACATTGAGATCTTTATGGATTTGAATGTTTGTGACAAACCAAGGTGCATTAGTAATTTGCCTTAATATTTTGGATTGAAAACGTTGTAAAATTTCAATATTTGAATTACTTGCTGTACCCCATAATTGAATTCCATATGTCCATACAGGTTTCAGTATGGTTTTATAGAGCAGTAATTTATTGTTAAGACTTAATTCAGATTTTGGATTAAGTAACCAGTACATTCTTTTGGATTTCAAATTAAGCTGGAGACGTTTAGCTTTAATATGATTTTTCCACGTTAGCCTCCTATCGAGATGCAGTCCTAGATATTTAATGCTGTCACAATTAGGAATTTCAGAGTTATTTAGAAAAACTGCAGGGCAGTTTCCTTTTTTTAAAATCGTTATATGCCAAGAACAATCAGTTAAAGAAAACAAAAAAAGGAGAAACAATAATAATAAAACCAACAAAAATAATACCATCAAAACAACAATATCAACATTTCCATTAAAACAAAAACAACAATAACATTAAAATAACAACATTTCCATAAAAACAAAAACAACAATAACATTAAAATAACAACATTTCACATCACAACAACAACAACATACGACATCACAATAACAACAACAACAGATACGAATATTCTGATGAAAACTCAACTCAAAGGACTCACGCCCTCTCTCACATATACAAACGTTCAGAAACAGACACATACACATGGATGGATTTTCTGCAGACTTCGAACAGCATCATCCGGCCACTGAGGGATCCAGATCCGGGCTGGTGGGGAAAACCGGGTGGAGGAAGGTGAGCTCCAGAAGACTCGCTGACATTTCGAACCAAAGCGCGATGTCGGCTTCGGGCCGAACGACAAAAACAACAACTACCTACAAACACACGCACACACGAACACAGATCTTCATCGATGGCAACAGCAACAATAGCCGAATTTGACCAGCAGCAGATGACGAACGCTGTGCAGGTAGAGGTTCACAATGACGTCATGAGTAACCACAATAACAACAGGCGCAACAACAATAAAAACACCAACAACAGCAGCAGCATCAATCGCAACAAAAACAAGAACAACAAAGCTGCAACAAAATTAATAAAAACAACTTTGGACTCAGAATTCGCTGTATTATTCTGAGAACAACCAGAACATCGAAAGCATCAGAGAAAATCTGCAAAAGAGAAGAGAAGGAATGGAATGGAAAGAAGATGATTGGAGAAGAGTAGAGAGGAGAAGTTCGGATATGGTCGAGAGGAAAAGTTGGGAAGGAAAAGTTCGACGGTGAAGAGCAGAAGTTGGCGGAGAGGGCGGGAAAGGTAAACGGCGTTCCCATGGAGAGCAAACGAACCTGAAGCTGCCCAAGGCGGCGACAACCGATTCGGACCCGCCCGAGAGCTCGCTGTGGAAAGACTTAACAGGGACGAGCGTGAACATGAACATGAGAATCAAAGGACATGAGACGGAGAGGAAGAAATAGAATGAAGTACAGAGAGAGAAGGTGAGGAGTGGTAGAGAGGGAGAAAATGCTCTCTCCCATTTTCTACCACCAGGGAGAATCCGGAGTAGATGAAAAAGGAGAGAGAAAAGCTTTCGCTAACAGCTTCTCCACGCCAGAGCCATCAACAACAAAGCAATACAAGAGACGAGCGCCAACAACTGAAATCCAATCCATGCAGCATCCAGTCGAGGCGAGTCCAGCTGAGTGAGGGCGAGAGAGAGAGAGAGAGAGCGATAGAACGGAAGAACAGAGAGAGCAGACGGCAGAGAGAGATTAACGATTCTCGAGTCCGCTCGACAGGGTCCTGCGGCGAGGATCTGCAGAGAGAGAGAGAGAGAATATCGTCCACTTATGGCTTCCGGATGTACGCAATTTCGCAGCCATATGGCGCTGCACAACGTGGCGTTAAATATGGCTGCCATTTGACACAAACGCACACAATCACAGACATACTACTACTACACTCGCACCATGAACACACACATACACAATCCAATACACAGACACTTCACCTCAATTGAGTCAAACGAAGATAAACAAACGCTCGCTCGCAAAGTGTTCGCCTGCTTGAGCTTCAGTTTCAGCTTCAGCTCTCTGTCCGTCTGTCTGTCCGTCTGTTTGCCTTCTTTGTGTCTGTATGTATGCCTCTATTTATGTATGTATCAAGAAATATATTTGCTTGTGTGAGTAGTTTTTGTGTGCTATAGAGTCTGCAAATAATTGTGTGCTCTTCGTCTTTCTCGTCTTCTCATCTGGTGTCGGATGCTGCTCTTGGGATCCCATTGTTATTGGAGTGATTGTTGTTGTGCTTTTGGTATTGCAATTCTTGTTTTTGGACTTTCTGTTATTGTCATTTAGTTCTCTCTCTCGCCCAAAAGCCCCCTCGTCTCTCGGTCTCTTGTCGGCTCCCGATAAAATAGATTTATCAACGAGAATTTATAGGATGCCACCCAGTGACGCTTGCCAAACGGCACTCCCTTGGCTCTATATCTATCCATCTATCTGTATATGTGTGCTAAAATGTCTGTGTATCTGTGTATTCTAATATAGCTGCAAACGTGTATAGCTGTATATGTGAGGGAGTGAATGAGCGAGTGTTTGTTAGTATTCTTAGAAGAAAGTGAATTCGCAAAATGCTACAAATTAATTAATAATTAATAAGAAATTTCCTATAAATATTTATATGCATTTGCATATTATGCTTCTATCGCTTTCTCTCTCTCTTTCTCTTTCTCTTTCCCTTTCTTTGTCTTTCTGCCTTCGTGATCCTATAATATTCTTCTGTTTTTTATTGATCCACGCATTACGAATTCAGATGAAAAGGGATTCTGCGAACCGCTTACCTCTGGAAGCCTTAAATTAAACAGAATTAAATGGAAAGAAGTCGATTTCGTGCATGAAGACATACTGGAAAATATTTCTGGGCTTATACCCTTGTTTTTCCCAATACAATATTCTCTGCAGAGGAAATTTATATCAGTAATTAAAGAACATATGTATAAATATTCATTTTAATAAAAATCATTGATTAATCAATCAAATTCATAAATTATTAGATTAATGAATACTCTTTAAAAAATTTCCAATTTCAGTTCAGTGTTTTCAATTCGTTAATATTTAAAATTTTATTATTGTTTTTGTATTTAACTATGAATTAATTAATAATTCTTTTTAATTTTTAAAATTTAATTATAATTTAATTTCGAATTAAAAAAATTATTGTAATATTTTTACATGTTTCATGTTTTATTGTTATTGTTTTTCTATCTAACAATGAACTTATTTTTAATTGTTTTATATAATTTTAATTTCGAAATTAACAAAAAGCTCTATATATATATATTTTTTACATGTTTTCACTAATAAACATTTAACGCCATAGTTTTTACCTTAGACTCTTCTGGTCTCTGCCTTATATTATCGAATTTTTCTTTTTTCTAGTTATTTTTGACTTACTACTTGTTTACATTTTTTGTTATTTTAAAATCGCAATTTTAATTTGTTTTCTGTATACAATTTTTTATTTAATATTAATAGTTCAATTTATTATATTTCGGTTTATCTTTTTATTTTTAAACATTTTTTTCATTCTGAAGTTTTTTACGTTTTTAATTTTTTATTTATATTTTATTTTTTGTATTAATCTTTTTCATTTATTGTAGCGCCAATTACATATTGATTTTATATTTATTTTAATTCTCAATTATATTAAATGATGATTTATTTTCTTCCCCATAAGATTATATTCGGCACTCCATGCATCTCCACCAGGAACTTGTTTTCCACTCCAGTGCGAGATTCCCCTGACGGAAAGCTCAATATTCAGCGACCCCTAAGGCCAAGGAGGGGATTCCCAAGTCCTCCCAACTGCCCCTCGTTCGTCGACTCCCTCCGTTCGACTGTTGTGCGTGGACTCCGGGGCGGACTTCGATCGGACTCGGGCGATAACGGGTCGTCAATGTCATCGTCGTCGTCCGAGGGCAGGCGAGGCGTGATCAGTGACAACCTAATTGCGAACGATGGCCCGATGAAGGATGGGCGAAAGAGAGAGAATGGTGAAGGTTCTGACCCAGAGGAGGGGGAGGTGAAGGTCCTGGCCGAGAAGGAGAAGAGGACATGGGAAGGCATCGAGATGAATTCGACAGGCTTCCGAGGCGATGGCAGAGTGCGAAATGCGTTCTGAAGGGCGTGCGAAATCTCGATGACGACGGTTCGCACGCCACGCACACACACTGATATATTGACGCACACTGTCTCACACGAGGACATCGATACACACACATTCACATCGACGCGGTCGACGCTCACACAACAGACACTTGTGCAGAGACGCAGAACAAAAGACGCAATTTCCAGAAATCGCCATCGAAAGTTGGGATCGAAAGTTGGGATGGAGAATGAGGGCTATGGGATGAAAACAAAACCGAAAATATTTTGACATAATCGCCGAATAGAAAACGAAGAGGAGAGAAAATGACTGGAAAAAACTGAATGAAAAGAGAAAAAATTCAGGAGGATCGAAATAGAAACGCAAAAAATAGAAAGCAAAAGAAAACATTTTGAAAAGAAGCCCATGAGTAAACGAAATAATGCGAAATGGAGAGAGGGAGAGAGACGTGAGATGCGAGGGATGAAAGGGAGAAGAGGAAAATGTAAAGAATGGTCTGCAAAAGGAGCGAAAAATTTCGCAGAAATCAATAAGCGGCGGCTGCTTTGAAGATATTAACAACAACGGCAATAATAATGGTAACAACAACGACAATAACAATAACAATGGTAACGAAGTCAACCACAACAATAGAAACCATTCCACAGATCATAACAAAAAGAACAACACTAAAATAATTAACAATTAAAAGCAATACCAACAACATTTATAGATATTTATAATAATCAAAGCTAAAAAGCCATCGTTGGGTTTGATGAAAAAATTAAGAAAAAAACTATCTTCATCGCCTGAGAATAATAATTTTCATTTTATGAACTAAGAACTAAACCTTGAACCCAAAATATTT